>JARYTE010000008.1:0-499475 GCA_031081885.1 Priceomyces melissophilus | reverse complement strand
ATATTCCCCCGCTAGTAGAATGTGTGAATTCTACTAGGGTTTTCTAGATAGCAGTAACTATTCATAAGCTTAGAGTAATCAAGTATTCAATAGGAATCACCTAGCCCATTAAGACGACTATTTAGAATTCCCTATAAACCTCATAAGAAAACTACTTTATTGAACATACAAACCTTTTTGACAGCTACCCATGCTTGATTTTTACTTTTAACATATTTTTGCTAACTTCAACTAAAGAATTACATTCAACATTTATTCCAGATATTCTTGTTATAATGAAAGATATATATAGGTACTCTCGTTTCTATGAAATAACAGGTCAAGAAGGAAACCTAGTATAGGATAATCTACTTACGTCAATACGCATTTTAAAAAAAAAATAGATATGCGATAATCAGTCAGAAGTATAATTTCCGTAGGAGTTTTACTATCAGAGGTCTAAAATTAGGAAAGACGATGACTTCGAGTCCCTGGAGAGTATTCAGCTGAAGAAATGCAGTCTAGAGAAGAATTATGAGAATTGTCTGACAAATAACCATTCTCTTATATCCTCGACTCAAAAGATGAAACACTCATCTATTCAACTTCATTCGAATATCGAGCTTGATTTAGCCAATTTTTGGTACACCAAACTCCAATTTACTATAGCTTAAAAATTTTTAAACATCACAAAATATGTTTTTGATTAACAGAGAATAATTAATTGCGTACTTTTCGCAACCGACCAAGGTTATCTAACCTTAGTGATCGAATGCACAAAAAATTGGAGACACTTTACGCTTTCTCGGTATTGAAACCTTTTCGGTTTTATATTTAGAGATCTTCAATCGTTACAACACGTCAACATAAACTACTGACGAATATGAATGTTCTAAACAGCATTTGTTCCATACTTTTCTAAATGTCTGCGATGAAATTCCTCAAAATTGCTTTCGTTAGGAGATGTATCAGTAATAAATATACTTTTGTATTCAGATCGGCGGTTGTGAAATAACACGGAGCTTATTAGCTCCATTGTGGGCCATTAATTATTAAGCTACACTCGATAAGTATAATTTACTTTAAGAGAAGTGTTTTGTGTAGACCAGACGAAGGAATGTTGAGTCGGTAGTTATCAGACACGTAATCACCGCTTGATTAAGTTTAGTTTAAGGTTACAGTTTGGTTGAATTGTAACGCAAACTATAAATGGACCTAAAATAGAACGCAAAGAATTGGAGCGCAAACCTTGAATTTATCATCTCCTAAGCCGGAAAACTCCGTTTGCCTGCCCTACGAGCTCGGTTATGTATTTAACAGCGAAAAAAAGTCCGAAATGTACAAATATTTTAACATGCAGGCTATATCAATCGTTTAAATGTCAATTTAGTTGTAAAACAGAAATAAGACCTTTTTTCCGGGATTCCTTTTTCTTAACAGTATGAACTCCCTATGGGACTGAACAAATGTGGATGGATTTTTTATCTATATGCTTTTTTATGATATACTTTTAATAGATTGCCACTGTAACATGAAGACTATTATCAGTGCTTAGCAATCCATGAATTGATATCCCAATGGCGTTATCAGAGAGAACTACAAAGGCTGCCTTCCTTGATGAATTACAGATTGTATCTCGTTAAGTGTTTATGGCCCCATACTAAAATTAGATTTTTAAGGGTAATAAGATGGAAGTATTTTTCCGAGGTGTGAAAAATATCCCTTTTGCATGATAGTTCTATAATCCAAAAACATGAAGATGTATTTAAATGATACCTTATACGACCTCTATCCTTTACCCCGTGGACTTTTTTACGTGGTTTAACAAAGGGCTTCAAAATTGAAGCGGCTATCTAAAAATTTAGTAGATGAAGAACGCAAACACATAGTTGCATTTATAATAGACATACGATCATCAAACGTTCATATAGCAAGTATAGTTGCCGACTCAGAGTACTATCAGCCTCTTCTCTGTAAAGTCACTTATGATTTGGGTCGATGCCAAGCCTGTAGCGCCTCACGTTTTTGACTTATGATCACTACGGCTATTCCCGTAGCAAAGAGGTATCGTATTCCGATATTTTGAGAGGAAGCGTATACCTGCACACAAAAATTATCACAAAAGTTGTAGAACATTAAAAAGCTTTTTCCCCATAAAAATCAATAGAAGGGCTTGCAGGTGCTAGAT
The DNA here is from genome assembly GCA_031081885.1 of Priceomyces melissophilus. Classification (NCBI taxonomy): domain Eukaryota; kingdom Fungi; phylum Ascomycota; class Pichiomycetes; order Serinales; family Debaryomycetaceae; genus Priceomyces; species Priceomyces melissophilus. The sequence goes on along the minus strand of JARYTE010000008.1, from coordinate 497,308 downwards.
AGCTAGATAGTGGTATAAGTCACCAAAGGCATCGTTGTATACATAGGTGTAACTTCTGCAAACGTGTGCCGTGAATATTTTTCAAGGTCTATCTCGTCTAAGAAAGGGATTAGGAGCATACCGACCCACGAGACAGGAGTCAAACTATAATATAATAACAGAATAATGTCGTCAAAAGCTACTTCTGGAGAAGTTTTCAGCGGTGGAGCGACAACATCTCAACATATAGATGCAGAGAATGATGATCACTTTGAAAACACTACGTTTAAGTTAAAACGTACGAGGTCGTTGGGATTATTGGATGATTATATAGAGCCAACCGAGAAAGCAAAGGAAGGACAAACCAATGAGAACGTACCCCCAGAGGAAAATAATAGTGATAAAATAAAAGGCCAAAAGAAGCTTTCAATAGATACTCTCAATTCCAAAGATGATCATAATGAGGCTCATAACAATGATGATGAGTTCAATAATGCATCAAAACTAAGAAGGCGCAGATCTTCAGGGTCAGTCGACGATCATGGTCCGTCTTCCATGTCTTTAAAAAGTCCAGAAGTATTACCACATGATGATACAGACATGACAAATGAACCATCGTCAAGGGTGGATTATCTCTCTCATCAATGGGATGTTTCTGACATTTCAAAGTCTTGGAGATATGTAACCCAGAAGAGAAAAGACGTTCCTGCAACAGCAGATCATAAAGATAGGGTGATTGCTGCCCGTTTGGAAAATGCTAGTTGGAGAACGTGGGCACAAAGAAGATCGAACTTGAAAACTATAAGTCCTGAAACATTAAATTGGTATAAAGTTAAGGATGTGGATTGGTTGTATGGACCTATATTGAGAGATGAGGGTAATGATATTGATCACGATGAAGAAGATGATTCTAAGCGCGTTACGACTGCCACTAGTGCTGTGGCTGGTGATATCTCGATACCACAGAAGAAAAGAGATGGACCAAAACCAATTCTTAAAAGGAAAACAGTGCAAGATATGGTAATAAGTCAATTTGATCTTTCGAAATTACAGGTGGCTACGAATAAAGTTCATCAACAACAAGAGGAAGCCAGATTGAGAAATGCTCAAGCTAATCACGAAAAGAAAAAATCAGGAGATCCTATTGAATTTGATGATTATGATGCTATCTCTGCCAAATTAAACTCACAATATGCGACTAGAAATAATTCACAAAGCTCTGTGCCACTCCAACAGTCTGATTCCAGAGAAATGGAGGGGCCCCCAATGACCTCAATTAACAGTATGGACAAACTTTCTTTGGATTCACCCAAGACAGTTAATCAAGATAATCGTTCAAGGGATAACGAGACCGCAAGTGAAGATCGTCACATTCACTTCAATGAAGAAGTAAAGCAATGTATTGCTGTCGATTCCTATGATGACGAAGACTATGATGATGAAGACGATGATAGCTACTATTATGAAAACGAAGATTATGAAGATGAAGATGGATATATGTACGAAAGTCAAGGAGATATGAGAAGTAGTAATAATGAGAGATTGGACCCATCAGGCTCCGATGAGTCCGATGATGACGATGAAGGCGGATTCTTCTTGCAAGTTAACCCTCCATCGTCTTGTAACTTGGGTCCACCCAATCTTTCGTTATCAGATAACCGTGAAAGTACGACCAATGATAATACCGAAGACACCGATACAATTTCAACTGAAAATTCGAAAGTGTACAAGACAATCCATTTATTGCCTTCCACCACAATCAATTATGGATCGTCGGACGAAGAAGACAGTAGTGACGGATATCCCGGCCCTCGCAATTTCAACAATAATAGTAGCAAGGGTTTTGATTATCTATACGACTATAATTCTGTTTACACTGTGGATCCAAAGCATGCCATCTATGGAAAGCCAGGAAATGGGCCAAAACAGCCTGACGTTGTTGATGTTCCTAAGGATATTGAAATTGGTTCAAATATGGATTATGAATTCATTGAAAATGGGGAATACAACCGTGATTACCCAAGAATGCCCATTATCAATCCTGCTTTAATTCTGAGCAGTAACCCTAATTATCTTCGTTCTGAAAGTGACGGACAAAGTGAACCAGAGCCCAAACTGAAAAATTCACCGATATCATCAGTAGAAAACTCAGGTTCTGGTGGGCATTCAATTTTCCAGAATGATGATGCAGATAATTCCTCTGATGAATCGTCGGACGACGGATTGTCTATTGCAACCCGCAGTTCCAGTCAGTCACTAGCACAGCTGGTTTTTGGACAAATGTCAAGATTTACGGATGATGCAGGTCATGGAGATATATCATATCCGGAAAATCATCCTGAGCCAAAAGTTGCACCAATTACTGATATAAACCCAAGACATTCTTCAACTTCTATTTCGAAGCAACCTCATTCCTCTAACTCTTTGAGTGAACAATTTTTCGGCTCTGGAGGATTATCCAAAAGTGAATCAGCGTCCTTAGCTGATCAATTTTTAAATCCGATGAGTAAACAAGAAGAGGCGAAATCTGAAAATGACCAAACACATGAAGCAAAGTCATTACCTCATACTGCTGCCTCCACATCTAAGACTTCACCGCTTCCACCTCAAACATCGTCTGCGACAGCATTCAGGGGCATGTCTTCATCGTCAAACTCCTCAGGAAGTGTCAAACTGACGAAGAAATCGAATAAAGGAGCATTTAATTTTGATTCAGGTTCTAGTTCAGATTCCAATTCGAGCTCAGGTTCGGAATCGAATTCAGAATCGGATTCTGACTCAGAGTCGATTTTAAATGATGATGATGTAAGTGGAACTAGTGGAACTAATGGTAGTAGCAATGAACAAGGTAAAAGTTATGCGTCATTATCTCAAGTTGCCGACAGAAATGGTATAAGAAGTCCTACACCAACAGATGTTAGGGAAGATATCCATAATTCATCACCTAGTACCATTATGAATCAAGCAAAGGGGTTAGCAAACCATCTCTTGGGTAGAGGCAGAAATACAGAATAAAGACCTGCTTAGTCCTTCACATAGTTGCATCAAATTTACAAAACACTTTCAATTTTCGACATTTACGTAATTAATACATAGGGCTTTCAATTAACGTACATTCAACATGTTCTTGAAAAACGCCTTGAAATATACATGGTTTTTAAAATCGCTATGTTTTTAAGTTAGGAATTCTCTTGACAAACGTGTTTCTCATCATGTGACCTGATTTAATTAAAGGTCCCAAAAACTCCTGTACCTAAATACAGACTAAACCAGGTATAACAAGTTGTACTTTTTTGTATTGTCATAAGTTATTCTTGATTGGAGGATTATTAAGGTGCTTCTATTTTGCATCTTAATAAAGGATCCATTAATATGTGTGGTGGAATGATTCACCATTTCATCAACTTAGATTTTGCATCAATATTGGCCCCAATGTTAAATGATAGAGAAGATGGCGGTAGAAGTGATGATGGTGATGGAAAATGTGAATTGGTGGGAACATTCTCTTTGTTTACCCAAGCGCTCTTGGGCATTTTATGCATCTCTTCATTGATTATTAAACGGTATTATGAATATCCAATAAGACGGACGTGGCCTGTTTGGTTTTTTGATGTCTTAAAGCAAGTGATTGGAGCCTTAGGTGTTCATGTGTTTAATGTGATATTATCAATCGTTAAAACTAGAGGAGTGTCATTTCTATTGATGATGATACAGAAGGTAACAAATCCCGACTTGGGTGAAGATCCCATACAAGAGGATCCTTGCGATTGGTATTTTTTGAGTATTGTTTTTGATTGTACAATAGGAGTATACATCTTATATCTTACTTTCAAAGTTATCAATTGGATATGCAAAGAGGTCTTTCGCATGACACAAATTGACTCAGGTCAGTATGGTCCTGACGCAGATAAGCCATCTTACATTGCCTTTTTCAAGCAACTTACCATATACTTTACTTCTTTGATGATTACAAAGGCTATCATATATGGTATCGTAGAGATATTTGAGGTTCCATTACTATGGTTTACCAGCCACTTTTTACTTTATTGGCTCGACGAATTTCCCGAGGAAGTTGAGATTTTTGTCGTCATGTTCGTTGTACCTATTGCCATGAACTGTCTACAATTAATATTGATTGATAACTTTATTCAAAGCCAAGTTATTCAAAAATTCAATGAGCGGGCTCATGCTGATCATCTGAATTCTGAAAATATCTGCGACGAAGAAACAGAGTCTTTGGTGGGGTCGCCAAGACCAGCAACTGAAAGCCCATCGGTAAATGAGTTGAAGAAGTCTGTCAATAAGAACATTTCTCGACAAAAGAATTTATATGGATCTACTGATAATGTTTAAGAACACGACTTAATCAATTTAGAAGTCTAATTTATATGGTGGCGTATTTATATGTGTTTATAAGAACTATTTACAGAGAATCGAGAATCGCATATCCCAACCATGTTCATCAAAGCTATCAAAACAGCCGAGTGTTTCACTTCTTAATGGGTCTCAAACCCGAACCCTTTCATACATATTTTATATTTCTGAATAAATTCGTTGCACTTACCACTCTCTTGTCCGTTGAAGAGCAAGCATTCATCTCTTGTTTTTTTCTCTGTTAAGCACACACAGCATGGCTTAGGCTTTGAAACCTCTGTAGTCTTATCAGCAGTGGCACTCATTTTTCATCGGTATTGATAACGAAACAGTTATATAATACTCAAACTTTTACTGATATTTAAACAAATGAAATATATATTTAGTCTTTTTCGGGTCTTAGTAATGAGCCACAACCAAAAAAAGTCGCTCATTTTTGTCTTAACTGTCGCTTGAGATCAAATCGCGACATAGGAACAGAGGACAGCACCAAGTAGAGACAGCTAAACAACAGTGGAAAGTGTGCTATCTCAGATGTCTGCAAAAATAGGAGACCTGGGTCTGACACTGGGGCTGGGATCACCAAGGCATATTGACAACCTGACACCCAACCGTACTTCAATAGAAGATACAATCAATCTAAATGATGATTTGGATGTAGAATCAGAGTATTCATCCAGTTCTTTTTCACATCAAAGTACATCAAGACATAGAAGATCGGGGTCGGTACTCTCCTTCAAAAATAGTGGCGATGTCGAAAGTAGTTTTCTGTCGTCAGCATATTTCCCTGTATTTACTCAAGGACAACTGGAGTGGCAGTCTCAAGCGAAAAAGCATACAAATTCACCTTTAGGACCAAATTCTATACATGATTTGACTTATGCGTCTGATTTGGCAAGAGCCAAAAGAAACAGAATACCAAAGTCATCTGTCACTATTAATGGTGGCTTGACTTCTGTGTCGGGGTTAGAAATTCCAAGCCGACTGGATATCCCTCAGATCCAATTGCTGAAATTAAAAGGAAAGATGGGTAGCAAGGAGCTTCTTGAAGATTTTTACAGTGATGTGATAGAAGATTACAAAAGTTTTGAACTGAGTTATAGACTGCTAACGGAGGATACATTACAGAAGTTAACCCAACAACATGGAACGAATACATTGGAAGAAGAAAATTCTGATACATCATCAGTAATTAACTTAAGAAACTTCAATGAAGAGCAAGACGCTCTGGACATGGCAGTTATACCAGATATTTTCAAGGACCCTAATTTTAGATTGGACGACCCCAGAATGTTTAAACAGGTAATCGAGTTGTCCCAAAATGAAGCATTTGATAAATATGATGAAACTGAGTCTTCGTTGCTAGTGGATAATTCAGAACTTCAGGAAAAGTTATCAAAGTATTTGGTGGTGGTCGAAATAAACTTGGTAAAAGCGATCGAGAGTTCTTCGGATCAATTTTTCAATACAATTTCTGATCTTCAAATTCTTCAGAATGAATCCCAATCTTGCTTAAAGAAGTACAATTCTCTTATTGCTAGAATGGATCAACTTGAAGATGATAAATCCGATAAGGGAATGTCTATATTGAAAAAATTGGAAGAAAGAAGAAACGTAGAGCGTATTGAGGCGTCATTACTACAACTTCAGTATATTATCAATATCTTCGAACTAGCTAAGAAGTCATATGCCAATAGCAATTTTTCCAGATGCCTCAATGAGATAGTGATAGTGGAACACTTAATCGCAGGGGTGAACTATGGACAACTTTCCGATGAAGATATAAGAATCAATTATCCCAGGCTCAGATTGCCACTAATTGATGTATCGTCGCTTCCAGCATTGGTGCATCTAAGAAACGACTTAGAAACGTTAAAATTTGATACTGCCAAGGGATACACCAAAGACTTTGCTGATTTACTATTGGGGGACTTGCGATCGCATTATCAATCTGTCCCAGTGCAGGATACTGTAAATCGGATATATTTTGCTAATTCAAAGGGCAAAGGGAGATCTGCTGCCAAGGGCGACTCATATAAAGTTATAAGTGATGCAAAAAAGACTCAGTTGACTCATTTTATTAACAACTTAGCCAAATCTGGCCAATTAATCAAGGCGTACACAAATTACCAAGAGAGCATAGTAATAGAAATTAAAGGAATCATAAAAGAGAATTTGCCCGAGGCGAGTAAAGGACAATCAGAGTCGAACCTTCCTTCTCGATCCCCCTCAGTTTCCTTGGAGGCAAATGGTAATGCTAGTTTGTCATCTCTTTCTGGAAACTCACTCTCATCTGTTATTAGGTCATTGACTCCTAATGAATTTGAAACTTTACTTACGAAGACATTCGCTAATCTTTCGGAGTGTTTAAGACGTTTGACTACCCAACAGAAAATTCTACTAGACTTGGCGCTTTCCACTCCTTCATCGTCTCATAGAGTCGATGTTATGTCATTTGATATCTCAGTTGCCATAAATAAGGCTATCGAGCTCACCCAGATAAGATTGACAAAAATAGTCAATGTTAGATCGGAGCAGATTGCAGACTTGAGCTTTGAATATTATGGTAGGTTCTATACCCTAACATCTGCATACTTGAATGAATGCGAGTTGATTAACCCTGGGTATCTCGCTAGTGGAGCTGGTAGCTCTTTGAATGAATGGCTTAGACACCACGCCAGTTACTTTGTTCACAGATTCCATCAAGGTGCACTTCGTAAGTTAGTGACCGATAGTGATAAGGAAGTATGGGAAAGAGTGTCTAATATTACAGAACTTGATAGAGATCAACAATTTATCGGTGACATAAGTTCTATGAGAGATTATGTCGAATCTAAGGGGCTGAATGGTTTTTCGGGTGATGCATGGCTTCAGGTATGCGACTTGTCTCAACAAAGGAAGTATTTGAACGAAATTGAAACAGGTGAAAAATTCAAGGCAATTGATGGAAAAATTACAATTAACAAGGAATCTTTTTTTATTCCTACTTTGACTTCTAAGGCATTAAATCAAACCGTTTATTATCTTGCTATTAGAAAACTATTCCCGCATCTTTCCTACACAATCGAGACCAATTTAATAAATTACTATAAGATGATGAATACGAAGGTTACTCAAGCAGTTTTAAACGCTGGTGCTACTAGGACTGCGGGTCTTGAGTATATCAAAACTCGACACTTGGCATTAAGCATCCAATTTGTCGAGTTTAATATAGTCTTCTTAGGTATTCTTGCGTCGTTATTCAACTCTGCAAGATCCATATCACCACAACCGCAGTTGCAACAACAAACGAGACAAGAAACAATTACTTTTGATCAAGTAATCAGAAACTTCAAAGATCATGAAAATGACCTTTCTTCTAAAGTGGTTTCTATTATGTATGACCGTACAATTAGTCATTGCAAGACCATTGCAACAATTGATTGGTCTCAGAAACTTAAGTTACCTCAACAAAGTCATCCATACATGGAACTTTTAGTGAAGGAAATGATCACTGTCACAAAAGTATTGTCGAGATATTTGCCTGAAGCAAAGTGTGCTTTGATATTACTGCAGATTTTCGATAATGATAAGATGCTTTTGGTGGAGTGTTATTGTACTCAAATTCCGCAGTTCAAAGATTTCAATGAAAAACATTCAGTATTGAAAGATGTAGATTACTTTCGGGTTAAACTTTGTGAGTTGCCAGGATATGGAAACTCTGGGCAGGTAATTTGGGAAAACGTTAACTCATTGCCTACAGTTGAGGATACAAGAATGGAAGAAATCATGAAAAACAATATTCAGGAAGAAGTTGAGCAAAAGGCAGAATTAGACGCAAAAGCAACAAGTTCTACATCAACAGATGACAAGAAATACACTGAGAATGAAAGTGACGGTGGACGCAAGGCTATTCATAGTTCTGATGCAGAAAGTTATACTTCGAAGGAACAAGATCTCGAGAAATCCGAGGAAGGAGTTAAGGATAAATGGAAAGGGGAATCTAAAATATCTAAGGAAGATTTTAAGGATGAAGAAGAACCTAAGGATGAAAAAGAACTTAAGGATGAAGAAGAACCTAAGGATGAAAAAGAACTTAAGGATGAAAAAGAACCTAAGGATGAAAAAGAACCTAAGGATGAAAAAGAACATAAGGATGAAAAAGAACCTAAGGATGAAGAATTCGAAGAGGAAGCCAAGATAAAAACATCGGAATAGTTAAAGGGAGGAGATCAAGAAGAAATGATAGTCGCTAATAAAAGACCTTAAGGCCCTGAAGTAGAATTAATGATGAATTAGATTTCATGATCCCACTGATTATCGATGAGGAATATAAGATTGGAACTTATTATGATTGCAATATTCGACATTTTAGAGACTCCAATACGTGAAATAGGGGAGATACGTTCCTTTATGTTGGAGAATAAGCAAATCAAGTAAAAAGTTTTAGAGGTTGATTCCTCTATGTATAATAGTAACAAATTCTAAGTATAGAAACACTAAAAGTTAAACCTACCCTCTTTTTTCGTGTAAACTTCATCTTCCGTTATAATGCTGTCGATTAGACTGTGAGGAGTAATATCGAATGCTGGATTCCAAACGGAAATTCCTGGAGTAGCTATGCCAATTACAGCCTTATCACCTACAGTGCCGTCGTTCTTCAATTGCTGTCCTGTAATAGTAGTCAACTCCCTAGATGGTCTCTCTTCGACAACAATTTTCTCTCCGCTTGTAGTAACCATGTCAAGACTGGTGGTGGGTAATGCGACAAGAAAATTAATCTTATGCTTTTCATCAGAATTCTGGTTGAAAAAGTTAGCGATAGCAGCTAACTGGAATGTTCCTATTTTATTGGCAGTATCTCCATTCTTGACAACTCTATCAGCCCCAACAATAATAAATTTGATTGGAGCATTCAGATCCTTGACAGTCAACTGCTGGTTCAAAGAGTTAATCAAAGAAACAACCATATTATCACATACTAAAGTAAAGGGTATTTTTTCATAGTCAAGCTCATATGTTGTCAAACGTGATCCCTGGTTGTAAGGCCTAGTCTCACATGGGTAAACTTTTTCGAGCCAGAAAGGCTCGTTAGAGTTCCTCTTCAAGTCAGAATATGTAGTTCTAATTACACCCAACGCAGTACCATGTCCTGATGTGGCCAAAGACCCCGTGTTACATACAGTCAATATAGAGAATGGTCCTTCGAAATTCTGACGTTTCAACTCGTCTTTAATGTATTTCAACCCATTTTCGCCAATTTTGAAATTGTTAATCAAGTCATCTTCATAAAGTCTAAGTGAATAATCCAAAACTAACTCTAGTATTTCATGATCTAATTTTTCTTCCTTTTTGTTCTGTCTCAAAACTAGATCTTTTATATCTCTTGCTGAATTCCCTAAATTAACTGCAGTGGGTCTCGAAGTGACTAGATAGTCTATTTGAGTCAACAATTGTTCAACTGTAACTGTCTTGTGGTTGAGCAAAATAAAATTTATCTCTACAACTATTGCAAAAGATCCTACAATAGCAATTGCAGGAGCCCCTCTAACTTGCATCCTTTTTATAGCTTGGAAGGCGTCCTCGATAGATCTAATGTCAATATAGGTCGTGGAATATGGAATCACCAATTGATCCAAAATCCGCAAGGATAAATTCTTCTTGTCGAAATCTATGGCACGCAAAGTGTTGTGTTCTTCAACCATATCGTCTACTGCTAAAATATCTTCAGTCTGTGGACTTTAATACCATATATGTACATGTAAGCTATATTAAGTTATGTAAGCACGTGATTGGTTCTTTTTTGACCTCACACCATTATTGGAAGGCTTACACAGTTTTAGAGGTGAGAGTAAAAGTGACAACGAATTTTTTAAAATATTAATCTTCTTAATCCTTGGACATCAAATTCTTCTTTTAAGGAGTTCCATTTACATCCTAACAATTTCTTTCCTGTAATAGGGCATCTCCCCCCTTTATTTATATCAATTTGAGGTGGTCTAATAGAATCGTCATCTTCCTTCCCTCTTTCATTATCATCAGAGTCACTATCTGAGCAATTATCATTTTTCACTTTCTGTCCCACTATTTTATGCGAATTTCTTAAGTAATTGAAGATGCAAGAGTAACAGAACACGTACCCAGTCTCAATGATAGCTGGATTGTTAATTTCTTGGTTGCACAAAGGACATGTGCTTTTAGACCTATATATCCTGTTCTTCCTTTTACCCACCTCAAGGAACTTCGAGAGCGATGATGGTGGCGGCAAAACTGATTCTAACTCATTGCCCAGATTCTTACTGAGTTGTGACGCAAAATCTGAATTATTCCACCATTCTAAAAACTTAAGCGTAAAAATTGCAGCTGGGAAAAAGGTTCCCAAAATGAACTTGATTGCCTTCCAGCTTGGCTTAGTTATATTATTGGCAAATAATTTGAAAATGTATTCATTCATGGAACTTGGTCTCACTTTATTAGGAGAATTTTTGGATGAATTAAGTTGTTCTGGCTCATTTTTTGAATAGTCATATTGACTTAACCTTGAGTAGTTTATTCTTGCAATGAAAGTCACTATTGATGGAGATTTACTAGCTCCACTCAAGTAAAGCAAGGTAGTTAAGAAGTTACCTGCTCTTAAGATACTTTGGATAGTTGGCCACCATTCAACAAATTTTCTTTTGAGTTGAACTTTTATAACCTCATGTTTCTTTTTGGAATCAGCATTAAGTTGGTTTGTAATATACTTGGGGTACCAAAGCTCGTACATGTAATTACATTTTTCACTTAAATACGCTGTACCAGTTATTTCTAAAATTGATACAGCCTTTTGGAAAGGAGTCAAAGATCTTCTCTCCTCGATAGAAGAAGGGACTATCTGCACGAGTTTACTTTGATTAAACTTTGAATCCGATAGTGGCGTTTGAGTCACTCTCTTTATACCATAGAAGTTCTCTGTAAACGATCCTTGCCAATATTTAAAAAAGTACCATTCCACAAAAGTTCTCAATAAAAAATTCAATTCGTCAAACCTATTTGCGACCTTAAGTAAGTATTGAGGGTACTTTGTAGCATAGTGTACAAGTATGTACCTCAAGGACGGAGAGAGTAATGCCTCGAGTTGTTTCGCTGAAATAAGTTCAAAAAGCGTTGGGGTCTCAGAATCTAACTGAGAAGCATCTAAGGAAGAATAATATTCCATCAGAAAAAACGTCTTATGTCCTATGATATCCGTCCGTGATTATCCAGCAGAAATATTCTATCTTATGCATATCACACCTCCGCTTTTTTTGGTGACAGGAAAATATGAGCTCGGTATATAGATTAGATTTACTCCTCCACACGTCCTACAGATTGACTCTTATAAAACAAAATAAGTTCTCTTTCGCTACCATTTGAAGAGAAAATACATAATATTGATATTCAAAGTTTCAAGTTGTCTCTAAATTTCTTATATTCTTTTACCGGCACAATTTTTAACGTTTGGAGGGAATCATCTCGATCATATTTGAGTTTGCAACAATGGAAGACTTCAATAGTTTGACAGAAATTTTAAAGGAATTCCCTGTGAAAGAAACCACAATTGCTCTCTTCGAAATAGATCCCAGCATTGTTAAAGATAATTTCCAAGTAGCTTATGCTCCACAAACTCTAATAAACAGGCCAGAGATCCGAAACTCAAGAGGTGAAGTCATATCAAAACTGTCAGTAGGCAAAAGCATAATGCGCTCATCAAGTTCGGATTTCAATATAGTCCAAGAAAGCTCAGAAAACATTCAACTAACGCAAACTACAAATGATGAATCATTCTCATTATTCTCTAGACATTCTATGGGTGATAAATTTGCTGATTGCGACGTTCCATCGACACCAGATATCTTAGATTCTAACATTAAGTTTTCAGATTCCAAAAATCATATAATCATGACAAGTGATTTCACCCCAATTGCATTTAATACACCAACACCATCACCAGGAGCAGATAGTTCTATACTTTCAGAACCAATTGATCCAGTGAAGAATTAAAAATCTACATTGTAGGTGAAATGTTCAATGCTATATTATGTTAATTAAGGATGTGAAACAAAATTATGAAACATACGACTATAACGGTAATGCATTATATGCTCTTTGAGGGTTCCAATTGGCATAAACTATAATCAAATTTGAACCCATGCTTGATGTAAATTTCCCACGATAATAAGTCGAAGACTTTATAATCTCCAAATTCAAACATCGAGTCATCTGAACCTCCCTCGTGAGAAAGCTTAGGAAGTGTTTTGATGCAGTTGAACCAGTAAAAATACTGGTTCAGATTCCTATATTGAGCCAATCTGGGTTGTCTCTGATGCTGCGAGATTTGGTGGTGTTGTATCTGATCTCCTTTAACTCCATATGGCTTCCAATTTAACTTGAATAGACAAGATTCTGCGATTATATTTTCTAATGGAGTTAAAGCATAGTAGTAACCGTAGAATAAAACAAAGGTTAATTCGTTGATGATAGCAGTGTTTTCTAAGGTATCTTGTGCGATGAACTGCTGAATTTCATCAACAAAAAGATCAAATTGATTGTTTGCTCTTATTTTATTCCAATATGACTGTAACTTCATTAGAGCTAAAGGTGTTTTAAATCCCGAATCCTGAGTTTGAATAATTGTCGGAAGATAATCCTTCAAGATTGGAGTTGTATACTTGTTATATGTATGCGTGAGAAACCTGGAACTCTCTGACTGATTCCTAGTTGAGGAAAAAGATATAATTAAATCCTGAACTCCAGGAGGAACCTTTATCAAATTAACATCACTGAATAGCTCCAATTCGTTTTCTGTCAACAGCGAATTCCTTAAAACATCTATGTAGTTTGAGTTTGCATAGTTTTTATACTGGGCAAGATTGCGTTCCGGGTTTCTTACATTTCCATTAAAACGAAGGATTCCATTTTGTTTATCTACTTTCCCTTCGTTAAAGGTATGCGACCTAGAATCAGAAATCATTCCCTCATTCAATGACCCACCTGCAGCAGCTGCCACCGACCATTTGATATTCCCAACTGGAGCCGACGGAGTAACTGCAGGTTTGAGAGTCTTAACAATTGCAGGACTCGAATCCACAGAGGATATGTCTAACTTACTATTGGTTGTCGGAATTTTAGGCATTGGAATATCGACAGGCTGCTTTTTCACCGGAGTGGAAATTGCTGAATTAGGGTTGCTTCGAGTTAGAAAGCTTTGACTAGACCCATTTTCCCCAATGTTGCTATGTTCATTTGCACCTGCTTCGTGGTTAGAAAGAATGGAGATATTTGTGTTATTAGCCGTGGGTTCTGACGACATAATGCTTGTATCTACTAATGTACCATCGTCGACATTTTCATCACCATTAAAATCAAGAGGTATACTCGACACTTCTTTAAATATGTCATCATAAAAAGTATCATCATTGATGAAATCTGGTTCTTGGTTCGATTCTATGTAGAAGTTAAGATCTTCCTGTATTGACCATACAAGCTCAGGATTTATTCGCTTTTCTTTTATCAATTGGATTAAGGTTGAAATCTGGGAAACATGAAAATGATTATTTTGATTATAATGATCTATTTCTTGCTTTCTTTCTTCGATTGTGTGATTTGCCCTTTTCGATCTCTTTTCATTTAGCTTCTCATACTCCTCATCTAATTCTGAAATTTGACTCTCAAGAGACTCCAAACTAGTCTCGAGATATCCTATTGTTTCTATAGCTTCTCCTGATAGATGACGCAAGTCGTCATTTTGCTCTCTTGAAGCCAATAAAATTGATTGATTCGAAAAGGTTTTCATTTTAGAATTCTTTTCCACGTCTTTATAGGTTTCCATAGCTTCTTCCACCATTCTCCTATGCTCCTGAAGCTTATTTGGGGCTATTATTGCTTCTATTGCCTCATTTGCTTGCCAGCCTTTTATCTGCTCACGATATTTTTGAAGCTTCTTGATCTCTTTCTTCAAGTCACCCTCCAATTTTTCCTTTTGACTATCATTATTTGAATTTTCATGCCTGGAATAATAGTAATCAAAGAGATCAACACCTTCATTTATTTTTTTGAATATGGCTTCTACCTCTCTTTGCATGGTTAGTAAAATACTAAATGGACTATTAACGGCAAGATCATTAAATTGCATGTCTTAATGCCATTAAATTCGACTTATACTTGAAAATACAGAATACATACTTATTTAATTTCCTGTGTGCCATGATAAGCCAAGTACTGGTGAATTACCCTTGAAACCAATGCAACAGAAGGCTTAAGATATCCTCCTCTGAACTTCGATAGTGAAAAAATTGAAAAAAAAGAAGATACACTAAAAGAAAAAAAATTCAGCACGGGTCACATGTCAAATAATCAGTAAGAAAATTGAAGATAACTACAAAAGCAAGGTTACATATTAAGGCTTAATATGGAGGCGCAAGAGATAATGCTGTCAATAATTACTTTTTATTAACTATTTATAGAAATAATCTGTGTCTTTTTAAACGATCTCTTTTACAAATCTATGAAAGCACAAATCAAAGCTCATCATGTTCAAATTCATCATCTGAATCAGGATCACCAAATTGAGCCTCGCCCTCACCAGCTTCTCCACCAGCACCATATAATTTGGCGGTAATTGGGTTCGCAACATCAGATAATTTCTTCTTTTGTTCATCGAATTCCTCAGCGGTTGCAGAGTCATAATTTTCTGAAATGAAGTCTTGGGCCTCTTGAATAGCATCATCCAAGCTTTCCTTGTCATCACTATCCAACTTACCACCAAGTCCCTTTTCATCTACAACTTGACTCTTCAAAATAGAAACATAGTTTTCTAATGAGTTTCTGCTTTCAATTCTTGCCTTTACTTGGGCATCTTGTTGAGCGTACTTTTCAGCCTCTTCAACCATTCTATCAATATCTTCCTTAGATAACCTACCCTTGTCATTAGTGATTGTGATAGATTCAGACTTACCAGTACCCTTATCCCTGGCTTCAACCTTTAAGATACCATTTGCATCCAATGAAAAAGTAACTTCAATCTGTGGGACACCCCTTGGAGCAGGTGGAATACCAGTCAATTCGAATTTACCTAACCTGTTGTTATCCTTGGCTAAAGCTCTCTCACCTTCGTAAACTTGAATCAACACGGTAGGTTGGTTGTCAGCAGCAGTTGAGAAAATTTGAGACTTCTTAGTTGGAATAGCAGTATTCCTGTTGATCAAAGTGGTCATCACACCTCCAGTTGTCTCAATACCTAAAGTCAATGGGTTAACATCCAACAAAACAATGTCATCAACACCATCCTCTCCGGATAAGACACCAGCTTGAACAGCAGCACCATAAGCAACAGCTTCATCAGGATTAATACCTTTTGAGGCCGTTTTACCATTGAAGAAATCTTGCAATAATTGTTGGACTTTTGGAATTCTGGTTGAACCACCAACCAAAACAATATCATCAATCTCAGATTTCTTGACACCGCCATCTTTTAAAACTTGCTCAACTGGCTTTAAAGTTCTTCTAAAAGAATCCAAGTTTAACTCTTCAAATTTGGCTCTAGAGATAGTATCCGAAAAATCAATTCCTTCAACGAAAGAATCAATTTCAACTCTAGCAGACATTTGAGATGACAAGGTTCTCTTAGCTTTTTCGGCTTCTCTTTTCAATTTAGAGATAGCCCTGGTGTTACTTGAAATGTCGATACCGTGTTTCTTCTTGAATACCTTAGATAAATACTTGACCAATTTAAAATCGAAATCTTCACCACCTAAGTGAGTATCACCAGCGGTAGCCAAAACTTCAAAAACACCTCCTTCAATTGACAAGAGAGACACATCAAAAGTACCACCACCTAAGTCATAAACAATAATTTGCTTTTCACCATCAGTCTTATCTAAACCATATGCGATGGCTGCAGCAGTGGGCTCATTAACAATTCTTAAAACATTCAACCCAGCAATGGTACCTGCATCCTTAGTTGCTTGTCTTTGAGCATCATTGAAATAGGCGGGAACGGTAACAACAGCATGAGTAACTTTCTTACCCAAGTATTCCTCAGCAATCGATTTCATCTTTGTTAAAATCATACCAGAGATTTCTTCTGGTGAGAAAATCTTAGTCTCGCCCTGGTATTCTACCTTAACGACTGGCTTACCATCTTTTTTTTCGATAGCGTAAGGCAAGTTTTTGATTTCCTTTTGAACACTCTTATCGTTGTATTTTGAGCCAATCAATCTCTTAATGTCAAAAACTGTGTTTTTCACATTGGATGAAGCTTGGTTCTTAGCAGCATCTCCGATTAATCTTTCCTCTGGAGTAAAGGCAACGTAAGAAGGAGTTATACGATTACCCTGATCATTAGCCAAAATTTCAACCTTGCCATTCTTCATGACACCTACACATGAGTAAGTAGTACCCAAATCGATACCAATTACGGTACCATAGTCTTCAGCGTCATTAGTTTCAGCTATCACCCCAAGAAAAGGCAAGATGGCCACAAACACATACAATAAAGCTAACCACGACTTCATTGTACCTATTTCCTCAATATTATAACTATCTTGTGATCTGGTTCTAATTTGAGGTTCTAACGTTATGAATAAATATCACCAATTTGTCGGCGTGTTAACTTTCGCAAAATCCTCCATAGAACGTAATCGAATGCTGACGTGGCATTTTGTGGAAAAGAGGACAGTACACTGTGTGCGACGCGTGAGCACTACTGGCTATGTACAGAACTCTATTACAGTGAAACCAAAAAGCAGAAAGCTGCAAATATTGTGCGGTATATACAGTATTTTGCGGTGGAAGTGAAGAGGGCAAAAGAGCCTGAATAAAGACAGAACACGTGATGCAGCTTACATTCTATGATTTTACATGTTTTCATGAGAGGAGGCAGAAAGATTTACAGGTTGCTTATATGCAATTTTAACTCACTCCCCGATCCTGTTTTATAAAGATTAAATAAATCTTTATTAGCGTGGAGACTTCCGTCGAGACAATTGGAATTAAAAAGTGTTAAAAAGTTATTTAACAGTACGATTATATATTATACTTGATCAGGCTTCTCTGCTTTCGGTATTCCGTTTAATTTTTTGTTAATTTGCTTAAGTTCGAAAACCGAAATACAAGAGCCATGCTGATAAAGGAAGAGTTAAGCAAATTGGAAAGAGAACTACTTGCAAAGAATCCAGAGGATTTGTTACAGTTTTGTGCCAACTATTTCAATAGGAGATTAGAATCACAGAGAGCTGCTTTATGGAATCGAAGGGAGGATGCTGATAAAGCAGGTATCGACCTTTTTCCTGATGAGGAAAAGAGCTTTGCAAGACTACCAAGTTTCAGGTCACCATTTGGCATTAATGATCCACATCTGAGTCATCAAGATCCAAATTCTTCTCAAGAAGTTGATCCTAATGATTCACGTTCGGCTCTTCCGACTCAACCAAGACAACCTATCGTTTCTTTTAACGCAAATAGAAGAACATCGGTATCGGCAGAGGCTATGAACCCAGATAAATTTAAGACAGATCAATGGAAACCTCCAAAGAATGATTTGACATTAGCTCAAAGGAATGAATTAGGTAAAACTTTGGGCGCTAATTTCTTATTTCGTCAATTGGACGATGGCTCTAAAAAAACTGTTCTTGAGGCATTGTCCAAAAAAACTTTCAAGCATAGTGAAGAGATCATCAAGCAAGGAGACGAAGGAGACTTTTTCTACATCATTGAGTCTGGTACTGTTAATTTTTACGTAAATGGTTCTAAAGTTAGCTCTAGTGGCGAAGGATCATCATTTGGAGAATTGGCCTTGATGTATAACTCTCCTAGAGCCGCCACTGCAATAGCTGCTTCTACTGTAGTCACCTGTTGGGCTTTAGACAGATTGACTTTCCGTAGAATATTGTTGGAGGGAACCTTTAATAGAAGATTGATGTATGAGGATTTTTTGAAGGATGTCAGCGTTTTATCAACTTTGACGAATCATGAAAGATCTAAGTTAGCGGATGCCTTGAGTACAGAAATCTATCAAAAAGGTGAGATCATTGTTAGAGAGGGTGAAAGAGCCGAAAATTTTTATTTCATTGAACGTGGGTCCTGTAAAGTGTACAAGGAAAGCGCCGGATTTTTGAAAGAATTAAACAAAGGAGATTACTTCGGTGAAATAGCTCTTCTAAGAGATGTCCCTAGACAAGCAACTGTTGAAGCTTTGGATACCGTGGTAGTGGCTACCTTGGATAAATCGGGATTTACCAGATTATTGGGTCCTGCGGTTGATGTATTAAGATCTCAAGATCCCACGCAATGAGCCATACCTTTTTTTTTTTTTTATTCACCCCAGAACGAGAAAATTAATATATAGTTAAATTCGCAAATCAATTAGTCTATATTAAACGAACCTTATAGCCTTCAAGCCCTCAAATAAAATGTTCAAGTTATTTGAGTATTATCCTAAGGGTCCAGGATACCTTCCTTCGTGGTTATTATTTATCTCTGCTGTATCCATTTTCAACTCGTTGCAAACGTACTTGTCGAAGGATTTGCAATTAACCCGAAAAGTTTACAATAACACAGGTGATGTAACACCATTGGGTGCTCGTACTTTTGGTACATGGACGATTATTAGTTCAATTATAAGGTTCTATGGTGCTTATCATATTTATAACCACCAAGTATACGAATTGGTGTTATGGTCGTTCATCATTGCAGGGGCTCACTTTGTAAGTGAGTGGTTGATTTTCAGATCTATCAAGTTCGGCAGCGGCCTTTTAGGACCGTTGATTGTTAGTTCATTCAGTGTGACATGGATGGTGGCGGAAAGAAGTTCCTACACTTGAAATAATCGAGCCTACGTAACCACATTGACAGAGTAACAGAAAATAACTAGGGTATTGGAAATATAGAATAAAAATAATAGTGTTAATAAAAATCAAAATAAATCAATGGAATAACTCGAGGAATACATCGGCCATTCAACTTTTTTTAACAGAAAAGGGCCACATACTTAAACCTTCCACCTTCCTATAGACGATAATTAGATTGAGTTCAAACCAGAGGAACAAAAAGTGAAATTTAAGTTAACCATCCCAATGCGCCTTATAGGTCTAAAGGTCACCGTACTTTATATAGCTACAAAGCTGTTTTCGCGGATGGCCGAACTTTCCGAGGAATACCACGGAATTAGATATGCGGTTGAAATGAAGACCCTGAGAGCGTAGAGGGTATACTTGTTGACTTAGAAAGTGTTTAGAGAGTAAAGATTCAGAAAATAGTTCTCATAGAATTTTCAATTTTGAGTTTAATCTCTCGTCTAACTTATTCTTTGGAAGAAATTTTGTGCTAACTCACCTCAGTCTTCTTGAAAGAGATTCGTACCGGAAAATTTACTGATATCAAAATAAGACACTAGAAAGAAATTACTGGTCTTATTATGACAGTCATCAATTGATCTTTAATATAAAAAGTGAACTTTAGTGTTCTAAATAACCTATACTGATTGCTGCGAAACCTCTTATCAGTAAGAATTCCAAGATGATGATAAAAAGCTCGTAGTGTTAGTATTCGAATCCTCACAGTGAAATTAAGTAGAGAACTATACTACATAGTCATTGCATCAGTCATTTCTCTCTGACCAGTTGATAATCATGAATTCGAGTAGTTTCGTCGTTCTCCGTGATCTGCGTAGCCTACTTTACGAGATGCGCCTTATTATTATGCACAAGCCCGCGGCTCCGCGGGTAGCCGCCGATATTTAAACAACACGGGGTGAATATATATTACACCTATTTCCTCTGATGCACACTGATTATCAATAATAAAGTAGAGTATTATAACAATGCCAGCTTCAGATATACTTACAGTCCAATTACTTGAAGATAAACCATTTGGATGTGTAATCACGCTTCCTAGTTATGCAAAGAATGATCCTGTGAACTTAAATGATGAAGACTTTAAGACTCTTAAAGAAGCTGTTTTGAGTCACTTAGTTGTTGTTTTACCGGGTTTGCAAGATTTGCCACCTCTATCGCAATACCTTTTAACCAAAAGGTTTGACTCAACTATTCCTGAACCTGCCAAAGGGTCAAAGTTTGCGGGATATGGTCATGGTAAAGAGTTCAGACATGATCAATCAGTTTTGAAAAAGGATGGTACTTCCGTTAAAAATCAACCCCAAGTTCAAATTTTAGGGCAGGGTGTCTTTCAGGCAGATGAACCTGGCAATGAAAATGGAGAGACAATATCACTTACTCACCCATCGCATACTACGTTCCATCGTGATCCCTTGACAACCTCTCAAATTAAAGATGAAAACAGAACCAGATTCTATAGGTGGCACATTGATTCTGCTTTATACGACTTGTCTCCACCATTAGTGACTACGTTGTTAGGTATAAGAGTGCCACCTTCGTCGCAAAAGCAGACTATTGTCTACGAGGATAATGGTGATAAGTTGGAATTGAATCGCGGAGCAACTTGCTTTGTTTCAGGTCAGCAAGCATTTGATCAATTGAGCGAGGAAGACAAAGAGTTTGCCCTCAGAACAACAGTGGAATACTCACCTCATCCATACATTTTTATTAGTCCAGCACGTGCTACTTCTGATGGATTGACCATGGTCAGCGAAGGTAAAGAAATGAGTTTTGATAAGTTACCTGAATGGGAGCCATCCAAAGTGAAAAAGTTGCCAATGGTATGGACCAACCCAGTTACTAAGAAGCAGCATCTTCAAGTTCACGGCTGTTGTCTATATAACTTACACACCAAACACTCAGATGGAAGTGTGAAGACTCTTAACTTGGAGGATTCTCGTTCGAAAGTTTATCATATGATGAGACCCGCAATTGCACCCAAAAACGTGTTGGCTCATGGGTGGAATTCTGGTGATTTGGTCATTTTTTTCAACAGAGGTGTTTGGCACTCAGTTACAGGTGAATTCAAGGGTGTTAATGACGAGGGTACAGATGAAAGAAGATTGATGCACCAATGTAACATCGCCAGTGGATTTGATCCTGAACTTGTGGTATAATGATGCATACTTTAACTCTGACTTTAGTTTATTCGCAATAACAACGTTCAATTGCAACAGATCTGGTCTTTATGTCTTTTACGTCTTTTATGATATATAGCAGCTATCAATTAGAAATAATGTGTCATTCGAATTTCGTAGTTCATATTAGGTCGGGATCTTAGTCCGGGAAATAATAGATGAGTCCGAAAATATTATCTTCCATAAAAGACCAAAAGAGAGACACGAAGAGAAATCTTCTAGAGATTTTGATAAATAGAGGTCGGAAAATCTTCCATTTATCGAAAATGGGTCGTTACATTACTTTGGCTACATGCAATCTTAACCAATGGGCTTTGGATTTTGAAGGCAACAGAGATAGGATTATCAAAAGTATTATTGAAGCAAAGAGAAAAGGGGCAAAGCTTAGGGTAGGACCAGAGTTAGAACTATGTGGCTATGGGTGTTTGGATCATTTCTTAGAGAATGATCTTTATGATCATTGCTGGGATATGTATAGTGAGATTTTGAGTAACCCCGATACTCATGACATTCTACTCGATATTGGTATACCTGTTATACATAATTCTATCAAGTACAATTGTCGTGTCATTTCATACAATGGAAGAATATTATTAATTCGGCCAAAGGTATACTTGGCTAATGATGGAAATTATAGAGAGATGAGATTTTTCACTCCTTGGAATAGACCTAGACATTATGAGACTTATCAGTTACCAGAAGCTATATCTAGGATTACGGGACAATCCAGGGTAATAATTGGAGACTGTACTATTCAAACAAAGGAAACAAAATTTGGGTGCGAGACGTGTGAAGAGTTATTCACTCCCAGATCTCCCCATATTGATTTAGCGCTTGATGGTGTTGAGATTATAACTAATTCTTCCGGGTCTCATCATGAACTTAGAAAACTTGATACTAGATTCAACCTTATTACTGAGGCGACTACTAAATGCGGTGGCGTTTATTTATATGCTAATCAAAGAGGATGTGATGGTGATAGGTTATATTATGATGGTTCTGCTTGTATCGTGGTCAATGGCAATGTGATGGCTCAAGCATCACAATTTTCTTTGAAAGATGTCGAGGTTATTTCTGCTACGATTGATTTGGATGATGTGAGAGCATATAGAAATATGAAATCAGCTAGTATGCAAGCTGTCAATTTTATCGATAAGTTTAAAACAATCGAAACTGATATTCAATTATCTCCGTTGTCCAACGTATTTGATCCGTTAGTCAAGCCATCTAAAGCAATTCAAATTAAATATCATTTACCTGAGGAAGAGATTGCCTATGGACCTGCATGCTGGTTATGGGACTACTTAAGAAGATCAAAGACTGGTGGTTTCTTTCTTCCCTTAAGTGGTGGTATTGATTCTTGTGCGACCGCAGTTATTGTGCATTCCATGTCCAGGCTTGTATTAGATGCCATAAAGAAGGGCGATAATCATGTCTTGAGTGATTTGAAAATGTTAACTCATGATGAATCATTTGAACCTGAGGCTTCACAAGATATTACAAAGAGATTATTTTACACCTGTTTTATGGGAACCGAAAACTCCTCAAAGGAGACGAGGTCAAGGGCCAAGGAATTAGCAGGAAAGATTGGCTCCTATCATGTTGACATGAATATGGACACATTGGTGGCGGCAGTAGTAAGCGTTTTTGAGGTAGCTACCGGAAAAAGACCAATATTCAAAATATTTGGAGGATCTCAGACTGAGAACTTGGCCCTTCAAAATATTCAAGCCAGGTTGAGAATGGTGTTAAGTTATCTTTTCGCTCAGTTACTACCTTGGACAAGAAACAAGACTGGGGGTCTATTAGTGTTGGGAAGTGCCAATGTCGATGAATGCTTGAGAGGTTATTTGACGAAGTATGACGCTTCATCTGCAGATATCAACCCTATAGGAGGAATTTCCAAGACTGACTTAAAAAGATTTATTGGTTGGGCAAGTACTAACTTTAATTTGCCTCTTTTGGACGAGTTTTTGAATGCAACACCAACTGCTGAGTTAGAACCTATTACGGATAATTATGTTCAAAGCGATGAAATTGACATGGGGATGACATATGATGAATTGTCTCGATTTGGGAGACTCAGAAAGGTTGACAAATGTGGACCTCATGACATGTTCCTTAAGTTATATCATGAATGGTCCCAGCCTCCATTAAATCTTACAGCTCAGCAAGTGGCAGAAAAAGTCAAGAGATTTTGGTTTTTCTATGCAATTAATAGACATAAGATGACGACAATGACGCCTGCATACCACGCTGAACAGTATTCACCAGATGATAATAGATTTGATATGAGACCTTTCTTGATTAACCCCAGATTTCCTGCAGCCTCCAGAAAGATCGATTCACTTGTCAATATCATTTCACAAAAGGAAGAAGCTATAAAACAGAGCAATTTGAGTGTGGATGCTTGACCTGAAATCCTATGTACTTATAGTTATTGGTTATCTAAAATCAAGAATGTATCTTTCCACCCCATTTAGGTACGAATCCTAGTTGCTTTTTTATGTAGTCGTCAGGTGAATCATTACGATGGGCAAATTCTAGTAGTGTCATTAAAACTTGATTCGGTATGTCCTCCTGAAGAAAATGGCCAGCACAGGTAATATTGTTGAATACTATTAATTGGTATTTCCCTTGCATTTGTCCAATGGTAAGAGTCTTATCTAAAGACTCATGGGCTGACAATAATAGTAGCTTAGCAATATGTTGCTTTTTACCAGAATCAATGAAGTTTTGTGATAAGCCCTTAAACCAGGAATCCCAGAATGGTTTTGTTGCATTAAGATCAGTTATCCATCTATAAGAACCGCTAGGAGTTGGTTTAAGTAAATCTGTAACACTGAGGGAAGCTGACTCTCGATTGTGCAAGATGCTAGTACGTGAAATGTGCCAGTCAATGGCATCATTGATTGAATTGAATAACGAAGGTCTTTTTTGTACGAATGTAGGCATTGAACTTAACGACCTGACTGCAGTCTCCTCGACGATGTCTAACATTACTAAGCCTTTTATGTTATATTCCATATCGGGATTCTCTATAAGATAGTTTGCTAACACAGAACCACCTAGAGAATGGCCCACGAGGTATAAGGTATTTTGCGGCTGATATCGAGATACGAATTCGTTTATTACATTTTTGAAGTCTGAGGTGAAGGAAACAAGAGAAAACTCATCTGTGTCAGAGCTTTCTCCATGACCTCTAGCATCTAGAAGAAATATTCCACTATCCGATTCCAGCGCTAACATTTGAGCGAGTTTAGCAAAAGTCATAGAGGATGAACCGGCTCCATGGTGATATATAAAGATGGGGGCATTTTCTGATTTCGGGAACTTATAATATGTCTGTAGAAAAATACCTGAACTGTCATATTTTTCTATTTTATCGAATGTATCGATTTTGAAATGTCTTAGCTCTTCACTCAACTTCACATCTTCATCGGTATTAACAGCAGTACCGTGCTCTTCTTCGTTATTGACTTCCTCTGATAGCAGGTCTAACCCCAATGCTCTTTCCTTTTGTTTAACTCTCTTTAAAAATGCCTTGTGTAAGTCTGACATTGTTATTACTTGTTATTGCTTAAGATAAATTTAAAGTATGTAAATTGGTAAGTTGCGAATTACATTTTTTCAATAATTTCTAACCTCTTCGTACACAAGTTTCATATTTGATAAAACTTGTGATTTACGTTATCTGATGACAAAAGACCTTACAAATGAGTTTCGTTATATGATGATAGCCTTATTTTTGGCTTTCAAGGCTTTAATGAACAACGAGACTCCAGTATCTTGTATATTCGTGGATGCCACTACAGGAAAAATTCTTAGTCTTGGGTATAATGGGACTAATGACACTTTAAATGGAACAAGACATGCGGAATTGGTGGCTATTGATTATATTTTGGTCAACTTTTTCACTGCTAAAGATCGTGGAAACATTGAGTCTATCAGGCATTATTTCCTGAATGTGGTGTGCTATGTAACAGTAGAGCCATGTATTATGTGTGCATCTGCCTTACGACAAATTGGGATCAAGCATGTTGTTTTTGGGTGCGGCAATGATAGGTTTGGTGGAAATGGTACGGTTCTCAGTATTAATAGAGATCCATCAATAGACCCCGAATATTTGAGTTACGGTGGGATCTTGAGAACAGAAGCAATTATGCTCTTAAGAAACTTTTATATTCAAGAGAACAATACTGCTCCTGTTCCTAAGATCAAGAAAAATAAGCAACTAGAAGGTAAAGAATTTCCTGAAAACATTAATTTTGAAAAGTACCTTTCAAGAGAAGAATTTTTAGATTTCTACGGACCTGAGAGGCTATTTTTGTGGAGTAATCGCTCTCATGAGGTTACACCTCGTTTTGGTTCGGGCTATTGTCTACCTGAACTCTTGAATGAAAAACTTCTCGAGGAACATTTGCAGAGTCTATTTTCTGATATAGATGGACTCGAAGACTTTCACATGTTATTGTATGACATAAATGATGATGGGACCGTAGATTTCAAGAAAAAAGTGGTCACTGTTGAAGAAAAGTGCACCAAAAAACGAAAGCTCACCGAGAACTGTAAATTACCTTGAGTTAGTCGCCATAGAGAAATGATTCCACAATCGAGCTACACCAAGGAAGATTTTACTCTTATGACAGTATCTTTGGAACTAGATGGAATATCATAGTATTGAGATTCAACTTGCATTCTATTATATATAGCGTTTAATATAGCACTACTCTACGCCATGAAGGAATATGAATTTTTTTGCGACATCAAAGATAGTCGAGAATCCAAAGATATTTTTATAGTGCCATTTATCTTAAAAGTTTATTTTACGGGCATTTGCCTCAAGTATCATTGGCAGACATGGATGATTCAGATGAAGATTACATAGCTCCTTCTAGGAGCGGAAATAGAAATTCTCCTGATGACCTGGACCAGTTATCATCTGATGATGAGTTAATGGAACTCGATAATAAAAATGGAAATGGTGAAAAATCTGGAAGTGGGTATGCCTGGGAAGACAGGATCCAAAGGTCCTGGGATATCGTTAAAGATGATGAAGATAGCTCACATTCCTTGGAATCAATTATCCAGACGAT
This sequence comes from Priceomyces melissophilus, assembly GCA_031081885.1. Taxonomy (NCBI): domain Eukaryota; kingdom Fungi; phylum Ascomycota; class Pichiomycetes; order Serinales; family Debaryomycetaceae; genus Priceomyces; species Priceomyces melissophilus. The sequence continues at coordinate 470,830 of JARYTE010000008.1, read as the reverse complement.
GATTGAAAATAGAAAGAAGAAGATTATGAAAATCTCATCTACGCCGTTCCAAAGAGGTATCATTCGAACTTTGATCGTAGTAATAGATGGATCGCTGGCGATGTTATCTAAGGACTTGAGGCCCACAAGATTCTCCATGATGCTTTCGATATTACAAGAATTCATTGTAGAATTTTTCGATCAGAATCCCATATCTCAGATTGGTATAGTGATGATGAGAAATGGAGTATCTACTTTAGTCAGCGAAGTCAGTGGACTGCCTCAGCATCATATCGATAGAATAAGGCAGTTGAAAGTTAGGCAGCATAACAGATATGAACCTCTGGGCGATCCTTCCTTACAGAATGCACTCGAGATATCTCGCTCTTTGTTGAGCTATAATTTTGGATCTAATAGTACTAATAGCAAGAACTCGAAGGAAATCTTAATTATATTCGGTGCATTATTCACAAGTGATCCAGGAGATATAAAAAAAACTATAGAAAATCTTGTCAGGGAAGAAATCAAGGTCAAAGTAATTGGTCTTTCTGCTAAAGTGGCAATTTGCCAGGAACTTGTCAACAGAACAAATCATACTAACAATTTATTAAACTCCAACTATTATGGAGTCATCTTGAATGAGCACCATTTCAAGGAGCTTCTAATGGATAGTGTTGTTCCTTTACCTATATCAGAGAGTGAAAAGAAGAAGAAGGAAGAGCTCGAAGGAGTTCCTTTGCTTAAAATGGGATTCCCATCCAAGTTGCAACAATATCCATTCGCATCTTCAGCTTTGAATGTAAAATTTCCTCAGCTCTGTGCTTGCCATCCAACTTCAGGATCTGAGGATTCTAAAAACGTAATTGAGCTCTCAAACGAAGAAAATCCAAGTGAATCAAGTATTACAGGTTATCAATGCCCTCAGTGTAAGAACAAAATTTGTCATTTACCAACAGTGTGTCCAATTTGTGGTTTGATGTTGATTCTTTCAACTCATTTGGCCCGCTCGTATCATCATTTAGTTCCCTTAAAAGAGTATGTTGAAGTGCCAGTAAGTGAATCTTATGATAGTATGTTTTGCTACGGTTGTCTCCTTAAGTTTCCTGAAGGGGTCAAAGAGGCTAATATGGATAGCTTTGAGGGTCATACAAGCTCCCGTTATAAATGTCCTAAATGTACTAATGACTTTTGTATTGATTGTGACGTATTTGTGCATGAAGTATTGCATAATTGTCCAGGTTGTGATAATAAATAATTTTTGAGAAGGTGCTTTTAATCTTGACATAATTAACTAAATACAATGGACGTCAATTTACAAAATATCAAACAAGTTGAATATAGAGAAACGCATTTAATTTTTACGAAGTTTTGCCAAAATCTCTTCTTAAGCCGTATAAGACGTCACAATTTCAACAATGACATAACCTTTTTTAGCTTCTTTTATTACCCCAGGTAGATCCACTTCCACTATTGCCCCAGGTAGAGCCACCTCCACTACTTCCCCAGGTAGAGCCACCTCCACTATTTCCCCAGGTAGATCCACTTCCACTATTTCCCCAGGTAGAGCCACCGCCACTATTTCCCCAGGTAGAGCCACCGCCATTATTTCCCCAAGTTGAAGCATCGCCATTGTTGCCCCAAGTCGATGTTCCTGAGTTATTACTGTTCTTACCCCAAGCAGACCCAGAGCCATTACTGCCCCAGGTAGATACGTTGCCATTGGATTTACCGCCATTCCACGAGGAAGCGCCACCCCAAGTGGTTCCTTTACTTGAAGAATATGCTGGAGTTCTACCTCCTCCCCATGAGGTTCCACCTCCAGCACCTCCCCAAGCTGAGGCTCCGTTGGCGCCCGGGGTAACTCCTCCGATATTTCTCCAAGCTGATCTTCCACCCAGAAAAGCTGGTCCTTGGGATCTTTGTTTAATTTCAAAAGATGCTGGGGCTCCGATAAATCGTAAGTACGGGATAGATTCGCCGCGGACTAATACATTCAAATTATGCTTGTTCACTTTGACCTTTTTGTTCTTTGTGTGCAACTCCACTCTTGCGAATTCATCATCAGCGTCCGTAACTTGGCCCATTAATCCTTTATGATTACCACCAGTGATAATAACATCCTTATAAAGCAACTTATCACGTCCACCCACCCTTGTCTTTAGTCCAGCACTAACAACTGGGTTTGCTAACTTGAGGTTGGGATTCATTTTATTTAAGTCAGGTCCTAAGTTCTTCGACACCATGGAACCTTTTATGGTAATGGTACTGACATTCATGCAGTTGACCGCAAAGATACCCAAGTTTTCGAGTATCTCATTCAGTTTCACGAATAAAGTGTTTTTGTAAATATGCAAAATAGTTCCTTCTCTTTTACTATCACCTAAGGTTTCTTTGACTGTATCACCAACCCTAACAGTAGAGCCAATTCTATCTGTAGCAACTTGCTCTCTACGTGTCAACTTTAATTTGGCTGAAATCCCAGAGGACTTTACCGTCGAAACTCTTCCATCAGTGTCCAATATTTCAAATATTCCCTTTTCCGCCTTAACAATAACACCTACTGTAGATGCATTAAGCTCAACCAAGTCCATAATATCATAATTCGAGCTAACAGAATTTATTGACAATGAGGCATCGGTTGCCTTTATTAAGTAGTTGGCGAACACCCTTACATCCTCATTGGTTTGGTCTGAAATCAAAACGACAGAGTCCCCTTCGATTTGAATCACCAAACCAGTCTCTTCAGAGTGCTTACCTTGAGTAATCTTCACATGATCACCCGTAGAGAATACTTTTCTCAAGTCGCTTACTGGCACAGTCAAATTTTGGTTAACAAATTTGGGATCACCACTGTTCGTTACTAACATTGATACCTCATTAAGAGATGCGCTAACAACCTTTCCAATTGTCTTTGCTTGTTCACCACGACGCACTTCCACTTTGTCCCCAGGCTGGAACGTATTAGAATCACTAGTTTCATTACCGTTTTTATTTTTCAATGATGCCGCTATAGCTGCGAGATCTAATCCTTCTTCTTCAGTACTTCCAGTTTGAAACCTGTCAAGCTCTTCTAAAGTTGGACGAATGTCTTTCGTTTGGATGAATTGAAGCTTGAAGTCCTTATACAAAAACCCTTCAAAGTATTCATCACCATGATAAACAAAGCTTTTTGGACCTCTACCAGGTTGCAAATAAACCCCATCGTACATCCTTGCTTCTTGTTCGTTGAACAATCTTGGGATAGGTCTAAGTTTAGACTTTATTCTCTTGCCATCCCTTGTGAAGTCATCGTTCGCACCGTAATCCAATCTTGGGACTAATTTACAACGCACATCTAATCCGTTCTCTGACAAATTATCAACTATGGCCAAATCACCTTTATATTTACCTCTTGTAATTCTCACGTAGATACCTGGTACTATTTCAACGTCAGAAGATTTGACTTGTTTTAATAGGTCGACATATTCCCTCACTGGAATCAAAATTCTGTTCCTCGGGAAAATATTAACCATACCAGCTAATGCTCTGTCAATTGCCTCCGGTCTTTTAGCTTCAATATAGATATATCCCCTGAAAGCATCTCTTTGAAAGACAGTTAAAATATCGAGTGGGTTGTTCAGCATAGCTAAAGTTCTCTTTTTTTCGAACAATTTACGCACAAGATCCTTTTCCCTACCTGGAGTACATCTAACAGCGTAAATTGAAGGATCATTAATCGAAGGCATAAGCAATTTCTGCGATACCGCATCATTGGCTGCAGAATCTCCTCGATAAGCTGTTTGAGTTCTTCTATACCTCTGCTTCAATGTTTCCGCTAATTTCTCAGCATCTTGGTCTTCTTCTTCTTGTCTACGACGGTCAAATTGCCTATGAAGCCTATCATCATCGTGGTCTATCTTACCTCTGTTGTCTTCTTGACGATCGTCTGAAATGAACTGTTCTCTTAATAATTCTGCCTCTTCGTTGTCTTCATCGAGCTCGTCTTCTTCTTCGTCGTCAACCTCTGCTTCGATATCAACGAATTGGTTCGCCGTTTTCCTTCTTTTTCTTCTACCTAAATTTGCTAAGTCGTCTTCATCTTCGTCTTCATCTCCTTCGTCTTCATCTCCTTCTTCTTCATCTCCTTCTTCTTCATCTCCTTCTTCTTCATCCCCTCCTTCCTCTCGTCCAGACTCTTCATCATTGGGAGGTGCTTCGGTTTCGCGATCTTGACCATCTTCCTTGTTCTCTTTCGTTTCAGGTTCATCGTCATTCGGACCCTCTTGATCACCTTCATCTATTTTCTGGTTTACATCGAAGGCATCTTTGCCTTCATTACGGGCGTTAATCTCCTCTTCAGCGTCATTTTGATTAATTTGTTCGTCCAATCTTTCTTCATCAATTTCGTCTTGATTCCTTTCATCTACATTGTAAGCCTCGGAAGTGCTATCATTGTCGGGATCATTATGTCTAACAATGTCTTCCGTCTGCTCATGAGCAGAGTCTATATCTGACATTATTCAGATCGATTGATTTTAGTGTTTTAATTGCTCTTCAGTATATAAGATATATCCATCCCACCTGTGACTTCGAGAAATTTTCTAACAATCTATCACCAAAGTAACCTGTAATTATTTTACAGTTTGTCTAGCACGAAAAACTAAGTATCTATATGCAGTGCATTATGAGCTACATATCCTTGTACAAATCTCCTTTACAATAAGAAGCTGTCCATGACTCTGTGGGTTTGGCTATAGCAGGACTAATTTTCATTCAAACAGAAATTTTGACTGCTTAAAGATATGGACACAGTTTTTTTTTCTAGCATCTATAAATTTGTGCTTTTGTGGTATGTTGGCATATCAAACTATAAGGAACATAAATATGAACATTCCTTACTTATTTGATAAAAGATTTGTTCATCCCTAGTTGAAGATGATTCGGTTGTTAAATGTTATTGCCCTAATATTCTTCTTTTGGGGCCCAGCTAAATCTCAGATGCTTGTTCAAAACTTAAAAATGCAACCCGTAAAGGCACTCGACAAGGTTGCAAGCGTAAACGCGAACTGTCTGGAAAGCAGTGGTTCACTTAGGTTAGCTTTATTTGAAGACATTGATAACATTATTGTATGTAAAGACACGAAAACAGTAATTGTTAACAAGCTTAAATTGAACACTGCATCCAGGATAATCGGTGATGATTTCCAATATGGCAACAGAATAGAGTCTAAAGACAGGTTTATTTGGGTTGAAGTTAAGCAGAATGGTTCGCATCTTGAGAAGGGACCTAGGAAGCCATTGACTGGGTGTCTTGACAATGACCAGGGGGATGGTGGATCATTACAGGGGACACTTGCTTTAAATGTTGGACTGACAGGGACGCTTGATTTACCAATTGCTTTCGATTCTGGAAACACATTAAGTGGAGAATTAGATTATCAGGTTGATATTGGAACAACATGCACTGTTACGGGCTCATATATGTGTACCATTCCAGCTAATAGTACTGGTCAAGTATTTTTTCAGCCTTATTATATCGAGGTTGACAATCCTCAGATCAGGTATATCGAGGTAGCTAAAGGAAGAACCTGGAAAAGTCCAGTAACCCCAATACCTAAATATGTTTTGCCTGGGGAATGGGAGACGGTGAGTACGAAAGTTAGGTTGAATTCTTTGGGCTCGATGCCTCTTATCACTTGTGTAACCGACCCAGAGTTTTTGGAGTGCCAGGCAGAGCTTATAAATGATTCCTATCATTTTTAATGCTATTGGGTGCGATAATTAATGGCGGAAAATACTATAAGCTTTGGAAAATGTGGCACTGGTCTCAATATGTTTACCAATAACCAGAAGATCTTTGATTTTAGCAGGCTTCATATCTAATTGCAGCTAATCAATCTTTTTAAACTAAATTCATTAGCTTAAGCTGAGACTATGGCATGTTTAGCGAGCGTAACATTTGAATTATCAATTCATATTAGCGTCATAATATGCAATTTTTTGTCCAATTCTAAACATTGTAAGGTTATAATAAACGTTATATGTAGAACACTTGTCAAAAGTGGCTGGTCATCGCTTATCTTCAATCGGAGAGACTCAATTAATCGAACTGCATTGATAAGTCCAAGCTTCAGAATTCTCTTGTGTTTCGTAGATGATTGTGTTAAAACAATGCACACATTCTGTAATATCCTTAAAGTCGTCATTAATGCTGCTTCTCATAACTACTCTTTGGTCGCAAATGTCTGATTTGTTAGAACTTTCCCTTTGTAGTTACCGAAGAGGAAATTTATGTGCAGTCTTAGAAAGTGCGAACTTTTACTTTCGTCTGTAAACTTTAAAGAAGGAAAGATATCGAAATACAAAGACTTGGAACTTTGGTGAAAATTCCAATTCACGAACAGATCAACACGACTGTCAGTAGTACTGTGACTTCTGAGGTTTTTTTTAAGTCATTTCGAGAGGGTGCATTAGTATAAAGAAGCCCGATTTTTAAAAGGCGTTCGTTGAGGTCACGCCTTCAAAAGGGAAGATAAATATCAAATCGACCTTTAAAGAGAAAGTGAGGAATCGATTGAAATATATATTACTGTATTCCTATTGGCATTCGAAATGGGGTTTTGTTTAAGTTGTTTATCACCTAGACATGGTGATGGTAAATACGCCCCGCTTTTGTTAGCAGAAAATGAAAGAGAAGCTATTTCAGCCCTCTTACAGTATCTAGAAAATAGATCAGATGTGGATTTTTTCAGCAATGGCCCTTTAAGAGCGTTGAGCACATTAGTTTATTCGGAAAATATCGATTTGCAAAGAAGTGCTGCTCTTGCTTTTGCCGAAATAACAGAAAAGGACGTCAGGGAAGTTAACCGTGACGTCTTGGAGCCGGTATTAATTTTATTGCAGAGTACTGATTCTGAAGTACAAAGGGCAGCATGTGGAGCATTAGGTAACTTAGCTGTTAATAATGAAAACAAGATCTTGATTGTTGACATGGGTGGATTGGAACCCCTAATTAGACAGATGATGTCTACTAACATTGAGGTGCAGTGTAATGCAGTTGGGTGTATCACCAACTTGGCAACTCAAGATGACAATAAGTCAAAAATTGCTAAGAGTGGAGCATTGATCCCCTTAACAAAGTTGGCTAAAAGTAAAGATATCAGAGTTCAACGAAATGCTACCGGTGCTTTGTTGAACATGACTCATTCTGGAGAGAATAGACAAGAGTTGGTGAATGCAGGAGCTGTACCTGTATTGGTATCTTTATTATCAAATGAAGATGCTGATGTTCAGTATTATTGTACTACTGCGTTGTCAAATATTGCTGTGGATGAACTGAATAGAAAGAAGTTGGCGGCAACAGAGCCGAAATTGGTTTCTCAATTGGTAAATTTAATGAGCTCTCCTTCTCCGAGAGTACAATGCCAGGCAACATTAGCTTTGAGAAATTTGGCTTCTGATTCTGATTACCAAGTTGAAATCGTCAAAGCTGGGGGGTTGCCACAATTGGTGCATTTATTAACAAGTAACCACCAACCACTCGTATTGGCGGCAGTTGCATGTATCAGAAATATTTCCATTCATCCACAAAATGAAGCTTTGATTATAGAGGCAGGCTTTTTAAGGCCATTGGTAAACTTATTGGATTGTACAGATCTGGAGGAAATCCAATGCCATGCTGTTTCCACCTTAAGAAATTTGGCAGCCTCGAGCGAAAAAAATAGAACTGCACTTTTGGAGGCAGGTGCGGTGGATAAATGTAAAGAATTGGTCTTGAAGGTGCCGTTATCTGTTCAACTGGAGATTTCGGCATGTTTTGCTATCTTGGCGTTGGCAGATGATTTGAAACCAAAGTTATATGAAAGTCGCATTATAGATGTTTTAATTCCCTTGACATTCAGTGAGAATGGCGAAGTTTGTGGAAACTCAGCTGCTGCTTTGGCAAATCTCTGCTCTAGAGTATCAAATGAGTATAAGCAATACATTTTGAAGAATTGGTCGGAGCCAAATGATGGTATTTATGGTTTCTTGATAAGATTTTTGCAAAGTGAAAGCGCTACGTTTGAACATATAGCGTTATGGACTATATTACAGTTGTTAGAATCTAACAACTCTGAAATCAATGCATTAATTAAAGAAAATGAGTCCATATTATTTGGCATAAAGAATTTGAGTGTTAGCCAGCAGCAATCTCAATCTCAAGCACAGCTCAACAATCATGACAACACAGATGATCAATACGATGATCCTAAAGTAGAATTATTCAACTTAACGCAACAAATCTTGCAAATCTTAGGTTGAAATAAAAGAGTACGTATTTTCTTGGATGCTGTTGTATCATTAAATTTAATCTTAGCACCGGCGTGTTAATCCATAGTTTAGTTCAGACCCTATTGTGGGTATTTTATTATTGAAAGATTTTTATAAAAAAGGTACCTATTGATGTATTGTGTTTACTATCTACTGAGCTGGTTCCAAGCTACTTATTCTTTCTTGCTCTGAATTTACGCGTAATTTGCTGAGCTTCTTCAATAATATATCCTCAGATTCACAGTCGTGATCTTCTTGTGATTGATATATCAGTTTGTGCCTTTCTTCTTCCTTAGCATCATCATAAAGTTGCTGTAACTCGGCCTCTATCTCATCATCGTCATGTTGACTCTTGATAGGAGTTAGAACATCTGACATTTCATTCGTTTTCCCAATCTCTTCATCTAAGTCGTCTCTCATTTCCTCTATTTTATCAATTTTTAGTTTACTATTTAAGTCTCTAAGAAACTTTGTTCCATTTTTTAGCTGTTCAAATACCTCGTAATTCAATGAAGCTTCATTTATTTTATGAAGAACTATATTGATTTGACTTTCCGCATTTAAAACTTTTTCAAGTGACTCCTTGAGCAACTTTCTTAAGTGCACATAGCTGGTGGCGCTATCCTTTTCTTTCAGCAATGAATTATTTCGTAAAATACTTCGTAGTCGATCATCTAAGTCTTCAACTTTTTTCTCGAGATATGCGCTACGATTTTGATACCTTGATAAATTAGACTTAAGGTCAGCTATTAAAACGTCTTCTTCTGTGATAAAATACTCTTTATCATCGAATTTGAAGTACGTCTTACTGTCTTGAACTTTAGTGACACACTTCTTTAGATCAGATATAATATATTTTAATATAGCAGCAAAGTCTTCCTTGAATATGTCTAGCCTCTCTTGTAGTAGTACTCGAAGTGTTTCTTCCTCAAATACAGATGCTCCTTTTACAGGCTCCTGAGAGATTACATTCTCGATATATTCTAAACACTCAAGGGATTTTTGTCTTAAAGCTGCAACTGAAATATATCTTTCAGCAAGTAATCTCTCATCTTTATTAGTTGGTGAATAGTTTGATAAGTTACTTTGGTTAATCCAATAGCGTGGATGAATTTTATCGATTAGACTCAATTCATGGTCTTGCAATGGTGGTAGTTTATTGTTAAGGTACAATGATGATGGAATTACGATTCTTCTTCTCACTAGCTCCCGAAAAACCGTAGGAAGACCCTTAGGATTACCGAATTTCTTAAGTGTCAAAAAATCTTCAATCTTTGGTGAATTTGTCAGAATAGATATTTTAGAGTTGGGTATTACTCCGTTTTCGATCATGTACGTAATTAGACTTGCCCATGCTTCCACATTTGCATCGTAACCTTCTGGATTAAGAGTACATAAATTGCTGAAATTGGAGTATAAAGACTCTAAACGGGATTCTGAGAACAATGGAGAACCTTTAATTGCATCTTCTACTTCCATGGCATTTGAATAGTTACAATTCGAGTTTAAAAACTTGCTATAGTTTCAACTACTTTTTTCGCATCAGACAATCGATTTTACCGACATATTTGAAAATTCGTCCATTACATTTCTATTTGTATCTCATGCTATACATTATTACCTTATGGCAGCTCTATTTGATCTCTCAATCTATCAACAACATCAAGAATGGCAGTTGAAGCGGGAGAGTCTGCGTAGTTCTCAAAGAAAGATTGGCCATTATCGCAAGCCCTCCCTATCCTAGGATCTAAAGGCACAGAACCCAAAAAAGGAATTCCAAGATCTTTGGCTAACTTAGCACCTCCACCAGTCGTTGGCTTGAATATTTTAGACTCGCCATGGCAATTTGGGCAAATAAATCCCGCCATATTTTCTACCAACCCAAGAACCTTTATGTTTGCTTTTCTGCAAAAATCTATCTCTTTCCTGACATCTAGTAACGCAACCTCTTGAGGAGTGGTAACTACTAACGCACCATCTATGCCTGTTTCTTTCATATAATTCGTAACTGAAAGATGTTCATCTGATGTCCCTGGAGGTGTATCTACAATCAAATAGTCAAGATGGTCACCCCAATTTATGTCTTTTAAAAACTGCTTTATTAATCCATTTTTCTTTGCTCCCCTCCATATTACAGCAGAGTCTACATCTGGTAACATGAAAGATATGCTTATCATTCCTAAGTTGTCTGCAACATAGACGGGTGACCATCCTGAGTTAGATTGATGCAAAGTCTCTCCTTCTGCGCCCAACATTCTCGGAAGAGAAGGACCACAGATGTCTAAATCCATAGCACCTACCTCTATTTCTTCGTCAGCAGCAAGAGCCCAGGAAAGCATGGAGGTAAAAGTGGACTTTCCCACTCCTCCCTTTCCCGATAATACCAAAATCTTATGCTCGACCTGCTCTAATCTTCGATTTATCAATGGCATATCTAAGTCAGGCCCCTTCGGGAGCTGCGTAGCACATATGTTTTGATTTGGACACCCCACACATGCATCGCCTTTACCTGCTTGATCTGACTCGGGCCCCGGACAGTGCTCTGGTTCGGGTGCCTGTAAATTTATATCACTCAAATCTTTTGAGGGAGCCATTCTCAGACTCACGAACTTTAGTTTACTTTTAGTTTACAGATAAGTCTTCCACGAAGAAATTCAGTATCTACAGAATAATTAGATTTTTGATCTTCAGATTACTAAGTTCAAATAATTATATTATATGCAGTCTAAACTTATCTCGCCTATACAAATGGTACTGTCTATTAAGGTTGCTGAGGAAGGAACGGGGGACGAGCATTTGATTTTGAGTATAATCATCATGTCTGAATAGTCTTGAGACGATTTTCAAAGTAATTGCGTTCATTTTCACCCAAGTGAAGGGCAAATATCTTCCCTTTGAATGAAGAGAAACTCTTGTGATTCCGCAAAACTAAGTCCGCAACCCTTCTAGAGATAATCGTCAATGCAGCTTCTGTTAAGGGTGACTCTTCGTATTTAGCTATAGGTAAGTTGGCTAAAAGAAATCTGAGTGTTTCCAAGTTGTCTTCGTCTTCTTGAAGTTTGATCCAACCATCATAGATTCCAGCACCATAGTTCCAGTCTGGTACAATAAGGCCCCTTTCAGGAAATGAAATCAAGATTGAGGCCAATCTTTCGTTTGTGGTAGGTGTATTTGAAACTATAGTCTCAGGTCCCAATTTATTTGTTATCACTTTATGTGCCTTCTCCCATAAACCAGCAGAAATGTACGCATCGCATTCACCCCAAAACAATGACAAGGAATGCTTCTTTAATGCAGTGGCTTCGAACAAGAGGCTCTTGGGAACCAATAATGCGTTACTCAAAAACGTGCATTCATCTGCTTCCATACCTTCACCGTCAACATTGTCGATGTTCAGAATAACTATGTCCCTAATTAGTTTTTCTGTATTAGTATCTGAAGAAATATGAGAAAATACAAAAATGGCTTCTCTCCACAACCCTTCCTCGCCTAAAAATTCACCAAAGCTCTGGGATATTCTATCTTTTATTCTTCCTTCTTTTCCTGCCAACACCTTATTGAAATACCATTTTAACTTTATATTTAACTTTGAAGAGTTTGTAAACTCGATAGCTTCTTTGAGTCCTGTCCTCTTGCTGATACTGTAAATATTCAAAATTTCTCCCACCAGATCAGTATCAAAACGATATTGTAGAGAATCTAAGACATCCTGCAATTGTAAATCGTCAGAACCATACTCTAATTTCAATAATAAAGCAAGATTCCACGGAACTTCAGACAAAATACTCTCAAAATCACCAGCAATTATTTGGAAGACCTTTACTACTGCATCCGGAATTTTGTCCGTAATTGAACTGTTGCTCCAGCTTGCTAATTGTCTCCTCGCGGCATTTTTCGAGGCTGCATCGTTAGAATCCACCAATGTCAAAATTGCTGCTAAATGAGGACTATTGTTGTTCAAAGCCGACACAATAGCACCCTTGATAGTTCCGCCACAAAGTGAGACAAATACCGAGTCTAGCAGTTCCTTTTGATTCACAGTAAGTTCCCTTACTGAAGGTTCATTATAGCGCCTCAACCATTTTAAAAATGAAGATTTCCTCTCTAGGTTTCTCAAGTGAATTCCTAGATCCTCTTCAACGTCAGTATTTTCCTCTTCAGTATTATCAAAAAGTGCAGATGCAAGTTCAATAATAAGGCACTCTTCATGCTCCAACTTTGAAACCAAAAAGTCACGAAAGTTAATATTATTAGCCTGTTCTACTCGAGGATAATCATTCTCTCTAATGGTTATATCAGATTTGGTTAATAAGTTATCAATCGATGTGACTATCGATTTCAAATTGGATTCATCATACCAGTCTACGGATAAGTGTTCCTTCTTTCCAAATCCTTCCTCCTTTAATACGTTCAATTTTTCAGTATCCCTATTGAACTCTCCAAAGAAAGCGTCATCAACGTCTTTTATAGTGAATTCCTTTTTTTTATCGTCTATTTGAAAAAGATAAGGACTCAATGAAGAATTGATATCATTAGATAATTCTAACTGAATAAGCCAATCATTAGAGACAGCCAAATTTGGTCTTACTTGAATTTTATCAAAAAGTGCCTCATTCATGATTTTAGGTTCATATACTTTCTCGTCAATAATATCATTCATGTTGGTACCAGGGGGGAGAATGCTTAAAAATTGTTTCAAATAGTCCACACGATTTTCATCGCTTTTATGCGTTAACTGGTACGTTGGAGAGCCTCCAATCTCTTCAGAGTCACTTGACTCTATCGTAATATCACTTAAATTTGCACCTAGCTCACTGGCAGTTATTTCGTTCTTGAATGACTCTATTTGATTTTCGACTTCATTAGCGACCAACCCCCTCTTGGTATTCAACGGGCTGTTACTCGATTGTATGTATTCCCATCCACCTGGAAAGTCCTTAGTTTCATTGCTGAGCTTTTGCTTCTTGTATTCCTTGCTCATAGCCTCATCATCATACAACCTTGTATAGGTTGGCTCTTGCAGAGGATTATTATTATCCAGTTTTCTTTTAGTCGAAGCACTTGATTCCTCGCACTCGTTTACGTCATCTATCAACCCCCATATACTGAAATGCTTGACTTTGAAAACCCAGATAAATGTTACAGGATCATATGTCACAAATTCCATACCTATTTGTCCCTGTAAGAATTTTATAAAAGACCTTGAAGAAAATCCTTTTTTTGGAGTTATCTTCTCCAACGTGATTGTTGCAGGTACATTCAAGCCAAAACCAATAGGAGGCTTTAATCGTTCATCCCTGTATATTTCCAAAACCTTATGCCTTATACTCACAGTTTCTTCGAATAGTTCTCTATTTAAAGTTCTACCTTTGCTCTGAGCTTGGTGTACTAGCTGGGATAAATCTACAGGCTGATTGAACGCAACCTGACCATGACCAACTCTTCCCACTATGAAGTTTTCAACATTTTTAATTTCATCTTCTTTGAGTTGAGACAATTCCCAGATGTTTGGGGTACACCAGTATCCATTATTATTAGCTTTGTTATCGAGATTTTCGTCCGAGTCGTCAGCCAGTACACTTTTACCTTCAAATACATCGCTATTCTTGTGCGGTGGTTCAATATCCTCAAGAGATGTCTTCTCGGTTCTGTATGGGAACTTCGTGTCAAAATTGACTTTTTTGCTTTCAATATCATCAACGTCACTCTCATCACTTGATAATGATGTTGGTAAAGCTTTCCTATGTTTGTTGACATCATCGCTACCAATGATTCTACGTTTTCTGGCCCTAAATACCTTGTTTGTGTCTAAAAGGTGATATTTTAAAGGCTTCGATTTGACTATCAAGCGTTTAATTCCTGCGGTATTTTGTGATTCAATTTGTGGTTTGCTTGACTTACCAGAGACTGACTTAGGTACCAAGGAGCTTGGCTTGGAAGACAGTTTCTTCCTGTCTGAATCCCATGAATTTGTCTGAGAGAAAATGCCTTTTTTTGGGACGTTTTTCGATTCAATCTTACTTCCCGTAAAATATGAAAACGCTTGGGCCAATTTTGATAATAATTGTGACTTTGATTTCTTGTTACCCTGTGTGTCCTTATCTATACCAGCCAACCTTTTTGTGGTATTCTGGTTTGAGTTATCATCATAATACAAGTCTATATTTTCGGTAATTGAAGAAGGCATTTTATCCACGTTGCCTTTATAGGCACTAAAAAGCGAGTTGAAACTATATGGGTCCTCTGTGTTTAAATTAATCTGGTTTCCAGAATTTCCTTGCTGGATGTTACTTGACAACGATTGATTAGTTCTGCCAAAGATACTAGGGCCATTGCTACCCACAGTTGTTGACCCTTCTGAATTGAATAAACCCAGAGCAGGCACTTGCTTATTGTTAGATCCGAAAATTCCACCTCCATTTAGCTGGTGGTTTGAAGTATTAGAGGTGCCAAATAATCCCTCGCTAGTATTCGTCCCTATGTTTGTGTTCCCAAAAAGACCACCGCCACCACCTTGATTATTTGTAGGATTTGAGCTTCCAAAGAGTCCTCCTGTGACAGTTTGATTGCTACTAGAGTTTCCGAAAAGTCCTCCTGTACTAGGTTGACTGTTAGTAGAGTCTGAGTTACCGAAAAGACCACCCTTGTTTTGATTGTTTGAAGCATTCGAGGTACCAAAAAGTCCACCACTATTTGTATTTGCAATTGAACTGTTGTTTCCAAAGAGCCCTGACGTTGTGTTTTGCGGTTGTGATACGCTGCCAAAGAGCCCTGTCGGAGACTTCGAATCATTGTTTGAACCAAAACCTAAAGTCAGGTTGCCATTATTAATACTATTATTATTAGAACTACCAAATAATCCACCTTGCAGCCCTACATTTGTATTCTGACTTGTAGAATTCCCGAATAAGCCACCACTTGTTGCATTATTGGAACTTGAATTTCCAAAAAGACTACCAGACTGCTGGGACACTGAGCCATTTTTTGAAGCATCTTTGTTACCAAATAATAAGCCACCAGATGAAGTTCCACTGAAGGATGACGACCTTCCAAGAGGATTCAGCTGACTTTCAAATACTCCATTATTCTTTCCTCCCAATAAAGACATCTTCAAATGAGTCTTAAACTACGAGCAAATTGAGAGAGCCACAAACGCACAAAAATAAGAATTTCAAGCACACAATAGAATTTGGTCACTAATTACTCGAAATCTTATAATGATTGTCTAAAATTCCTTGTTGAAATCCAGTAGTTGCAATGAAATGAAATTTATTCAGTATTCCAGAAATCAACATTGGATTTTCAACCGTGTTGGCTTTTACACACAACCCAAATTTACTCGCGAAAAAAAAAGTTGGTCTTGTAACATCGATCACAATAATTTAAATCTACGTTAGCACAGACGTCAAGTAATTTTGTCCATATAAAAAGAATTAATTATCATTATAGAATAGATAGCTGATTATTCGTCATACACGTCTAACCTGACGTTAGGTTCAGAGGTATACCATACTTTATCAAATTTTCTGAGATTACTTTTTACGCTGTACACTCTATTGGGAATTCCAACATCAACCATATAATGTAAAGTATTTTCATGCAAAATGCCATTTTTGTAAGCATGAATCAATCCTACAATAGGAAGACCCATTGAAATACACCACCTACAGGTGATAGTGAATTGTTCATCTGAGATTGTTCCTGAACCACCGTCAACACCTGAGGGCATATCCAAAGATAATATTTTGTTTCTTTGTTTATTTTCATTGCACCACAGAATAAGTCTTTGTAAAATTATTCTATCTTCTTCCTCATAGAAAATGTCTTCTAGATGAGAGTCATACCCTTGAAGGGCATCAATTATGAGCTCTACGGGAGTTTCAAGTTGATTTTGCAATATGTCCATTAACGCATTCAAGTCACCAACAATGCTCTTACCTCCCAAGTTTTCGAATAATTTCCATTGATGAGATAATTCGAGGTCTTGTTCCTCATTATTTATGGCAAAAGCCAATACTCGTATACCGTGATTTGTCAAATGACGTCCAGTAGCTAATGCTCTAGATCCACAACGTCCATTACCTATCAATAGGAGTACTAATGGTGGTAAATTATGATTTTTTGCATTGCTGAGTCTCGAGGCCCCACCCAAAATATTTTTAATGCACAATTGCGACAAATGAGAAGCACATGTCTCTGCCATTATACCTGGCGTAATACCATATCCTTCGGACGCTAATCTCTCAATCTCAAGTAATTGCACGGGTGAGCACATTGGTACTGGAACGATAGTATCAGAGCGTAAGAATCTGACGGTCTTCGAAACACCAGGGAAACCTTTTTTGGTATCTGAAATCAGTCCTGCATTCAGCTTTATTGTAGTATTACGTTTACTGGTACTACCTTGACCAATGTTATCCCAGTTGTCAACTCTATTAGACTCCAACACATTTTCGTCATTATCATACTTCTCTTTCTTGGCTTTAGGTATACTCAGTTTATTTTTAACCGCTTTGTTATGTCCTACTAATCTGTCACTAGATCCCTTTGAGTCTTTTTTTTGGAAATCGGCGAATACAGACCTCTTATCAAACATTGCTAGGTTTGCAGCAAAATCAAAATCCGATGACTTTATATCCTGAACATCTCCATCTGTACTCCAAGTAGTTGATACTGGTGATTCCCGGCTGGCTCCAGTTTTAGGAGTTTCCATGAATGAATCATTACCATTACTTTTGGAAACTGTTTTGGAGGTGCCCAGCGAAAAAATTATTGCGTCATCCAACAATGGCTTCGGGGTTTTGTTCTGATTATTCTGAAATTTCAGATGCTTATTTTTTAATGACTCCAAGACAGTTTGAGGAAGTTGGACAACCTTTAAATCGGAGATCTGGGTGCTACTTATATTTAACGATGGAACTTTGAAGTTTGGATTCGAAGATTGGTATACATTCTCTAGAGTAATCTGATTACCATCCACATGAGTTATAGATCCCAGAGAAATTGTACCATCTAATAATGTCAAATTGACCGTATAATTGATGAAATCTGCCATTGTATCGAAGGGCCGTAGGTAGATAGATTCTCTGCCCTCCAATCTATTTTCACGATGAATTCGCACTAGATTTGGGGACTGCACGAATGAAAAATTTTGGAAAAGAGGATAAGGTTATTAAAGGCTCCAAAATACAGTACTAGGCTACACCTTTTTTTTAAGTGAACATTATATTTTTTTGCATACTGCAATATTCTGAATCTTGTTAGGAAGTCTAGTGCCTTAAACGAAATTATCTGTTCTTATCCTAAGGTACGTTAATGAAAAAGATTTGGTGGGTATAAAACTAAGTCGCACGACACTCCTAAATCTTGTAATTCTTGCGATAAAGATTGTCATCTCTTAAAAGGGTACGTGTGTAAGGTTTTAGTGCAACACTTCAGTGGGTGTGCTTAGATGGATTTTGTCAATTATGATGAGAGAGCACGAAAGTGCAGTACTCACGCTATTCATTACTTAGGCAGTTTCGGGTAGTTACTTTCCTTAAGCGTAACTCCATGATTATCAGATTACAGATAATTAATTGTCACTAAAGCTGATCGGAAGCACCATATAACTATAGGACATCTGATTCGTTCTTGATATTTCTCGCCGAGGGCCGCTCTAAAACGGGGCTGAAAATGAATTATTTTCGTAACAGCAGCCTTATTATTATTAGCATTTAAAACAGTCCATCCTCATGTATCTTCATAAGATCTTCCCATAGTAATTGTATCTTAAAAGTTTCGAAGACATCGTAACAAAACCCTGCATACCCTTGCACCTGGTTTTACGTGCAGCAAACTAGTTAACGGCATATATATGCAACTCAACGTCTAAATTTTCTTGTGCCGCCAAAATCATAATATTAACATTACAGCTATATATAGGTTATTTTCACAAAATTAGGCTTTTCACTTTTTAACTTTCATCTATAAACACTATTTAGCTATTTATACAACTGTTTAAAAACTCCGCTCCCCCTTAGGTAAGATCTGATTTCCGGAATTTTTTTTTTATCACACTAAGATCATATTTCCGGAGGTGAAATATCCCGTGAACTCGGATCGAAATGGAATACGGAAGAAAGTATTGTTTTCGATTTTTTTTAATTGGTGGCATCTTAAAAAAGAAAGTACTTCAAGCTTTGATAGAAGCTAGTTCGTTGTATTGAAGAAGGAACGAAGCAGGAATCAAAAGCTTACATCAAAATCCTTTATGATTTTGAATTCTCTTGGTTAGTCTCAAAATGGTAGAATTAAGTACGGCAGAGTACCAGGTTGCAACTAGAGATATATTCTTTTATATCCCTAACTTAATAGGATATCTTCGAGTGATAACAGCTTTAATCTCCTTTGTTTTCTTCAAGAATCATCAGGTATATGCGTTAATTTTTTATGGGATTTCTGGTTTCCTCGATGCTTTCGACGGTTACGCTGCCAGAAAGTATAATCAAGGAACCAGATTTGGTGCAGTGTTAGATATGGTCACGGATCGTTGTGCAACGTCTTCATTAGTACTTTACTTGGCTATCATATATCCTCAGTTAGCTCTTTTATGGCAAATATTGGTATCATTAGACTTGTCTTCGCATTACATGCACATGTATGCGCTGTTGTCTCTGGGTTCTTCTAGTCACAAAAATGTTACACAACTCAAATCAAAATTATTATCGTTATATTATAATAATCGAACGGTTTTGTTTGTGGTATGTCTCGTGAATGAATTATTCTACGTGGCTCTTTATTTGCATTACTATGACTTTTTTTTGTTAGGAACCGTGTTGTCATATCTCAGTGCACCAATATGGTTTTTCAAACAGATAGCGAACATTGTCCAGTTGAGAAGCGCTGCTCTCACGCTAGCTAGACTAGATGCTGACGATAGATTCAAAAAAGCTTAAAACCTTGTGTTTTTCCAAACGCACATTGGTCTTATTATTGTATCTTGCTAATTAAATAGTACTGTGAGCCTCATATATAACGTATAAATCTACTTCTTTAATACAAACCCATAGCTGCATTCTTCCCTACCTCTTATGCTTAATTTTTCTAGTGATTGTTTTGAATGTTCGACGAGCTTAGGCTCACCTCTTAAATTAGCTATCTCCTTTTCTAGCTTCAAGCACTGGGTGAGCATAGGAAGATTGGTTGACTCTTTGAACCCAAGTATGCTGATGTTGAGATATCTTAGAACTTTACTAAATATCTTGCTATCGTTCTTAGACTTGTGATACAATTTTAAGCAAGTTCTGGCAAACTCATAGTATGCTTGTGAAATAAGTCCTTTGTTATTGCTGAATAAAATTAGTGGCATAACCTCAAATAAAATATTATAGCTATCGTTAAGGTATCCCATACTTGTCAAAATAGAAACTAAAAGAATGACTCCTTCAGCGACAATGGTCTGATATCCTCTCTTTTGACCTCTACGTATCTGATAGATTATTGACGTAATGCCACGGGAAGAATTGCCACTCAAGTTAAAAATCTTGCATTTCATCAAATTGAACGATATTTCAGAATAAACTGTGGAGTAATGCAGGTATAAGTGCTCCGATACTAGTTCTGACGCCTTGGAATAGTTGCCTAGGGCGATCTCCACTTCAATCTTCAACAGAATTAACTCGTTATACAATTCTGCCTCCTTTATATCGTTGGACAATAGAATTTCAATAAATTCCTCGGTCGTCTTTAGTCTTCCTTTCATTAAACTAGTCTTCATAGCTATGATGAGATAACGGGTTTGAATCGTATTGAACATGGCATTATCATTTTTCGTATCTTTTCTTAATTCGTCCAATTCTTTAAATGCTTCTCCTGTCCTTCCTCTATCAAAGCTTAGATAACACCCCCTTATTTTAGTGGCTATCTGATCTGCTTTTCGAGAAGAAAACTTCGCTGATAATTCATTATAAAGATTACTCAAATGAGGAGCCCCAACTCTATTCCAAATGGTCGCTGAAACCTCCGTAGATTTAATAAATGATGATACCAGATCATTTATCGAAATATACATTGCTTTCAATAGGCTCTCCAAATATTTATACATTGGGCCCCCGCTGTCCATAATTTGAAGAGCTTCAAAATTGTAGCTCATTGAATAAAGCAGAAAAGACACTTGATGCGATTTTTGCGTTAAAAATTCCAATAACTGGGAGGGGTTGTTGTTGTTATAAAAGCTTTGCTTCTTCCAAAGCTCAGGTTTATTTTTCATAAAGTCAAATAACCATGATAGTATGTAAGTAAGAGTGGAGTTATCCTTGTTTTCACGAGCTACTGAAATAGCTGCTTCTATGGCATCCACGGCCTTGTCATCTTCTCCGAAATATTGATGCAACGACGCTCTGCAAATCAATGCAAAATGATAAAAGTATTTCGAATTATTAGATACCATGTAATCAAAATATTGATGTAATGCTTCAAAGGCACCATTATAGTCAGAATCATGCAAGCATTCTAAGTATTTGATGTAATGATACGACGGTAAGAAATTGAAGTTAATGTTTTGAATCAGACATGTGTAAGAATTTGGGGATGTCATCAATTCCATCACTTTTCTGAGCTCTTGAGGAGTGGGAGTGCTATAGGCTTCCAAAATTCTTATCTGCTTGTTTAAAAGGCTCTGTAAATCGTGTTTGGAAACGGGGAGAAGCTTAGACTCCTCACTCTCGTCGCCTCTTGAAAACATGGGTATGGTATCCCCCGTTATCTCATTTAGCCTACTATTCAAATTTTGGAATAAATACAAATCATGATTTTTATCCGAATTCTTATCTCCATGCATGTCAAACCAGGCTGCTTCACTTTCAACTTTACCTTCCAACGACGTATAGAGATCTCTAGTTGTTTCCCTATAGCCGACAAAGGACTCAAATAGTAAGAGTGATTCGTCAAACTTAATAACGTAAAATGATGCCAAAAGTCTTTGAATGAATATCCCCATGGAAGATCTTGGAGACACTCGGACCCCTGTAGTCTTGGAATCACCTAAGATTGTTTTCATGGGAGCAATTAAATTTCGAAACTTATCCATGTGTGCGTCCAAGTTTTCAATTGAGTATATGCTCCATAGATTCTTAAGCAAAGTTCCTCGAATCTCTTCGAAGTTTAAAACCCTGTTGGTACGTGACTCATCATAGCTCATTTGAGTTACATTTGAGCCATCCTTACCGACTAATGATATCTTTAAATTATAGAGTAAGACATCTAGATTCGGCACAACGCTTATATTACCTTCCTCGTCATATAGAATTTCATTTTCCAAACATTTAGAAAGAAACTGCAATAGAGGCTTGATCAGATCATGTGGGATCTTTCTATTGCAATAAAGTTCAATCAAGAACAAAAGTGTTATTTTATGAGGAGATATATCCTCTGACAATAAGAGCTTTACTCTTTTTTTATCTTCCTCCATCGATGAGCCGTTAATAGCATTTATCACTAACTTTTGTGTCTTGTGAGTCCAATTTAATGATGTTGATTTATGGGGTGCTACAAAACAACAGATCGCGTTCGCATTATGAAGGATTTTTAAAATACAAAAATGATACCTACTTGAATGATTTCTACTTATATTCTCAACGTACTCAATCATCATCAGAATCGTCTCCTAAATCTATTTCTGGGACTTCTAAGTTGTCGTCTGACTCTTTGTCGTCATCAGCTTGTAGAACAGAGGATACCTTCTCATTTGAAATAGTAGATTGCACGGGCTGTTGTAAAGGAAAAGTGTTAGTAAACTTCTGTGACGACTTTTGCTCGGAACTATCTAAAGATGTGTTCTCTATACCCAGATCTTGTTTATTCTGTGTAAATGGCTTTGCAAAAGGCAAAGTAGGTATAGAGAATTTTGATTTTAAATCTAGAGGAGCCTCCTCAGTCTTACAGCTCAATTTCGTACTCTCAAAATCAGACTTGTGTCGCTTTGAAAAACTTTCGGATACTTCTTTATCCTCCATAATGCCTTGAATGTCTCTCTTAAGCTCATTTACGTCTTTATTTGCATCTCTTCGCCAGTCAAGTTGTTCATTTGCATCCTGTGCTGCTTCCTCTTCGTCTTCAGTTTCATCCTTCTCAGGGTTAAAAATCTGATTCTGCTTTTTCAAAAGAACAGGTAAGGGGGGAAATCTAGGCTTATAAAATATACTAAGTAAAGCATTATGCTGTAATGTGTTACCAACCATTGGTAATATTGAAATTTTCTCAAACCCAGGGAAGAGAACGGTGTTGAGAAGTAGTTCAGATAACTCTTTGGGAACCCTTTTTTCAAGATTGAAGTACTTCAATCTGTTAGATTCGACCAAAAGATACCTGAGTACCTTGTAATGCTGAGTTGGTGGTAGTATAACTGTTCTTATTGTAGCACTTATGAAACGTCTAACCGTGGTTATAGTTTTCTTCGGTACAGAAGACTGGAACAAATGGCTATGCGATAGTAAGTCAGACAAGGGAACAGCAGAAGAGTTCTTGGATTTCTTCTGTTTCTTATTAGTATTCTTTCCTGGCTTTGAGGATTGGACTGCATCCTTCTGTATAGTCCTTTTATCTACCAAGCATAGTGCGAGGTCCACAAACCTTGCAATTTGCAGGGAGTCATTTACACTGGATGCAAGTATCAAGAGGGTTTGAATCGTGTTTAATAACTCACAGTAAAGTTCTTCATTGGAAATCACTATTTCGTTGTCTAAAGTTTTTCCTTTAAAAGGGATTATTGTTTCCAAGAATGATATCACGTTGGAATAGTGTAATAAAACACTGCCTTTATACTCTTTTGCCAAGCCGTTTAACACTTGTAATGATATGATTTGGTTTCTAGAAATAGTTGCCTTTATGCTTGTTCTTATTGTATCTTGAATTATATCTTTTTTGAAATGTAAAAGTCTTGTGTTGATAGAGCACACAGTCTCGATAGCGACTAAAGTTAAGCCTAGAGGAACTTTCACAGAATACTGAGTTTCTGATAGTAAATACGATTCAATCATTTTCAAAAGTACTTCAATTCTAGCGGATATTTGGAAAAAAGTTATCGGAAGGTTGATATCTATAGACAAGGAAGGTAAAAGCCTTGTGTTTTCATTTTCAGCATAGCTTGGAAGCTTCTTAATCAATCCTTGTAAGTATTCATCTCCTGAGATGTTTAAAAACTCGCCATATATGGATAACACTGAGTTTAATTCCTTTAACAAATTGAACACATTTTCTCCCCACTTAAGATTCGGATCGTTTTTTTCAATTGAAGTTAATTCTGACAAAGCCTCGTAAATTATACTCCTCAAAGTGGAAGGAAATGTGTTAAAATCATTAGAGCTAGACAATTCAAGTAATCGAGATCTAAATTTGTTTCCAAAGGGTCTAAATGTTGTAGGGTGCTTTCTGATAAGGTGCAATAAAGATTTGATGATCAAATAAGGGTGCCAATGTAACCTCTCTAGGTAGAGCGAAATAATAGTGGATAAATTGGGAGTTAGGATTTCCCAAGTCAATGTTGGTTTTCCCCTAATTTGGTCAGCAAGAAAATTTAAACTTTCAATAGCAGAAGTCAAAACTTTGAGATCACTTCTTTCATTATAGTTTTGCAAGGATTTCATTAATTGACCGATAAAAGCCGTACCCTCTTCTGCTAATATGCTGTAATCACTACTCAAGACTTTGATTAAATTGTTGCCACACCACTTGTCGTAATCATTACCTGATCTCGATAACACTAATGCTCGAGAAGCCATGTGCTTCAAATCAGACTTACTTATATTCCCTAAAATTGATCGATCATGATACAAAGAATATAATATCGGAATAATTGATTTTGGAGAAGATGAGAGCTCCCCTAAAATGACACTTATTGACATAGACATGTGAGGGAACGCACAATAAACTCACTACAATAGTTGCTTTATTTTTTTCTTCACGAAGTGATGAGCATCACTTTAGGAAATCCCACAAAACTAACGCGCTTTGCTTACAGTGAGGTAAAAAATACTAAGTATAATGTCGATAATTAAAGTAGAAAAATGAATTAAACTATCCATTTTATTTCTATACATTGGGAAGTGCGACCTGTCTCGAGATTAATATCTCTCTAGAAGACGTCAGCTAAAAGTCCTTTAAACTTCAATGGTTCGTACTGCGTACCCTCTCCTTCAAAAAACTTCGACATAGATTCAACCCAGTGCAATCTCAAAGCGTGCAACATTGCAGATGTGGCCTCCATGATAACTAAAATACAAAGAGTCAAAACGAACCACAATGCAAACAACATTACAGTCATGAATACTCCGGCAAATCCTGTCTTCCCAAATGCAAGTTGGAGAGTCATAGACCATAACACCGTAGACAATTGAGCATGTGCCAACGACAAAGCCCACAATCTCAAATAAGATGCAGTGTGAGACACACAGTTCAAGCAAAACTCGATCGTATGTATAATTTGATGGATCATAATATCTCCAAAAGAATGCTCGTCATCTTCTTCGTCATCTTCGTCAGCAGCATGACCCGATACTTCACCTGAAGTTGAATCACCGTAAGATGCAATATTTTCTTCTTCAGCCGAATCTGCCACTTGATGATATTCTGCTTTCTGTTCCATTTGTCTTTTTAAGTACAATGGTTTCAAAAGAAGTAGCCATGGAACACAAACCAAAGCAACTATCACCAAAAATACTTGAATAGACGCTTGCCCTGAGTATAAATAATCATCAACCTTTCCTGGGGCCAAAAACATCAGAATTAACATGTTTAATAATCCTGGAGCAGGCTTATTGAGACTTATCCAGTCGACAGACCACTTGTAAACAATACAAAGGGACAAATATCCAAATATACTCTGCATAAAAATCATACTTGGAATGAAGTTCCCCACGATATCAATTCCACTTTTGAAGAATTTATAGTTAAGAAACGAGAAGCAAAGAGAATATGACATGTGCACATAACCAATGAGAATAGAAAGTTTCATTTTGTACGAATTAGTGAAAAGTAAAGCATTCTCAGCACTATGCCACGTCCAGTCCATACCAAATGGATAAACCCCTGTCTTCCTAGCGATTATTGGTTCGCCTATCTTGAAATTTTCAGGCCATGCCCAACCAGACTTAAACAAAGTCATTGATTTGGAGAATATATCATTGTAAAGCAAGCCCATATACATTGAGAAAATACCCATTAACAATAAAATGTACCTTCCAGAGTATGCCATGTCAAAGATCTCATCTCTTTTCATAGCCGCGATCTTCTTTTCGTTGAATACCAAGAATCCTGCTGCCATAGCTACGATAAAACCATGACCCAAATCACCAAACATAATGGCAAACAAAAATGGAAATGTAATTACTGTAGGTAATCCTGCATTAACCTCACGATATGAAGCAATTCCATAGGCATCACATATATCCTGGAAAGCTTGGGTAAATTTATTTGTACGATGATACGTTGGGGGTGTTCTGTTCGTCTCTAACACATTGACAATGGTAAGCATGGACTGCGATCCTTCAGGATCTTTAAGAGCTGTGTTTAAAGTTTGAATCTCATCGGTTGGTATCCAGCCTTCAGCGATTAAAGTTTTTCTTGAATCGTCATAGTCTGAACGATTCATAGTCTTGTAAACGGCCTTTTCTTTTGCGATAACAGACCACCATCTAGGCAAGTCTTTTGAAATCGCAATGAGTTCGGAACGCAACGCACTCTCCGTCTCAGCAACGACAGTTGTAATATCACTTAACTCCTTGCGAATACCACTTAATTGTTGTGATCTTGCATCTGGAGTACTATTTACCTCGTATAGGTCAGCATCTAACGATTCACAAACTTTTCTAATCCTCTCACAAACAATACGGCCATGAGCAAAAATGATAAAAGCATCTTTAGCAACGTAAGACCTTGACTTAGGATCGAAAAATTCCTCTGTGATTTCTTCTCTATGGAAAAACAAATTTCCTCTTAAAACTCTCCAGAGAATTTGTTGCAACACGAAGACCTTTTCCCGAGTGATAACACCGGTAATGAAGGAAGAGCTACTTAAGCCACCTTCAGTGGGATGGTATTCTAAACTACCTAAAGGACTATCGCCAGGAGCTGAAGGAACCACTTCATCATGTGATTTATCGAAAAAATTCTCAGAAGCCAAGATTGTGTACTGAAACTCTTTCAAATTCTTCTGCTTTTCGTACAAAAGGTTAGAGGAATCAATCAATTGATTAGTTCTTTCTTCCAATAAATACGAATTTTCGACAAGTTCATCAATCTCGGATTGTGGAGCAATTTCTTTGTCATCATAGGGATATGGCTTGATTTCTATCCCTTGCTTGTCCAAATTTTCTTTGAAGAATCGGAATTGTCTTTCAACGTTATCAACCTTCCTTAATTCCTTTACGAAAGATCTTTGAAACTCGCTGACTTTGGAATTTAAGTCTCTGAATTGAATCAAACCTAATCTTCCAATTTCGTAAATTGCACTTCTAGACACTTCTGTAGGGATATACAATTGAATTAAAGACATTTCCGCAGAGCCTATTCCACGTTAGTACATGCACAAATAGAAAAGGGAGCTAAAAACAAGATATCAATAAATATCCTGAAATCCTTCATAATTGCCCAATTGGTATCACATTATTACTTACGAAAAATGGCTTCATCCTTTTCTGGCATCTTATAGATTGATGCTTTGCTGAATGTAACTTCCTTATCAATAGCAAAAGACTAGCTTCCAGTGATTGCACCTATAATCATGTAGAAATTAAGCTTACATTAGCGGAAAAAAATATATACTGGTTTTAGCACGACTAGTTTCATTGATTGCCCTAATATGTAATTGACAAGGAGTGTAAAAGTTATCTAAAGGTTATCTAAAATGAATAGTTTCCGACTATGAAACACGGAATATTGTAATTCATTTTCTCTTAATGATCTTGGTTCGGTGAAGAACTCTTCGTAAAATCTCTACTTTCTTGACTTTAAAAATTATCATCTTTTTTTGCACCCACTTTTTTTGGTTCAGGCATCTGGACTTCCTCTTTTCAACGAGATGGAGCTTAATGTTACACATTGCCATTGTGAACCTTATTAGCTTAATATATTTTAAGATTTTCATCTCACTTTTGTAGATATGGAATTCTTGGAAAACCTTTTTCTGCAATTGCTTCACTATAAACATCACCAACTGTTTGTTCTTCGTAGGAGTCAGTTGGGTGAGCAGATAATACGGTAGGCTACTTTTTTTCATCTAAAGTCTGGTGGAAAATGAATTGTGGCTGCCGACTTATAAGCAATCTGGTTGATGTTAAGATTTTAGCCTCACTTTTGCAGATATTTGCAAATTCTCGTAAAATCAAATGATAAAAAATTGAAAGCTTGTGTATCCATATTTTCAACTACTCAATAGAACAATTCTATTAGAGAGCTCTCTGTATACCCAATACCCGTCACTCTTAGAAAAATTAACGGAGACTCTTTCATGGTATGGAAGAATAAGCATAGGAGTATATGCAGTTTTATCATCAAAAGAGTTCCAAATTTTTTTTCTCGATGGCTTTATCAGAATAGTGAAGAATCATTACGCTTGTGAATAGTTACATCGAAGATGAAAAATCTTGTGATTCTAAACAAGGGCAATATAATACCGGAATCTTTGAGTTATCCAGACTTGGAGGTTGTGGATGCTGTCTTTGACCTGGTGACTGATAGTATTACCTTCGCATTAAGCTCCGAGGACTCTGGAGTTGTAGAAGTTCAAAAGTTCAGCAAGAACGGAAGTACTGAATTACTAGCATCTTTTCCTATCAATGGTAATCTAATATCATTTAGCCATTTTTCAGACAGTTATCAACTAGCCTTTGTATTTGATAATGGTGACGTGGTAGCTGCTACATACGAAGGAAGCTTGCCAGATCCAGATACCACTATCGTAGAGATTGTGGGTTCTATTGACAAGGGGATATTAACTGCTAGCTGGTCACCTGATGACGAACTATTGGCATTGCTTACTACAGAGCTGAATGTTATTATTTTGTCGAGAATGTTTGAACCT
This sequence comes from Priceomyces melissophilus, assembly GCA_031081885.1. NCBI lineage: Eukaryota > Fungi > Ascomycota > Pichiomycetes > Serinales > Debaryomycetaceae > Priceomyces > Priceomyces melissophilus. The sequence goes on along the minus strand of JARYTE010000008.1, from coordinate 442,506 downwards.
ATAAGTGAAAGGACTCTTAATCCAGAAGATATCAAAATCACAGACTCAAAGCATGTTTCTGTAGGATGGGGTAAAAAAGAAACACAATTCAAGGGTAAAGGTGCTAGAGCTTTAGAAAGAGAGAAAAGTGCTTTGAAGCACGCTGGGTTGGAAGAGGGATCACCCTTGAGAGATCCTACTGTGAACCAATTAGAACGTGGAAACTTGTCAGCTCTTGATTCAAAAGGTGCAAAAATTAGCTGGAGAGGAGATTGTGAATACTTTGCTGTGTCTACAGTAGAACCTGTGATAGAGCAAGATACACAAAATGTGTATGATAGGAGGGTAATCAGAGTGTTCAACAAGGAAGGTGATTTAGATAGCGTCAACGAAGCAGCAGATGGTCTAGAACATCCCTTAGCGTGGAAACCTCAAGGGTCATTGATTGCATCAACTCAAAGACATACTGATGATGAAGAAGATCAAGTTTTGGATGTCTTGTTTTACGAAAGAAATGGATTGAAGCGCCACCATTTCAACTCTCGTTTAAACCCAGATTCTGATATTATCAAAAGTCTTCAATGGTCTTCGGATAGCGAGTTATTGGTATTCCATTTAGATTATTCAGTTCAAATTTGGACTACAAAGAATTATCATTGGTACTTGAAACAAGAAATAAAATTTGACTCCCAAGTGCATTTTGTCAAGTTCCACCCGGAGAGGCCCATGACATTTATGATAAATACGGCCTACCATGGTATCTTCATAATAGACTTGGCATCAAATGTTGTTGTAGGGCCTGTTAAAAGTGGGAATGATGCTGGAATGACTCTAGTAGTGGATGGTGAGATAGCAAAAATTACTCCATTTTTACTTGCAAATGTCCCTCCTCCAATTTCGTATAGAGAACTCGAAGTCAGAGGTAATATTAGTGATCTTGCCGTTGATATTTCTAATGAGAAGTATGCAGTTTTAACTTGTGAAAGTGAAATATCTGTTGCTTTTGTTACATTAAGTGAGATGAAAAAAGGGAAGAGCCCTTCTTTGGTGGAGAAGATGGATATTAAAAGTATTATTGATGATAAAATTGGATTTTTTAAACAGATAGCATTTGTCTCTAAAGACGTTGTAGCAGTTTTATTTGACGGACAAGTAAACTCCAAAATTGTTTTATTTAATGTTGAAGGAAAGATTGAGAAAATGGGAACATTTGATTTTCCGTCCAAGATAACCAGAATCAAATCTAGTCTTGACTTCGATAAATTGGTATTCGAGGGCATGGATGGGTCTATCTACCTGTTAGATAAGTATTTGACAAGCCAGAATGTCGCAAAGTTTCCTCAGTTATGTTACGATTTCGAATTGGTGTACACGGGTGTCTCTGCAGAGGACAAGAAACTAACGGCATTTGGGTTGTCAACTAGCGGCAAGCTCTATGCAAACAACAAACAAATAGCTACTGGGGTAACATCCATAAAAGCAACTGAGTTTCATCTCATTTATACTACTGTTCAATCTCAATTATTTTTTTTACACCTTTTGACAGATGTTGATAACTTGTCTCATCCAATTATTCCATCCTCAGATGTGGTAGCTGACGAAAGAGTTAGGCAGATAGAAAGAGGATCCATAATTATCAACACAATGCCCTCTAAATACTCTGTCATTTTGGAAGCTCCAAGAGGAAACTTGGAAACAATCAGTCCTCGAATTATGGTTCTTTCAGCTGTGCGTACCTTCATAAAAAGAAAGCAATTTAGAAATGCCTTTTTGACTTGCAGAACTCATAGGATAGATCTTGATATTCTCCATGACTATAGTCCTAAGCTATTCTTAGAGAATATCGAAGAGTTCATAAATCAAATCCATGAACAAGACCATTTGGATTTATTTATATCTTGTCTTCACGATCAGGATGTTGTCCAAACAAAGTATAAAGATACGATTGGAGATTCTTTAGCCGAAGAAGTACAGAAATTGGATTTGAACACTCCTAGGTCACCATGGATGATGCCAGAAAATACGACAAAAAAGATTATCAACAATAAGGAATATGAATTCACTAGCCCCAAAGTCAACAGCATCTGCCGTGCCATTCTTGAAGTTCTTTTCAAACCTCAGTATTTCCAAAAGTATTTGCAAACTATAGTGACAACATATGCATGTCAAAAGCCTCCGAACCTTGACGATGCATTGAAGCTTGTAAGTTCCATTAAGAATGAAGAAGCAAAAGAGCAAGCCGTAGAGAAGCTTTGTTTCCTTCAAGATGTCAACAAACTTTACTATACTACTTTAGGACTTTATGATGTGAAAATGGCATTGAACGTAGCGCAGCATTCTCAAATGGATCCGAAGGAATACTTACCTTTTTTACAAAACTTGCATATTCAAGAGCCTCTCAGAATGAAATTTCTTATTGACGACCACTTAAAAAAGTACGAGCTTGCATTGCAATGGCTTTTTAAAATGGCAGATGTTGAAGAGGAGTTTGACAAGTACACTGCATTGCATGGTTTGTTCAAAGAAGCTCTTTCCATGTACAAGTACGATACCAAGAGATTCAATGAGATCCTTTTTGCATATGCAGAAAACTTACATGCCCAACAGCACTATGTTGATGCAGCTTTGGCATACGAGTACTTGAAGGAATATGAATCTGCCATGGAAAACTATGTTTTGGCAAAGAGATGGAAAGAGGCACTATCTTTGCTAGACTTTGGAAGCTCTGGAACGGTGGTGGTTGACGTTGCAGAGAGACTCGTTGCAACTCTTTCGGACGATCACAAATATTTTGATGCGGCGGAGATTCAGTACAAGCTCTTAGGAAATGTAAAAGAAGCATTACTATTATACTGTAAAGAATATCGCTTTGATACAGCCATTCTAGTGGCTAAAAAAGAAAATCAAGCTGACCTTATTGAGCTGGTAGTAGATGAACAGTTAGGAGAAGGTTTTGGTGTCATAGCCGAACTTATAGCTGACTGTACTGGGCAGATTAACTCCCAGTTGAAACGCTTGCGCGAACTTCGAAGCAAGAAGAGTGAAGATCCTCACTCGTTCTACGGTGTTACTGATGACTCCGACGTAGCTGATAATGTTTCAATAGCCCCTTCTGAAACTTCAACTGCGCCTTCATTCTTCACGAGATACACTGGTAAAACAGCAGGCACTGCCAAGACAGGTGCCTCTAGAAAGACTTCTAAGAACAAGAAGCGCGAAGAGAGAAAGAAAGCCAAGGGAAGAAAAGGAACCATCTATGAAGAGGAATACTTGGTTAGATCTGTGGGCAGGTTGATTGATAGATTGGAACACACACATGCAGATGCAATCAGTTTGATGGAAAGTTTGATAAGAAGAGATAAAAAGGAACAAGCTTATGAGATCCAAAAGAACTGGACCAAATTGATCACTCTACTTAAGGATAATGTAAACGAGATATTTACTATTAGCGAGAGAGATAGAGAAAGAGTAAATGATGAAGGAGAAATATATTTAATTCCCGAAATTTTACCGCCGACCATTAAGGATTTTTCTTCTACCTCCATTTTGGATTATTGAGGGAGTCTAGTATTAATTGTTCTTGTTCATAGACGTAAAGAATAGCCATGACAATAAAATAATAAAATTTAAAGATATTTATTAGTACAACATTCTTGGTGATACAAAGTTGCAGATAGGAGATTATTGTATCATATAAGCTTGTATTTTTTAAGAATTGCGCTCAGATTCAAGTAAGATCTTCCCAAGATTGATAATCGCCTTCTTGGTTGCATCTGTAACAGCCTGCTTCTTGCACGTATTATAACACATATGCTTATATGGCATATTTTTGGCTTCTCCTCTGCCCTTACTCTCGCTCACAACGCCATCTCGTAGGGTGACCCTTACAGTTGCGCTCACATGTGTAAAGTATCTTCCATCATCATCATTATGCATATCTAAGTCCTCCATTTGGTACTCTAAAATTTCTGAAGACCAACTGTTGTAGCCGAACAACTCATTAGCTAAACTAATAACCATGTGAGCAGGAAATATATTAGGATAGAGACTAGCCTTAGAGCTATTACATTTATCTAACGACTTTTGCAACGTCTCGAGTCTAGACTGTAAGGTACCTATTTTTTGAATTGACCAGTCCAGTAATATCATTCTTGTATTTTCTTCTGGAAAATCAAATCCATCTTCTAGAAATTGCTCTAAATCAGGAAAAAGTTGATAGGATGACATCCCATCATTATACAAAACAGGTACTTCCATCCTCTTTTGTAATTCAAATCTCAATAAGCATGAATAACTCACTCTATACCGATCAGCATCTAAATATCTAGCTTGCTTCTTTGCTTACTCATGAGCCTTTTTGCGAATGTTAATTTACAAGTCTGACAATCAAATATTGTTTACGTAGGTTGTACGTAATAATACGCGACCGTTTCCTTAGCCTCCTAATGGCTCGTTGATTGATTTTTCATAGTGCGAAGGAAAAGAGGACTTCAAGTATTACCCCGTTAGCTCCAGCCCGAGGTAGCAAATAGTACACGCCAAAGAGTGGTGAAAGAAGTCAATGGATTACTTAAATAGCATACTTTCGCTGCAAAATCAGGGCCCTAAGCTGGTGGAGGAAGCTATTCCGACACTATGTGACCGTTTACAACATGCCACCTTGTCTTCAGATCGTAGATCTGCTGTTTTGGGATTGAGAAGTTTTAGTAGACAATATAGGGAATCGGTAGTAGAATATGGTCTTAGAGTGCTTGTGTCAACCTTAAAGAAAGATAAAGATAATCTCGTCACTCTGAAAGCAGTTTTAGAAACACTTTTGATATTGTTTATTCGTGGAGATAATGATGATTCCACTAGTGGTTGGATATCCCAACAGTCGAGGGTCCAAAATGGAAAATATCCTTCACCTTTATTAATGGACGTTCATACCGATCAACTCTCACTCTGGATAGCAGACGAATTGACCCAAGATCATGGTGCTTTCGAGGTACTTTTCGATATATTACAAATTTCTGACGACTTTCACGTTAAAATATACACGATTCAACTTTTGGAGGCATTGGTGGCCACCAGACCTACGAAAACAAAGGACTCGCTTCTTCAAATACCGACAGCTATATCTTCACTAGTTGCATTACTCAAAGAACCTCACGAACCAGTCAGAAATGAGTCAATCTTATTATTGATGGCTGTGGTAAACAATAATTTCAATATCCAGAAATTGGTTGCGTTCGAAAATACTTTTGAGACGATATTCGAAATCATCGATGAAGAGGGAGGTATCAGGGGTTCTATTCTTGTTCAAGATTGCATGACACTATTGACTAACCTTTTGAAATACAATGCTTCCAATCAGAAATTCTTCTTGGAGACCAATTGTGTACCTAAGATCACTAAGCTATTGAATGAGCCCCTAGAAGATGGGTATGAAGATAATTCCAAGCAGATACCCTTATCTATACCTCCTATGGTATGGACTGAACAAAGACTCCAAAACATTATCAATGTATTGGAAATATGTAGAACCTTTGTTGTCGAGGGTAATGAGTTTTTGAAAGTGAACCAATCAAAGTTTCTTCAAGTTGGAGTGTTGGTATCAGTATTGAAACTTATCTTTTCACCAATGGCACCAAATGAAGTTCGAAGTATTGCACTATTGGTAGCAGGTGATTTCATTAACGGTAATCCTGCTATTCAGTTAGAGTTTTCAAGAATTGAAGTACCGTACGTGGATCCATCGTTGCCTTCTCAAATCCAATCTTTCGATAGAACCTTACCTGTTACCATTGCCCTTTTAAATTGGGCACTATTCATAAATTCGGTACACCTATTTGAAATCAGAGTCAATGCAGCATACTGCTTGCACTGTTACTTTAGAGACAACAAAGAGTCACAAGCAGCATTTATGGATGACCAGATAAAAGCATACTCAGACCCTGACTATTATACCCGGGAAGTAGCCAACGGAATGGAACAAAATTCTACTGCAAGTAGCCAAAAGAAAGGTCAGGATACTGTGGGTTCTACAGCGGATATCATTGTGAAGAGTACAGACAATGAAAATCCTTTGAAGCTGGAAGATGCGTCAACTGGTGAGAGGACACCATTTGGTAATATATTTTCCACTTTGTTAAGCTATGATCCTAATGCCAAGTTAAACCCTTATAAAGTATGGTTTGCTGTGATTGTCATGCTATATTTGTTTGAAGATAACCCCGATAATAAAGAAGCTGCAAGGTCAGTCAATACAGGTGATGAAAACATAGGCGAAGAGGTGATGTCCACAATCCAAGCACTAACTGGTTTATTAATCACTTCTTTGGACGGAACGAACTCAAGAACAGCAATTGGATATTTAATGCTCTTGACGGTGTGGCAATATGAGGATCTCAAAGCAATTAATGACTTTTTGAGCGATTCAGATAATGTTAAATCTTTGTTGGCATCAATATCAACGAATACAACTGACACAACTATAATCATACAAGGAATGACATCAATTTTATTAGGTATCTCCTACGAATTTTCCTCGAAGGAGTCCCCGATTAGCCGAAATGAGCTTCATACTTTGTTATTGAAAGGCATAGGAAGAGATAATTATTCACAAAAGCTCAAACAGTTTAATGATCACTATCTGATTAAAAACTACGAAGCAGATTTTCTTTTACATGTAGAGAAAGATGAAACAGGTTTGCCTGAGGTATACTTCGATCCTATTTATACAAACTTGATCAAGGAAAACATGTCAAGAATCAAGAGAGCTTTATACCATGATCCCGAAAGTGAACCCCAAGGTAGAATTTCGTACGAGGTTTACGAGGAGTTAGATGCTAAATACGCTACGTTGAAAAAAGAATTCAATGAAAAAACAGAAAATGCCAGACTAGTTGAACGGCAACTCAAGCAAGAGAATGAAAGGATAACGAGCGACAGTATAGAATTACGGGAAAGTATCAAGAAGCTCGAAGAAGAATTGGTTGAAATCAAGAAAAACCATTCTGCTGTTTCGAGCTCTTACGAAATTACAAAGAGCAAGTTACTGGAGTTGGAGCAGTCGAAGAGGGAATTGGGGGATACGTCAAATAATTATTATAAGGAGTTGCAGAAAGCCTTAAAGCAAGTGAGTACCTCTGAACAATCAGTAAAGGCCCTTGAGCAAAAACTTCAACAAGCTGAAGCAGTTAAGACAAAGTTGGAGGATGGTATCAATAATATGACCCGTGATCTATTTCATCTCAAGAAAGAGAAAAATGATTCAGAACAGGTACAAAAATCCCTAGAGAAGCAGATCAAAAATTTGAAATCGGAAATTGAAAAGCTAACCAAAGGATACGAGTCTCAGCTTGCGCGACTCCAAAAGTCTAACGAAGACTTCGGCACTAAAGTTAGTCAATTAAACAAAGAAATCGCCAGAACTCCAATAAAAGATAAAGGATCTAATAACAAACTGCCTAATTATCCCCAAGAGAATGAAGAATTGAAGATATCAAATGAGCACCTAATGGAAAAATTGAGATCGGCTGCCTCTGCTTTCCAAGATATTAAGCAAGCGAATATTTCTTTGGAAAGTGAGCTTACTGAAAGAAAACGCGAATTGGAATACTTTGCCAGTTATCAAAATGCTAGTTCAAAGGAGATAGAGTCTCTCAAATCTCATTTGAAAGAGTTGGATACATCAGGTGCTAGAAGCAAGGATCAACTGCAAGAAATAAAGGAAAAATCACGAAGTTTGGAAGACAAGTTCGCAGAAGAACATCGTGTTCTTCTCCGTTCCTTGGAAAACTTAGAACTGAAGGTCCAGGATTTGCAAAGTGAAAATAAGGATCTCACAGACAAGTTAAATAACTCCAGCGCAACCCCTAATTCCAAGATAGATAAAGAGGATACAACTCTGGATTCCGATGATAATGACAGTGAGAAGCATGTTCCATTCTTCACCGAGGCTTATATGCGAGAACTTAAAGTAGATTACGAATCAAAAATTAATAGCTTGACTACTAAACTAAATGAAACCGAGGACGCTTTGAACCGGCGATCCTCCAATTTGAGCACTGATTTAGAAAGATCTTTATCCTCACAATCAACTGATGGAGAGCTAGAGAAAGTTAAAGAAGAGCTTGCCACGTCTAAAGATGAGTACAATGATATACAGAAAAGCTACGAACTTTTAAAACTTCAGCTCGACACAGACTCTCTGTCATTACATGGTGATTTGGTTCAAACGAAGAAAAGTAAAGACCTAATCGATAAAGAGTTAGCAAGTTATAAAACTAGAACCGAAGAAGTTTTGAATGATCTAAATAAAGAGAGAGATGAGTTAGCTAAAGAGCTTGATATCGAATCACTGAACAACCTAGAATTATCTATCGAAAACGATGTTTTGAATAAGAAATTAAAGGATTACGAAAGCTATATGGAAGAAGAGAAATCACAGCTTCTTGTTTCTCAAAAAGTTTTGGAGCAAAAGCTTAAGAAGAACACAAGCATTGAAAAAGAGAAAGCGAGTATTAGCGATATGCTAGCTAAAGCCTTCGAAAAAATCTCATCTTTTGAAAAAAAGGTAGAAGTCTTGGAGAAGACTAACCAAGACTTGAATAATCAATTAGAAGATGGAAAAAGCAGCAGCGATTCGACAGAGAGTATAAGAGAGTTGGAGAATGAGCTGCAACTGACGTCTATTGATGAGGTATTAAGCAGTCAAGATTCGAAGTTAATGGAACAATATACATCACGAATTGAAGAATTGGAAGCTGAGCTTGAATCAAAGGAAAAACAACAGCAGAAGGAAACAGATTTGTCAGTAAATGAATCTAAATCCCAAAAGAAGATAGATAATACTGACACCTTGGAAGAAGAGAAAAAGCATCTGGTGGATAAGGATCAAGAGGTGACAGAGAATTTGAATGAGCAAGGACTTTTAAAGCTTCAGAATAAAATCAAAGAGCTTGAAAGTCAACTAGAAGTTTCAAACATCGATCTCATTAAAGTCAAGAAAGAATTGAATGATGTGAAGAAGTTACTCAGACAACTTGAGAGCGAAAAGTTGTCAACCAGCGAATCCTTGGAATCAATAAGAAAGGATTCAGAAAAACTCCGAGAAAAAGTCGAGGAACTTGAGGCAATTAAAGCAGATCTCGAAGATCAGTTGAGCTCAAAGGAGAGAAATTTACAGTCAGTGAAATCGGTAAGCCAACTTGAAGAGAATTTGCCATCGCAATCAGGAACTATTGAATTGTCTTTTGGAGATAAGAATGAAGAATCTAAATTAAAAAGTATATCTGAAAAGAAGTCCGAAGATCCCTCTCAGATTAAGGAGTTGACCGCCGCTTTGAAAGAAGAACGTGAGAATAGAGATAAGCTCGAGAACAGAACCCAGGAACTTTCAGTTTTTGAGGAAGAGGCACTAAGATCAAGGGAGACGATTCAAAAGTTGAAGGAAGACTTGGAACACGTGAAAGCTGAAAGAGACTCCACTCAAAGAGATAGTCTTTATCAAGGCATTCAAACGGAGTCACAGGATAGTATATACGTTGGCGAAGATCTAGTGGAAAGTGAGTTTCCTTATAATAAGCCAGAATCTATCAGTGAAAACCGAAAGGAAATAATAGAACTAAAGAAGAAGTTAGGCGACCAAAGGTTGGAGACCGAAGACCTTCTACTTCTTTTGGCAGATGTAGATAAGTCAAAGGAGTATTACAAAAATCAATTGATGCAGCTTGGATATCCAGTATCATCTGACGAGGAGTCCGAGGTGGAACTTGAAAAGGGGATGGAGGATATCAATCTTACATAAAGCTTTTTGTATTTTTTGCAGAAACGAAATTTAACATGTAAAAATGTAATATGTAATATATAAAAATGTATCTCTCGTTTCTTGTTACAGATCTGGAGAAGCCGTTTTAACGGCTGACTACATTGGGAATATGGTACAAACTGCGAAAAAAATTACAAGGTAATTATTTCACACTGCAAAGTGAAATTCTTTAAGATACTTTCGTAGTGAATAACTACTTAGCAATTATTTTGAATGATTCTTCTCATTGACTCATACGATTCATTCACTAATAACCTAGTCCAACTTTGTCGTAGGATTACGGGGAAGGATGTTATTGTCATCAAGAATGACAGTTTAAGTGAAGATGAGTATGATGATTTTTTCAAGGAGTACGTAACTCGTTTTGAGTTCGTCGTAATTGGTCCCGGACCTGGAAATCCAAGAAACCCACTTGATGTAGGTTGTATTCCTCGGCTATTGAAATTTTTGAGAAATCATTCACTACCACAAGTGGTACCTGTGTTGGGAATATGCTTGGGTTTTCAAAGCTTATGTCTCGAATGCGGTAGCGAAATTAAAACTTTAGAGAAGATAGTACATGGGCAAGTATACGATGTATACCCTACAAACAGCAAACCAAGTCTTTATAGTGTATCGGATGATTCTGTGGGTAATAAGGTAGAAGTCAGGATTCCAAGTGTGAGATATCATTCGTTGTATGTACCTGATTTATGCCAAGAGATGATCCCCTTGGCGTACTGTTACGAGCTAAATACAGCTGAAACTCCCACTAATGAGCATAAAAGAATAATAATGGCAGCCAGGCACTGTGAATTACCATTTTACGGAGTCCAATATCACCCTGAGTCATCATGCTCTTCTGGCGGTGAAGATCTAATTCGCAACTTTGATAAGATCGCGAGCGAGCACAATATGACTTGGAGAGCTGATTCCATTGAAACTGACCAGAAAAGTGAAGCTTTCAGCTGTCTCATCAAGCGATTAAAAGAAGAGCATAAATTAAACATTGAACCCTTAATAGAAGGTGGGCTTTCTCACCACAAAAGACGCCCATTCGTTAGTGCTAAAAAATTTAAGTTAACTGATGGCATCACCCCAGTAGATCTAGGTGAATATTTTGCCAAAAGAACGGAAGAGTTTCCACACTTTTATCTTCTAAACTCTTCGTCTGAGCCTCGTGAGTGGTCAATAATTGGGTTACCTGAGCCTCTGAAAAGCCAGGTATTTTCTCATTCGGTTGACAACCCCAGCATGGTTTATATAGGAAAGCATGAAGGAAAAGATCATATTAGCATAGAACTTGAAGAACTGAAAACAGTATGGAATGTTTTAGGGAGTTTAATGAAAGAGAATTATATTCCTCGAGAATATATTGAAAGTATGCTTCCGAAAGATTTTCATTCAAGAGCCCTTCCCTTTTTCGGCGGATACATTGGATTCATGTCATACGAAGAAGGACGTCATATCCAAACAGAGAAACTAGAATCAGTATGTCAAAAGGATACACCAGACATTAAGTTGATTTTTATTGAGCGTTTCATACTACATGATCATAAAACCAATGATTGGTTTGTTCTTCTGGTAAATCAGTTTTCTGAGGATCTGAAATGGGTTCATCAAACGTACAAAAATATTAAGAAAGTAGATGATGAAGGCAAGTTGTCCATTGACATTTGTTCTATACCACATAGCATTAAAGACCATATTAAGCAAGATGCTGATCAAATATCGTTTGAGTTGCCTGATAAACAAATGTATCAGGAACAATTTTCTGCGTGTCAGAGATACCTCCACTCGGGCGACTCTTACGAATTGTGCTTAACTTGCCCCGTGAACGTAAGCATACCTTCATATATTGATCCGTGGGAAATGTATAAAGTCCTAACCATTCACAGAAACCCTGCCCCTTATTCTTCATTTATGGAATTCGACGACTGTATCGTGATATCTTCGTCCCCAGAGAGGTTTTTGTGCTGGAATGATTTTTTAAATGACCAGCTGAAAAGAATGCTGTTTCGGCCAGTGAAAGGCACGGTCAAGAAAGGACCAAACGTTACGTTAGAAGATGCTACACGCATTTTAAAAACTCCTAAAGAAATGGGAGAAAATCTCATGATTGTAGATCTTATTAGACATGACTTGCATCAATTTCTTGAAAACATCGAAGTTACTCACTTAATGTCTGTGGAGGAATATCATACCGTATATCAGCTAGTAAGTGTCATTGAAGGTGAATTATCGAAAAAAGATTCAAATTTTACCGGTATTGATATCTTGAATAGCTCCCTTCCACCTGGATCGATGACTGGTGCTCCAAAGAAACGGTCAATACATTTGCTTCAAGATATCGAGTCACGACAAAAAACCTCAATTCCCGGAGGTAGACGAGGAATCTATAGTGGAGTTTCGGGATATTGGTCTGTCACCGATGATTCTGACTGGTCGGTCAATATTCGTTGTATGTTCCATTACAAGGATGACAAGAAAAACTCTACTGAATCCAGTTGTTGGCGCATGGGGGCTGGCGGAGCAATTACATGTTTAAGCCAATACGAATCAGAATGGGAAGAAATGATGACGAAACTTAGCTCAGTTTTACAATCGTTTCAATAAGACTAGTATAAAAGAAGGTGATACTAAAGTGATATTAAATGACTACTGTTGGTATCTGACATTGAAGCGCCATCTAAGTGTTTATTTTATTTATTCTGGGATTTTCAATGAGCAATTTTATTGATGCACATTTATAGACGAAATAGACATGACCAAACAAGATAAGACTTTGAATTACCTTGATTATTGTCAGGATAACTCTCATTGCTTAGGTGCAAAATACTAGACTACTTAAATCTGCGCAATGTATCATTTTAATCACGTGACAATTTTTTTTGCTTGGTTTCGTCGACAAAGAAATTGGGCAACTTTTCGCTCATAAGCGTTAGGTAAAGGAAATTAGTTGTTGATCTTCTATAGTTATAGATAGCTAATATATCATGTCTTCATTCGACAGAGGTGGCTCTACAAGGGCTCAGAAAATCAAGAGTGAAGGAGGTGAAGAAGCGTACGATTTTCAAGAAACATATGATGGATTGGGAGAACAATTGGACGAAGAAGATGATGCTTTCAATGATGAAACCTTTGGTCAAATAGGAGACATCGGAAAAGACTTCAACTTCGGAGCTATGTTAGGACAGGGAGGTGCCCAAGTGCAACCAAGTCAACCTCAGGTAAAGCAAAATTTTAGCTATGCCCAGGCAGCATCTAACCCCATTCATGATGACGAATTCATGCAAGACTTATGGGGCACTGGCAATGCACCTACGAAGCATACAGATACACAGGTACCGCAGAATCCAGGAGAAAGTAGAATTCTATCGTTGGAAGAGATTGAAGCTCAATTGACTTCGATTGAGGGCCAGAATCAATTTGTTAATACTCAACCTCAACCTCACCCATTTGGGATGCCGGGATTCTCTCACCAACAGATGGGAGGATATATGGTTCCTTCAGGGGGATTTATTCCTCTTCCAGGTCAGTACGGATTTAGTCCTGGTGCTGTTCCTGGTGCAGGACAGATTCCTCCTCACCTAATGATGAATACTCAGGGGCATTTTCCTCAGCACCAGCCTATTCCTCCAGTCGAGCCAAACCTTCAAGACCAATCTACACTTCAGCAGCCCACTCAACAAATCCCAAGCCAAATGCAGCCTCAGATACCTGCTGCAATGCAGGTGCAACAACAGCAACAGATCAAACATCCTGATCAGTTGCAGTCCTCAGGAGCCTTACAACAGCCAGCTGAAGACCAAGCGTTAGCCTCAGGAACTATTGATACTTCTCAAAATCAACATCCTGCTGTTAAGTCTCCAGGTGGCAAGGGTAAACCTCAGAAGGTGAATTTGTCCCAATTTCCAGTTTTAGGTTCTAAAGAGTCTCCTAAGCAATATGTGGCAGCTTTCGAGGACCATAACCAGGTGAGTGGTGGTAATTTCCCGCTGAATCGTGACCGTCAATCTCAACGGAACTTTCAACTGCCTCATCCTGATCTTACTCCTGAGCAAGAAGAGAAGTTGAATAGGAGATATGAGAAGGTTTCTAGAATCATGAAATATTCTGGTATCATGAATCCTAAAGACAAAGACTTTGTTACGAGGTTCCAGTTGTCTCAAATTGTGACTGATGATCCTTATAATGAGGATTTCTACGCTCAAGTGTTCAAAGTTATTCGCCCCAAAACTGCTGCTACAGGCATGCAACCACAGGAGCAGCAAAACAATTCCATTGCTCAAGCCTATTTGGATCAAAGTGGTCATAGATTAGGTGGGAGATATAAGAGAGCTGATGTTGCCTTGCAAAGAATGCAGCAACAAGTTCAAAAGGCTGTTACTGTAGCCAAGGAAAGACCCAAGTTGACTCAATATGCAAAGGAGGGTGCTTTAGGTAAGATTTCTTTTGGTAGTGGTAAAAAGCCCAGACAACAAATTGAAATACTCAGTAAAGCCGCTCAGCGTGAGATTGAAAGAAATGGTGATAAGGGTGACTCCGAAGAGAAGAGAGAGGATATGTCTAGGTCTGTGAAGAAGTATACCAGAAAAGATATTTTGAGAATATTGGAGGACATTATTTCCAATCTTATGGTTGTGGAAAGTGAGTCAAGAGAAAGTACTGTTGTTGAAAATGAAAAATTGTGGGAAAGCTTAAGAGTTTTGGACCAGCCTTCTACCTCTGGAGATGATCAAGCAGAAGTTAACCCATTCATTCAGTGTTTGGATCATAACAAGGCTTTGAAAGTTTTGCCCAGACTCTTCAGATTTTTGAACAGACAACAAGTGTTGACTATCGTTACTTTAGTAATGTCTAATTTGGAAAATCTCGCCGTGATTAAGTTGGGTTCTTATACTACCTACAATGACCAAAGGCTTCCAGAAAAGGTCAAACATTTGGTGGATACTTATTCAACAACCTTTTCAAGAGTTTTGATGAATGCTGTTCAGGAATTCAAGTTCAATGAGATAATTGGGTTATTAGTGATTTTGATTGAACATAACAATGTTTCATTTGTTTCTACAACGAAAATTGGGTTAACAATTTTGACTACCTTATTGTCTCGTGCAGAATTGATCAGGGGAGAAGGTTCAATGTCTGCAACTGATTTATCTGAATGGTCCTCGTGTTATGACGAACTTTTCACATCGTTAGAGTCAAGTATTGCGGCAATTTTCCCACCACACGATGCTGACGATGGGTCTACTGGTGAAAATTATGTTTGGCAATTCTTGGCTACGCTATCTTTGGGTGGAAAGTTGAGCCATCAAAGAATTATCGTTGATGAGGTTAGAGATCAAATTTTCAGTGCCATGAATGGAGCTAAGGCCATTGACAACAGCGACCTTGCCAACTTGTACAAGAAACAAAATATTTTGAATAATTTGAATATGTACTTGGTAGTAATGGGTCTTGTCGCTGACGAAAATGAAATTAAAGAGTTGCAAACTTGATAAAAGACGGAGCACGTTTCATTTTCATCCCATGTAAAAGCAGAAATCTCAATTTAAATCCACAGGTGACGTATATATAGTGACAGTTTAAAGTATTACTTATGTATTAATATTGCAGTTAACATACGTTTTCATGAGATAAAAAATAAATTTCCAAGAGAACTAAAATCCTTAAATATTTGAAAAGAACTGAAATCTTTGACATACTACTCAGTAGTGCGCCAGGTTTAGAAACACCTTCGACACCATCCTTGACATCCTTCGACATAGCGTCAAGTATTCTTAGCTCAAGTTGTACGATGTGGAGTACGCTGAGAAGGTACTAGAGCTCCAGAGCACAGATCTTGAAATGATGATAAAGGGCTGAAGTACATAAATCCTTCACCCTTTGCCAGCCTAAGCGACTGGGCTAATGTAGATAGCGAAGAAAACAGATAAAAATGCTGAGATAATGATTCTAACTCAAATGGCTTGCTTTTCTTTTTTTTTTTTTTTTTCATTCTTAAATGTGCACGAGAACCCATGAGCATAATCTTTATTCTGGTAACTAAGGTTGTAGATACCTTCACCCAAATTGAACTCATTTCTGTTGTCACAGCTGCATTCTCTAGATAAGGTCAGTCCTCGATCATCGATAATACGTACAGCACTTTTCCCTTCTCTCGACGCATATAACAAGTTTCCTTGCGCAGTTCCTCGCCTTTGCCTTCCGGAGAATGCCTGTATTGGTTGTGCCTTTGCGAAACTTATGGAAGCACAATCAGCGTCACTATCAGCGCTGAAGTCAGTCCCTAATTCAACACAAGATTCAATATCTGAGAAATTGGAGATTGAATCCATTGAAGTACTCCTGCTTAAAAGCTCAAGCTCTATTTGTTCCTTACCATCTGGGAAAGAAACCGAAACAGAATCCAAGATATCTGGTTCCCTATTCAAAATTAAACTAAGAAGGCTCAGGTCATCATTTTCATCGTCACAAGAAAGACTTAATTCTTGAATAGTCATTGCATAATCATTTGGCG
Source organism: Priceomyces melissophilus (assembly GCA_031081885.1). Classification (NCBI taxonomy): domain Eukaryota; kingdom Fungi; phylum Ascomycota; class Pichiomycetes; order Serinales; family Debaryomycetaceae; genus Priceomyces; species Priceomyces melissophilus. The sequence goes on along the minus strand of JARYTE010000008.1, from coordinate 426,211 downwards.
TAACCTTTGTAGCCAATGGTGGTTCAGTAGAATGATGTTTAGGATCGGGTTCGAAGTAAAGATCCAAGAGGGAAGTAAATTGCTCATCTTCACTCAATTCATAGTCTCTTAAATGAGTGATTACAGGGAAGCGTTGGGAATTACCGGAATCTGATGTCGATCTTTTCTTGAGACCCATCCTCATAAAAACTTTCGCAATTGTCGACGGCCCTTTGCACTCAACAGGTTGAGGAGCCCTGTGGGTTGTCCGTGTTATCATAAGATCCAAACGCTTCTAGATAAACAAATATTTAAACTCTAATCGGTAGTCTATCCTTGATATTTTTTTCCATTAATTGTGGCCTCCTCCAAGGGAAAATAAAATCAATATATATCTCAAGTGGTTTGACTTTATTTTGGGACTGCATTAGAATTAACTAGATAAATCATTATTGTTATAGTTAGGTTCGAGAGAATTGACTAATTAGGTATGCTGCATTGAATCATAGTCTCTCAATACATTTAATAGCCCTGAATATTAGTTTTGTGACATAACAATTATGCGCCACTGCAGATTGTCTTCTTGATTGAGAAAGTGTTGCATGAGAACTTGGTGTATCTTACCGTAATTGGCGCATAGCAGTTTCCCTTTTTCGAAAACCTAGGTACCAATGGTCACAAATATTTACGAAGAGCATCCGAAGACACTGGGAAGAACGTTAGTTCCTTTGAAATATTTAAGTAGATACTCGACAAAACAGACTAGCAAAAGGGTCAGGATATCATCAAATCGAAACAACCTGAAGAACTATTCCAACTTACAAAAGAGAGAATGCTTGGTTAAGACTACATGTATGTTTTTAATAATGCAGAATGAGATTGCACACCTTTTGTTGACAACCCAAAATTTTGGTTTAGTTTTAGAGCAATATGAGTTTATTTCGCTAACACTTTACTTAGTTGGATCTTATGCGTTGGGAGCCATAGGAAACGCGTTTATTGTTTACATTCGCATTTTTTTGTATCTCTTGGCTAACACAGTATCACTATATTAAAGTAGGTGGCACATGCACCTTAGGGACAAGTACGTTGGTCCGGTTATATCATGAAGTTAAAGCTAAGCATTATTAAAGTCCTCCATGTCCACAAGCCAAGATCCCATTGATTGCATTACGTTTTATTCTAGGGCGCAATCTAAAGAGGTCTCTGATCCACATCGCACCGTGAAGAGTTACCATGATGTGTAGAGAAAGTGAAAAATTCTTCGCGTTTCTTGCAACTCATATCATCGTTGGACAGAATTGTGAATACTTGGGCAGTAATCTAGTGTTTAACAAAATCTTCGGTGTCAGTAGGTGTTTTTCATCCTCTTGTACCTATAATCTCGGTGTTAAACAAAATACTTACGACATTTCAATGTGATTGAATATTATGCAGTCAAGTTAGGACATTTATTCGACATTTAATATCACATGATATTGTAATCCCTTCAATTTTGTGCGCAGCAATCCGTAACCACCAAGGTCTGGCATAAATTTGCAATCCATCCCGGTCATTTCTTGCTACAATTAACTGTATTACTATTAATGGGAAATTGCTTGTAAGTGGCTTTAGCTGGTTGAAAATTGACAAACTATAGTCATGATGACAGCTGAAGGCCAGTTGGTAAAAAAAGAAGAGGGTACTCGTGATACCCATCGCACAAGAGGTTACGTACATGGACATATTCATCAGCATAAAGATCATACTCATATCCATGGGCACATTCATAATCGAGATTATGAACAAAAGTCGGAAGAACATAAAGACTCAGAGGCGGAAGGAAAAAAGAGGAAACAGTTAGAAGATGAGCTTTTTTGCAAAGAAGTGTTATGTCAGGAGTTAGACGACTGCTTCTTTTTAGACTGTTCAGATTTTAATAGCGAGGAATGTTGCGATTCTAATTGTCTTGATTGTCCAAAGAAAAGAGATATAATGGAAGTGACATGCTGTGACAATACTGAATGCCTCAAAGACCTTCCAGCGACCAACGAACCATGCAAAACTGACAGTGGATACATCTGTGAGATGCAAGAGGATTCATCTTCCTGCTCACAGTGTGAAGTCGTAGATCCTAATGACCCAAATCATGAAAATAGTCTTTGCCGGGAGCAAACTCTGAGAATACCGCTTTTCGAGGGGCTCATAGACAAGGTTTACCAGCGGATGGATAAGCAGCATAATCCCAAGAAGGAACATCTAGGAAATAACGAATCAGATGTCTTGGTACCTAAGGATATTTCCAAAGACTTACCTAAAGAGTTCCAATTGCATTTTCCAAAAGAATGTCATCTTGGACAAGAAGATACCAATGGCATTTTAAACAATGAAGGTATGTGGTCCCAAAAAGGACAAAACCAACATGGCTCTCACCATCAGTCTTCCTTTCACACCACCATACCTAACAATATTGGTCAGAGTAGTGAAATACACACAACGCCTTCAGATTTTGACTTTTTTATGCAGTTTGATAATCTCAACAGCACTATGAATATGATGATGGATAATGACATTGATAACAATGATACTAAATCAGGAACAAGTGATGACTGGCTCGACGGATATGTAGTACCGAAGAATAAAGCTTATCCCATGCCCTCTCGGGAGAAGTCAGTGTCATCTCCAAAGGATCTTTTTTCGTGTCAGTGGAACAGCTGCCACACATCCGTGGAGTCTGATAGTTTTTTGAAACACTTAATGGAGCAGCATATCAATCAGCAAAATGCAATGTCTGAAAGTGGCGATCAAGGATTCCACTGTAAATGGAACGAATGCAATTATGTGAATTCAGATCTTGAATCTTTATTGTTGCATATGAATACTCACACAACCCAGCAGACGGTATTACCAACCCCAGAGCGGGTCCTTTTTACACCGAACTCAAATAGCAGTCTGCCAAAACAAGAGGACTTCTATATCACCAACTTTACGGTGATGCCCAAAGCTCAAGACAGTACTGAAAAGAAGTCAGGTGCAAAATGTTGCTGCAGTGATGCAGCATCACACTTTAGTTGTTGTTGGCAAGTGGGTGTAGACAAAGATGGTGTCCCCATAAAATGTGGATGCACTCATGCCAATGAAGGAGAGCTTCAACAACATCTTATCACCTGTCATATTGGCTCCGGCAAATCAAGATATCGGTGTGAATGGATCGGATGTGACCGTCATAATGGTCGTGATTTTATCCAGAGACAAAAGGTATTGAGGCATATCCATATTCATACAAACTATAAGCCATTCAAATGTAAAGAATGTCAGTCTAAGTTTGCAACCAATGCTCTACTTCAGCAGCATATGAGAGTGCACTCGGGAGAGAAGCCCTACCAATGTGCTACTTGCTTGAAGCAATTTGCAACGTCATCATCATTATCAATTCATAATAGGGTGCATACTGGAGAGAAGCCTCTTGTGTGCAAGGTATGTAACAAAAGATTTAGCGAAAGTTCCAATTTAGCAAAACATATGAGGGTTCATAACAGGAGCTTTAAGTGCGAAGAGTGTGGGAAAATCTTTGACCGTAAGTTGGATTACACGAGGCACATGAAATCACATTCTTCTTTGCCCTTGGAGCAAAAAAAGTTTTTACAATGGTCTTCAACAGTGACTTAATTTAGCATGTCAATATCAATATAAATTTATCGTCCTATGTATATCATAATCTAAAGCCTCTGTATTGCACAAAGATATATCGCCGCACGATATTTATTAATGCGACTTTTTCGTTTTCCCTTAAAGTGAAAAATTTACCTATTAAATTGTGTTGTCTCAAAGACGCTTATCTAGAGCTACTGTTCACTAATTTGATTCATAGCAGGTCTATTCGATGAGGTCGTCATTACGAGCCTTGAAGGCAGTAAAGGTCAAGGCACCTGCACCCCAGACCACATTATTCGAATTTCCACCCTTGGCCAGCATCAAGTATACTGAGCTTCCCAACACAGGTTTTGGCATTAATAACTACGATATAAACAAAACAAAGTTCGGTCATTGGCCAGTTTATTTGAAGGTACAAAATACAAAGATAACTACTGAAATTAAGCGTATAAAGGGGGATTTGAATCAATTTAAGAAAGACTTGAAATCAATATACCCATCCCTTCAAATTACAATTAATGTGAATTCTAGATACGTCAATATTAAAGGTGACCACGTCCGAAAAATAAAAGACGCTTTCGACCAATATTTGTAAATACATTATGTTATATTGTATGCTTATATAGACGCCTCAAAGCGCTCTATACGATAAAACCCTATTACACATGACTTAATATCTATGCTTTGCTTGAAGTAGTAATATCTTTGCTAGGAATTATCGAATTAGTACTAATTTACATGTTTTGATCTTGATCTATTATCATCTTATGGCTCCTTGGATAAATCTACACTTATTTCGGAAGATGGAGTACTAAGACCATCAGATGACCCAAATGCGGATTGATGAATTGCAAGAATCCATGGGTCACTCAATAGCTCAACAGCACTTGGACGCCTGTTGGGATCATGCTCAAGACATTTTGATAAGAACTTAATACCTCCTTCACTTAATTGCTCGTGAGATGGTAGTTGAGGCTTGTGACCTGCAGCTATGTGATACATGATGGCCCATTCATTGTCTAGATTGGCCCACGGACGCCTACCAGTAGCCATTTCAAGTATACAACATCCTAAAGACCAAATATCCACAGCACTATCTTTTTCGGTCGCAGTACCAGTGATCACCTCTGGTGACATGTACATGGGGGTACCAATCATCGAGCTTAATTTATTGTGGTCGCCTCCTGGCGCTGCAGCTCTTGATTTCGATCCCATCCTCGTCCTACCACCAGTAGCAATTACTTTGGCGGCACCAAAATCCACAAATTTTATAATTCCATTGTGATCCAAAAGTATATTTTCTGGCTTAATGTCTCTATGAATAACCCCTGATTGGTGTAAGTAGGCAACTCCTTCAAGCATCTGTAGTGCATAAACTTGGATCACCATCTCATCTTCTATTCTTCCATGACTCAAAAGACTTGCTAATGAACCTCCTTCGCAGTATTCCATGAAAATATACACCTTATCCCTATGGACTTCAACACCAAAGTATTGAACAATATTAGGATGGTTTAAAATCTCTAATACTGTCATCTCATCCTTAATCGCTGGAACAATGTTTTTAATCGATTGACTATCATGAAATCTGATATCTTTCACTGCCATTATTCCACCTGTGTCCAAATTAACAGCAGCATATACACTTCCTGAGGTTCCGCCACCAATGAACCTTCCCTTTTGCCATCTTATAGATACACTTGAAAATGATGACGCCAATAGAGTGACAAATTGGTACTCCAGATCGGTAGCATCCAATACTCTTCCAACAGCGCCAATTTGTGTTGAAACTTCCTTCCTATAGCTTTCAACCTCTTCTAAACTCTTCATGACCTCATCTCTATAAGCCTTCATTATATAGTCATCATCGGCGGTATTTTCAATATCCTTCTTTAATGATCTCCATTTCAACAACTTCCTTTTCTCAGCTTCACTAGAACGCGCACCCATTATATCAAAGTGTGATATCAAAAGTGACATACATCTGGATACCTTCACTTTAAGAGTATAAAACATCTCATCGCCTAAAGTCAAGACATTAAACCCCCTAGTCATATCCATGGCAAATTCCAACGCTACCACACACCATTTAAATGTCTTTCTGTCTGTAGGAACACATTCATCAGCAATGAAACTTACCCAATCAATAGATAATTGAATAAGTTTCATTATCACAAGTGACTTTCTCGTCGAGTCGAGTTGCTTCACAGCTACTCTACCATAACCTCTTGCCAATAAGAAGTAGTTATTGACTAGTTCTTGATAACCTCCCTCGGGAGCTACTTTATGGCAATTTTCTCTCACTTGCGCAACAGAGTCAAGCACCGCCAAAGTGATTTTAAAACTAATTCTATTAATCTTCTTCAACTCCAGATACACTTTAGCCAATGAACAAATCTGTTCTACTGGTCGTATGATCCCACTTACCAGGATAGCATCACCAACAATGCTCAAGAATTTGTCACCTACAGTGGCAATTCTGTAGTAAGGTTCCTTGGTAATTAATAAAATCTGTCCCATTTGTACCTCTGTGATGGGAATATCATCTATATTCAATGTCACAACTGTTCCTTCCCACACAATGGGTTTAGGAGGGCACACTACCAAAACATATGGCGAATCATTGTATTCTGAAGAGGGAGTTGCCTCTCCTTCAGTGTCGTCATCACCCACCAGTTCAGTTCTAAACATATTGACAAATATCAGATAAGAAATATGCCCACCGACACCCAAATAAGATCCATTAATAATTTTGAGGATTTCTTGATTTCTGCCATAAAGATTAGGACTTGCAAAAAAGTAAGTACCTTTTTTCTCAGCAGTACCAGTGTACACAAGGAAATGATTAGAAGATTTTAATACTTCAAGTAAATTCCTTAACCTGCTTGTGGGACCATATGGTAACTCAAATACTAATGAATTGGTGAAGTCCCGAGATACCTCACCAATAAATCTATTCAATTTTCGCCTCATTTGACCAAAGTTACCCGTGGTAGACGAATACCAACGAACGAGGTCAGAAACATTGGTCGCTTGTGTTGCAATTGTCAGAACTTGGTTATTAAAGTAAACTAACAATCTGTGATGTAGTTTCAGCGCAATTAAAAGAATTTCCTGGGCCACAACAGTGCTCGAGTTTTCAACGTGTCCCCCTAGCCATTTAAGATAGTTCCATGTATCTTCTAACTCTTCTGATTCTTTGAAAGTTCTGAAAGTCTTTGGATTCCTAGCACTACCCAATAACTTTTTATTAACTAAGGTTAAAAAGAATTTGACAGATCTCAAAATTACCTCGTCGAAGTCTTGATACTCTGATTCGAAAAGATCACTGAGAATCCATCTATTTGCGGGATCAGGCTTACAATATTCTTCAATTCCTAGTCTTACCCCCAAAGCAATAGAAAGATATGACCTAAAATCGCCAATCATTTGATCTATCATCAGAAGGGTAGGATTCTTCAATTTCAAAGCGTATCCTAATCGCACCTCGATGATCTCTTTGATCAACTTTAAGGGAATGATACAAACCTCTATTAAATCATTCAAATAGTCAGGAAGCTTCAATGACTCAAAAACTGGACCTAGCTCTAAGAAGGTGGTCTTTGCTTTCGTCATCCACCGTGCCAATGGAATGAATATACGCTTCTCAAATATGCTGTCAACTTCCTTCTCCTTCATTAACCTTTCCGCAAGAGACTTATCTTCATTAAAAATATTTTTAATCATTTTGCTCGAAGAGAGGGATTGGGACAGAGTTGGTGACATAGATGGCTGAACAGGACTTTTAGAAATGTCCAATTCATCATTACCAATCCAAATACTCATTGACTTTGTAGCTGTATTGATTGCATCGGTAATAGAAAGCCAAGCATTAAGAGCGTCTACTCTCATCTGAAATACCTGAGTGGCACAAATTGGCTTCTCATGTCTCATGTCTTCTAATGTCTTCCAAAGGGAACACGCCTTTTCATATCGATCGAGAATATCAATCACCTGAGCTCGGGGTGAACTTTCTGATTCATATTTTATCTCATATTTCATAATTTCGTCCAAAACTAAGTCAACAGCCGTCCTTCTATACATTATTATCTTGCGATGTTCATCTTCTGTTCTATTCAAAAGTTTTGCCTTGATGCCCAACCAAAGGTCATTCTTGTATGCTGCATGGACGTATAACTCCTGCTCATTTTCTGGATTGCTACTGTTAATAAGCTTTGTCTTTTCTGACTTGACAACATCACCCGTTAACACAGACACGAGCATTGACTGCCATTCCATACGCTCAATGATTTTCGGGTCGTCCACCACATCATTCGCCGACTCGTTCTCATCTAAGGTTAATTTAAGATCTTTATTATAGTACCTCATTAGCGAGAACGCAGATCTGAAATCTATTTCATATTTATCATCATCAATATCAGCAAGAAGACCTCCTGCTCCATCAACATTCTCAACATCATCATCATCCTGATTAAGGTCAGTATCCTTCTCGTCGTCTTCTTCTTTAATTGCTTTGGTATAATAATCATCATTGGCTTCATTCTTGATTTTCTTCAAGTATCCCTTTTCTTGAGCTAGGTATTGGTTTTGACTCGGATGATGCAGAGCAATATGCTGTGATAGTGACTTAGACCTTGATCTTGATAATTGCGAGAAACGCCCTTGATTACTTCCATTAGAGATACTATTATTAGCAGAATTATGGCCACTAGCAGATCCATTAGAAGATGTCGGTGAGGAGTTTCCCGAACCCGCTTCGTTTAAGTTGGTCGATAACAGTGCTAAACTAACAGGAACTGCATGGCCACTATTTCCACTGGAACCTCCAGACGTACTTACTCCAGTTGCTACTGGCACGTTTCCACGCTTTTGGTTTTTATTAGACTTACTCCCACCGCTAGTACCTAATATTGAAGGTCGTCTCAGTGTAGCATTATGGGATGTGAAATTGCTATGATGCTCCTTTGCCCCCTGGTCTTTATTACCATTAGGTGACCCCCCAGGTACTGAATTAGTCCCAGACATATTAAAACACCAATTTTCTATGTTTAATGGTAATACTAAATCCTATATTACAAACTATGGTGACAAATAGTTCACAGAGGTATATATCTTTTGTCTTTTCACGTCAGGAGAGTCTTTGGGCTGTATACAGAAAGCTAAATTAAGCTCGCAGTTTTTTTTGAACCAGAATCGCGGCACATGGACTTTTTTTCTTTTCTCGAGTATTTTTTTCTGATTATGTACTTCATGAATTCTTCTCCTTACTGATCTCCATCTATTCCCATGAAGCTTTCATCTAGTGTATCTTTGCACATATTATTGACTCTAGAAACTTAAAGAATTGAGTCAATATAATGGTTTCTCTTCATGATATCAGGCTGCAGGTGTCAGCGTTCGGCCATTTATCTACAGCTATACCTTCACTCGATTCCCAATTAATGTTCGGCAACAAGAATAGTGGTATTTATGACTTTCAAAGTGTACCAGCATGTAATGTGTCTCATGCTGTGATCATATCTTTGATTTCTTCTCATTTGCATAATAATGGACGCGTGGTTATAGTGAATTGCATGAATCGATTTCCTATTTCCCTTTTGCAACAAGAACCAAAATTTAAGCCTAAATGGCTTGAAAACATAACCATGTATACAATCGACACGTTTGCTAAGTTAATGGTCTTATTGGCAGGTACAAAACTCCAAGGAGTCGGCGATAACGCTTTGCTTGTGTTATCAAACTTCCACGAGCTTGTCCACTTATACAACCTTCAATTGACTTCCGCCTATAAGGAAACTATCCTCAAATTTATGATTCATCGCTACGAAACGGCTTTAGCCATTAAGGAGAGAGAACTGGTTGAGGGTTCAGGTTCAGGACCTCCCTTACCTGACCTTCCTCCCGTATCAGACCTTTTGAAGGCGAGTCCTACACATAAATCGGATTCTCATCTCAAAGCATTAATGAGCATTATTTCATCCTTAGTATACAAGAAAAACCATATATGCATTCTTACGGGGAGATTAGTAACCAAATACGAGCCCAGTTCTATGAACTTGAGTACCTCTCACCTGGGTAGTCAATCATCTGAAGCTCCTGTGTTGGGTTCTGGGTCCTCTTCAATCTCTCATATTAGTGGACTGCGGCCGCCTTCATCTTCTCAAGTCATTGCGCCCGCTCAATGTGGAAAGACTATTCTAGTGCCCGCTACGAGCTCGGTCGGTAACGTCTCTAGATCCTTATCTTCCTCATCTTTAAAAGAATTGGGTATCGATCCTTTCTTAAGTATGAGAGTTATCTTTTATAGAGAATGGTATCACAGTACTCCCGAATTTAAGGTGCTATATGGAGAAAAGATCTCGGAAACTAATAATTCACTATTGACAGGCTTATATGGTGCTCGCGTACAGGATCTACACGCAGGGTCGAATAATAATGTCGTCTACTTTGATTATGACAATGGACGCGGTAGCCAAAAGTTCTCCGACTTCTGCAGTTTCGATTGGGAAGACTCATCTTCCACACATCCCTCCGAGCATGCTCTTATTGATCCTCCAACTATGTTACCTTCATCTCCTTTCATAACACAGAGCACTCAAAAGCACCAAGTAGCTAACAATGAAATTACACATAGTTTCACTACACCGCCATCTGCTGGGGATCTGGTGATAGAGGCCTCTGATGACGATATCCCGGAGCCCCTTATTTTAAAGCAGTAATAAGAGGTAAGAATTTTAAACCTGTATATAGAGAAATCTTTCATTCACGTGCACACTTTCATCTCATCACAAATAGAAAATACGCTACAAAGCAAGATAATTCCTTTCATTAATATTAGTTGATACATATTTATTGCTTTCATGGCTACTGTGGTACCCCCAGCTTCGAAGAAGCAGAAGAAGGAAGCACAGAAGGAGCGTAATGTCGATATAGTTCCTGAAAATTTACCGAATGTACTCATAAAGTTCCAAGCTTCTGATACTGGAGAATCTGTTGGAGGCTCAGTAAGAGTTCCAGGAGGTATCACAGAGCAACAGCTTGAAGAATTGTTAAATAAGATACGAGGAGAAACTGAAGATCCTGTTCCTTACTCGTTCTCGTTGTTAAATAAAAAAGATGAAGCAGACAAAGAAGAGTTAGTAGACATCAGGGAAAACTTATACAAGTCAGTTTTGAAACCAAATATAAAGTCGACGGAAGATTTCCTTACAATTGTGTATACTCCCAGAGCAGTGTTCAAAGTAAAATCTATAACGAGATCTAGTGCTGCAATACCAGGTCATGGATCCACTATTTTAGCTTGTCAATTTGCTCCCAATGATTCGGGTCGTATGTGTTCAGGAGCTGGAGATTCCACTGCTAGAGTGTGGGATTGTAATACCCAAACTCCCCTCTATACTTTATCGGGACATTCAAACTGGGTTTTAGTGGTGGCTTATTCGCCGTGCGGCACAATGATAGCTACAGGTTCAATGGATAATACTGTTAGATTATGGAATGCCGATCTGGGAAAGCCCATCGGTGGCCCTCTTACAGGGCATTCAAAATGGGTCTCAGCAATTTCTTGGGAGCCCCTTCATTTGACAAATCCGGCAGACAGTCCAAGATTAGCGTCTGGGTCCAAAGATGGCACAGTAAAAATCTGGAACACAAGTACAAGACAATGTGAGATCTCAATGAGTGGACATACAAACTCAGTGTCATGTGTAAAATGGTCAGGTTCAAATGTAATCTACAGCGCTTCACACGATAGAACAGTGAAGTCTTGGGATATGTCAGTGGGGGGCAAATGCATTCAAAATCTTAAAAGTCATGCTCACTGGGTTAACCATTTATCTACCTCTACAGATTATGTACTTAGAAAGGGAGGATTTGACCATACGTCTACTCGATCAACCACTAAAAAATTAGATGTCAATGAATTGAGGAAGCGAGCTCTAGAACAGTATAATAAGGTTGCTAAAATTTCAGGTTTAGTATCCGAAAGATTAGTGACTGCCAGTGATGATTTTACTATGTACCTTTGGGAACCTCTTAAGTCTTCAAAGCCAGTAGCTAGAATGACTGGACACCAAAAACTCGTAAACCATGTTCTGTTTTCACCTGATGGACGGCATATCGTTTCAAGTTCCTTTGATAATTCAATTAAGATTTGGGATGGGCTCAAGGGCACCTTTGTTGGTACTCTTAGAGGTCACGTTGCACCTGTTTATCAAACGGCCTGGTCTGCAGATAACAGACTTCTTGTAAGTTGTTCAAAAGATACTACATTGAAGGTTTGGGATATTCGTACCAGAAAGCTCGTTACGGATCTCCCAGGTCATTCAGATGAAGTGTTTGCGGTAGATTGGAGTGTTGATGGTAAAAGGGTGGCTAGTGGAGGAAAAGATAAGATGATTAGGCTCTGGTCTCACTGAGGTTACAAAGAGCCGAGAGATGCATAAGCTAGACTGCGTACACACTATGAACATACGTTGGTATTTACTGCACATCAAGTGTTTCACGAGGCGAATGAACTCAAGTAAGTCGCTCGCTCTCTATTTTGTATAGCATGTATAGATCTTGCACTGCTGTACCAGACACAACATTGTGTCTCATGAAGTAGCGGGAAAGAAAAAAGTAAAATAGTTAGTCATGTTTTACGACACGTGATGTACTTGCGGTCCGCAGTTAGCGTACAACTTATGACCCTTCGAGTGCGAGCATCTACTTTTCAAGAACTTTTACGTCTAGTATATGACGGGTATCAATTTGCTGACCATTGGGTTAGGTTATTAATTTGTAGATCGAGATAGATAAAGAAGCACATTGTATTAACATAGTTGGAAGAAAATGGCTATCATAAAAAGGGGTGGTCGTACGAAGAATAAAATTCAACATGAACCTCCTGCTAGGTCAGGGATCAAGAAGGCAGAGTTTGACCTTCATAAAAAAAAGGAAGTAGGAGTGTCTGATCTTACCTTATTGACGAAGATCACAGATGAAGCTATTAATGAAAATTTACAAAAAAGATACATGAATGATACAATTTATACTTACATTGGACATGTGTTAATCTCAGTCAATCCTTTCAAAGATTTAGGTATATATACATCTGCCACCATGAAAACTTATCAAGGTAAAAATAGGTTAGAGGTTTCTCCACATGTTTTTGCAACTGCTGAGGCCATGTACTATAATTTGAAATCTTATGATGATAATCAGAGTGTCATTATTTCTGGGGAATCTGGTGCTGGTAAAACAGAAGCCGCGAAGCAAATCATGCAATATATCGCCAATGTATCTGTTGATGTAGGGAATGCTGAGATCTCTAGAATTAAGGATATGGTTTTGGCTACCAACCCGTTATTGGAATCTTTTGGATGTGCCAAGACATTAAGAAACAACAATTCTTCAAGGCATGGTAAGTATCTTGAGATCCAATTCAATACAGCACATCAACCAGTATCTGCACATATAACAAATTACTTGTTAGAGAAACAAAGGGTGGTTTCACAAATTACAAATGAACGTAATTTTCATATTTTTTATCAATTTACAAAACACTGCCCTCCTCAGTACCAACAAGCATTCGGGGTTCAAGGACCCGAATCTTATGTATACACATCGGCTGCCAAATGTATCAATGTCGATGGACTTGATGATGGGAAAGATTTTCAAGAGACATTGAAGGCGATGCAAATTATTGGGTTGCCTCAGAGTGAACAGGACGATATCTTCAGAATGTTGGCGCTGATTTTATGGATTGGAAATATTTCTTTTGTCGAAGATGATAATGGAAATGCTGCAATCAGGGATGAAAGTGTTACCAAATTTGTTGCTTACTTACTCAACGTTGATGAGGAGTCATTGAAAAAATCGATTATTGAAAGAGTTGTCCAAACTTCACACGGAATGAGAAGAGGTTCTACTTATCATGTTCCTTTAAATATTGTTCAAGCCACTGCTGTCCGTGATGCTCTAGCAAAGGGTATTTACAACAATCTTTTTGAATGGATCGTGGAAAGAGTCAATATATCTCTTAAGGGTGACGGTCAATCTCACAGATCAATTGGAATTTTGGATATCTATGGATTTGAAATTTTTGATCACAACTCCTTTGAACAAATTTGTATTAACTATGTCAACGAAAAATTGCAACAAATTTTCATTCAATTAACTTTGAAAGCTGAACAAGACGAATACGTTCAAGAACAAATCAAATGGACACCAATTGATTATTTTAATAACAAAGTTGTCTGTGACTTGATAGAGGCAACAAGACCACAGCCTGGTTTGTTCGCCGCTTTGAATGATTCTGTTAAAACAGCCCACGCAGATTCAGATGCAGCAGACCAAGTATTTGCTCAAAGGTTAAGTATGGTAGGAGCGAATAATCGCCATTTTGAAGATAGAAGAGGTAAGTTTATTATTAAACATTATGCTGGTGATGTGACCTACGAGGTTGCAGGAATGACGGATAAAAATAAAGATTCTCTCTTACGTGATTTATTAGAATTACTTGCTACGTCTTCAAACCCTTACATAACCCAGGTGTTATTCCCAGCAGGGTTATTGGAATCCGTAGCTGATTCCAAGAAGAGACCTGAGACAACTTCCGATAAAATCAAAAGGAGTGCTAATGCACTTGTCGATACTTTGTCACGGAGCACTCCATCTTATATAAGAACCATTAAGCCGAATCAAACAAAGAGGCCAAAGGATTATGACACTAGTCAAGTTTTACATCAAATCAAGTATCTTGGTTTGAAAGAAAATGTACGTATTAGGAGAGCAGGGTTTGCGTATCGTACTACATTCGATAAATTTGTGCAAAGATTTTATTTGTTATCTCCAGCCACCGGATATGCTGGTGATTATATTTGGAATGGTGATGATATCACTGCTGTAACGGAAATTCTTAAGTCATGTCATATTCCTACTTCTGAATATCAAATGGGTCAAACTAAAGTATTTATCAAGAACCCAGAGACTCTTTTTGCATTGGAAGATATGAGAGATAAATACTGGCATAACATGGCGGCCAGAATCCAAAGAGCTTGGAGAAGATACTTAAAGAGGAAGGAAGATGCTGCGGTATTACTTCAGAGAGCCTGGAAGGCTAAAACTCACGGTAATCAATTTGAGCAGTTACGTGATGAAGGCAACAGGCTATTACAAGGTCGCAAACAACGTAGAAGATTATCCATGCTCGGATCAAGAGCATTTATGGGAGATTATATGGGATGTAACTACAGTTCTGGTTATGGACGGTACATTTTAAGTCAAACGGGCATAAAGGACAAGATTATTTTTTCTGGAAAGGGAGATATTCTTTTATCGAAATTTGGTAGATCATCAAAGCGGTTGCCGAGAATCTTTTTGTTGACGACGAGCAGTTTATACGTTATTGCTGAGACTGTAGTCGAGAAAAGACTCTCTATTCAAATCGAGTATAATGTGCCTGTGGGTGGTATTAGCTATTTGGGATTGTCGACGTTTCAAGACAACTGGATAGCAGTATCCTTACATAATCCGAGCTCTACCACCCCAGATATCTTCATTAACTTGGATTTGAAGACTGAATTGGTTACACATTTGAAGAAATTGAATCGTAGTATCACCATCAAAATCGGTCCCACAGTTGAGTATCAAAAGAAAGCTGGTAAATTTCATACTGTTAAATTCACAAGCTCTAGTGCCGCTCCTCCGAATGGTGACATATACAAATCTGGGACTGTTTCTGTAAGAGAAGGTTTGCCTGCCACAAGTCAGAATCCTAAGAGGCCTAAACCAAAATCAGGAGCTGTTGATTACTCTAAGTACTATAACAGGTCTGCTACGATGAAGAGATCTACAAATTATCCAACTCCTTCTGCGTCAAGTGGCTCTAGCAGAGTTCAACCTCCTAGTTTTTCATCACATTTAGAGCCTGGTCAACCACCCCAACCTGTTCAGTCACAAGCTCAGCAGACTCGTATTGCTGCTCCACGTGCACAATCACAAGTTAGGAACACCCCACAAATTCCTTCGACACCATCACTTACCACCCAGAAGAAAGTTCCTCCTCCTACTCCCGTGGTTGGAAATAAGCCTTCTGCTCCCGCAAGACCAGTTAAAAAATCGGCCCCGACGCCTCCTTCCAAGAAAACAGCTCCTCCAGCTCCTCCAGCTCCTCCTTCTTCTTTATCTGCACCGCCGAAACCAAAGTTCCCAACTTATAAGGCTATGTATGATTACGATGGTTCCATTAGTGGTTCCATTCCTCTAGTTAAAGACACCATTTATTATGTTGCCGACATTAATGGAAAATGGGGTTTGGTGAAGACTTTGGATGAAAAGGAACAGGGATGGTCTCCAATCGATTACATGAAAGAATGTGACCTTCCCACTAGTAATCAGTCGAGAAGTGTTCCACCTCCCCCTCCTCCTCCTCCAGCATCATCTCAGTTCCCTCGAGATAGCTCGTCAGTGGATAAATCATCTCAGCGTCAATCTGCTTCAGTTCCTCCGCAGGCCAATGAATCTTTTTCAAATACACCACAGGCTGTAAATGGTACCGACGGAAATTTAGGCAATGGGTTAGCAGATGCCTTGAGAGCAAGGCATAATGAAGATTCTAATTTGGCTGGCTCTTTGGCGCAGGCTTTGAAGAAGAGACAAGGCGCCACCAGAGATGATAGCGACGAGGAAGAGGAGGATGACAATGACGACGATTGGTAGTTAAGTTTTAAATTTTGTTTCATTTTAGAGCCGTCATCATGTTAACTTGTAACAATCATAGTGCCTGTTTGTACTAGACATATATTTTTATACTTATAAATGCTTAAGTCTAACTTACTGATATTAGCTTATTTTTGTCAATTTACTCTTTTTAAGTCTGGTGACTCTCCTGCAGGTGTGGCGATTGTGAGATCACATTGCTATAGCCAAAGAAGGACATCACAGAAGGAAAAGAATTTACACGAAAATAAGGATAAATCGAGCTTAGTTTTACTGTAATGCCATTATCATGTCAAAGTTAAGGAGTAGAAATAGTCTATTGTCATCTGGTAATAGGTCATCCCATTCGAATAATTCCAAGAGCGACGTTAACGCTATGAAGTTCCTGATGGATCGACCTACAGTGCCATTATATCCATTCAATGATCCTGAACTCCAACGAGAGGAATCAGAGGATACTTCCAAACGAACACAGTTAACCTATCCTGATTTCAATCCTTGGAAAGATGAACCTAGACCTGACTCAAAGATGAAGCAAGAAACTGACAAGCTAGATAATGCAGTGTATTTAAATAAAGGCTATTTTGAGCCACCTCAGGTATCAAATGAATATTATTCAGCTAGGCAATTAGTACAGGCTACTATATTTAGCTCTACAGATAATTATAATGGCATTTTGTCAGAACTCTCGAAACACTTGGTGGGTGCATATGAAGCAAGAAATGAACAGATCAATAAAATAAAATTCGAATCGAATAGTTTCAAGATTCCTCCTCGTGTCACATTGACTGTACTGAAACGAGAATTATGGTTTAATGACTTGGCAAATCCTGAAGTCCCCTTACTGAAAATAGCTGGAAAAATCCCACATGGTATCAGAAATAAGGTATTAATAGATATGGTATGTACCAAGAATGTACCCATTTCTAGAGCTTTGTGGTTTACCAAGTGTGTCTTGTATAGTGAGTTGACTTCTATCAAAAAGAAGTATCATACAAGGTTTTCCTTGAGTAGTCCTTCGCACACTCCTATGGAAAGCACTCTCAGTAATAGGTTAGAGGATCAATGGTTTCAGGAATGGACACTTCAAGTATCAGACTATATTCACAAGTTTTCCAGGGAAATGGATAGCGTAAATTCTATGGAAAAGAAAGAAGCATACATGAGTAAGTTGGGCTACTTATTGACTTATGTTTCGACATTGTATGTCGAAAGTTTATTGGTTAAACCTCTCTTCTTGTCTACTGTTACTGGTATTTTGAGAGAAGCATTACCCTCGGATCCTCTCAGCATAAAGGCAATAATACAAGATTTTGAGTCTGATGATGATGAACATAATTTCAAGATAGCTGATACTGACATAAATTATGGTCGGATATTAATTTCAATCACAATTATTAAATATTTTTGGTTAGACGTCGTCGAAGTTGACTTTGTCTGCAAGGAAGCAAGTGAATGGCTCTTATTAGTCTATTTTTACATCAATCACGTATCGACTCAGAAATGTGGCCAAGATTTCAAATACCGTTCATCTTTTTCTATTAGAAAACAAGTCTTATGCTTAATATCCTCAATGATTATAAATCTATTCAAACGAAACTCCAACATTTTTATCATACCGAATTACTGGCCCTTGGCTGGTGACTCCTTGCTTAAAATTCTCCTAGGTGACAAGATTGATCTGGTTGATACGAAAGAGAGAAAGGACACCTTGAAGCAGTTTCGTCTTATTGAGTTTAGAAACAAGAGCTTAATGTTGAATATGAAAGATTTTATTCAGCAGTCATTCCATTCTTTGAACTCAGGATTTCAAAGAGGCAGAAGATCATTTTCTGAACATACTTCAGCATATATGCCTATGATATCAAGTATTAATGCCCCTGTTGAAAATGCTGAGGGCAATCTGGCCGATGGTTTTGGTAATTGGGTGTATATGAACAGGGATTTTGAAGACTCTTTGCGGATAGTGGACCAATTGGATAGACTTCGTTTGAATAAAGAGTTGGCCGTTCTCATATCTCCAAATTATGATGCATCTTCTCAAGAAATACCATGGCTATGGAAGAAAAATATTAAGTTGGTTATCTATTGGTGCATTTCTTCATACCGCAACGTGAGGAACGGTAGTGAATGTGTTCTTATAATTTGCAACTTTTTGAAGAGAGAAGTTGTGCAAATGTTAAAATCCGAGACTTCAACTGAGCTCAAGGCAGAGTTTGAAAGTGAAATTTTAGATGTAATTTATAATTTGGTTGATAGTCATGAATTGGAGTTAGACTTTTCCCGCCTATACTTGTTGATAAATGAACTTTATCAGCTAAAAATTATAACCATATCCTCATATCTCAGAAAATTGATAGCATCGGGTGTTTTTTATCTTTCGCCGGAACAGAACCCAAAATTAACTGAACAGATTAAAGTCCACTTAAACATTTTACAGAACTTGCCCGTTTTGAACAGCAGACAATGTGACAGTATCTTGAAGAGGTGGGAGCCAGAGGCTTTTAATTATAACGAAAAATTCGAGATTGGTAAAGCGATTTTAAAAGAGGAGCTTATTAGTAAGGTTACAGATAATTCTTTCGATGTACTGTCGGGTGGCGATTTTACATACTTTACAGACTTGAAGGTAGGTTTAAGATTTCTTTGCGTCAATTGGGCAACTAATGAGCTTAAGGTCGCTATTCGTGAATCACAAATACCCATTCGCATTAGCTCAAGAACAGTTTTGAATCTTTATTCGTTCTACTCTTGCTGTGATAATCTCACTGCATTCTTCAAAGAGTTGGTAAAATTTATTCTTCGAAATGAACAGCACACAATGTCATTCAGTTTAAACACGCTCTATGTGCTATCAAAGCTAGTGATCAAACATTTCAAATTAGTTAAGTTTATCGCCGATCGGTCTCATGACTTCCCTACTACTGCTTTGGAGCTTTTCAAGTGGATATATTTGAACTACAAGGAAAAAATCGCATTTTCCAATACTGGGTGCTCCTATGACTTCTCTAATATCTGGAAATTTATAGATGGAGTTGTCGAAAAGTTTAATACTAATTCTTTGGGTCCTGATGCTTCAAATTCAAACGCTGGTACGCATGTAATGAAAGATAGCTTTGAAACCCCAATGAAGATTAACCATCTTGAAAATTTCAAGGCAGATGAAGTGTATACGGCGGCAGAGTTTAGAAATGACTTAGATCGACTAATGGAACAGCCTTCAAAATTTTTGGATCAAAACGAAGTTATTCAGTTAGTTTCTTTTTTAGGGCTTTCATTAAATGAGTCTTTAAGAAATCCAGAGAAAGCAGATGATACCATGGACCATCTATTACAGTTTATCTACAATCTCGTTAGAGAGGACAACTCATATGAAGTGGAAGATGCATCTAAGCGTCTTTTATTGGATTTAAAGTACACTACTGATGTACTACAGCTGAAGAGAGGGTTTTCCTTAGGAAAGGTCTTTAATTTTATTATCCAGAAGTTACGCTTAGAGAATGACATTTTCAAATTGGAAGCCTACTTGAAAACGCTTTTGTCTTACGATGTATGGAGCTTGGCTGAAATATTACATGTGTTTGTCTCAAATAGAGAGTTGACTGAGGGTCTGGTGGCACTTCTAATATCACTAATATTTGGCCATGATGAGGTTAGCGTAAATTGGACGGAGGAACAATATTTGATTTTTGAGCTGCAAAAAGCTGTGTTTCTATCCAACTTTTCTTCTGACATGTTGAAATTAATGATAACGGCTATCAGTCTTGTTGATAGCCCTCCTGAGGTTAATAATTCCAAAGATATTATAAAACGATACGAATTTGTGGTGTTAGAAATTCTCAGAGATTATTTGCTTCAGCACACCAAGTTTACTTTTGGTTTAATGATGCAAACAGTTTCCTATGACAAATGCAGAAAGGTTATTGAAGATATTCTTCTGATCCTGAAACTCGAGATAAAAACCTTGGATGAGTTTGCGGATAACGTTAATCTTATAAATGAGTTTAGCCTTCCATTATTTCAGATTATGTTGCATTTCTTAACTTCGCAAGAATTGTCAACTCAGTTGGATGCCAAACAGGATGAAATATGTGAAAATATTATGACATCCGTGATTAATCACTTGACGTTTCATTTTGATATGCTGTCTTCATATTTTGGAGAACTTTTCACTTTTTTAAAATGGGATGTAAAAGAGAAAATTTTGCGGACAATAGAGAAGAAGTTTTTGTTAGACACTAGGTTTTTCGATGGCGATCCTGAAGAGGTAGTAACATTGAAAAATTCGTATAATTTGAATCTTCTTCCTGTATTTCGAGACTTTTTTAAAAAGTTCTGTTCTTCAGCAAATTCTCGACATTTCACTTCGAATGAATTTTTTACACAGTTATCTGTGTTTTTGGAGAACCTTTTAAATGCAGTTAACATAATTGATTCTTTCGATAAAAGGTACAACCTTTATAACTCCCTCTTCATATTCATAAGAATATTGATCATTCACAAGCAAGCTTTGACCTCCGTGATAACAAGGCTGGAAGCAGTCCATTTTGCGTTTGTGAAAAATTTAGTCTCACTCCTTAATTCTCCGTACGTTTGCATGCATGAGAGATTGAAAATACTATTGCATGATTTGCTTTTGTTGATGAAGAGCTCCATCACTTCGGACTTTGCTCTGAAAGCAGATCTTATCGGAGAGTCAACATTGGAAGATCATGGTGGTAATCGTCAATTTTCTTTCGATGAGCATCACAAAGAGAGAGAGATTAACGAGGTTTCTTCACAACCTTCACCTGAAAATCTTCAGGCTACTTTTCCGACCCAGGTTCTTGCGGCTTTTAATTTACCGGATGAAATTCAAGTAAACCCACTTAGCGAATACGTTCATGCAGATAGTGTGAATTATCCTTTCAAGCTTGATGAATATGAGCTTGCCTATGGAGGAGATATTTCAGAATTCAATAAGGAGAGTCTGAAACTTGTACCTGTAAAGCCAGACCAAGATTCAAGTGCAGATTTTAGTATTTCCATGACGAACTCTATTTCAAGCACCGCATATCCAAAGGCTTTTAAACTCCGAAGCTTTGAGATATTGGATTCTTTCAGTTCAAATCTCAATGACGGATGCATAAACCTCCTGTTTTTTGACGCGTTCACTACGAAGGAGAACCCACCTTAGGGTGTTTTCGTAATCAGTTATTGCATATTAGCATACAGGAATATTCGAAGAGGATGTCGCTTTGCAGTTCAAGAAGGAAGATTTTATCGAAATTAGACGAGCCCGAAAAACTACATGCAAATCCCTCGTAGTTTCTTTATCCATACAGCATAATTTCATGTCAGCGTCTTTGGTGTATTGATCAATTCTCTTGACATTCTTCGAATCTTCATCGACATTATTTAGTTATCACTTTCATATATTCATAGAGAAATATAAATGGTGCAGATTTCACTAAGGTTCTGCATGGTTAGCATGCTTCAAGCTAATATATGCTCTTGAGTATAAATAATTTAACAATATCAAAGAAATGTTTACTAATATCTCCTCCATGAAATCCAAGAAACAGTAATATTGGTACTTCCCAAACAAAAAAGTAAAGTCGTTAGGGTGCTGTAAAATATCCATGCCTTTAATAGCAGATATAAGGCTATAAATCACCCTCAATACTAACAAAGTACAGGACAAAAGAATCAAAATATTCAATGGACCATGTTTTCCAAACCGTCTGAAATAAAAGAGGGAAATACCTGCCATCAACACTATCGTGACTAAAAATAAAATAGAACTAACCTTGAAATAGGTACCAGCATCATTAGCATCACTCGCTATTTCTACTCCTCCAACAATGTTGAGCGCAACTGCAGCTGTCACCATAACGGTGAGTACTCTAGTGAATCTTCGCTTTAGAACCTCTATCTTAGTTGGGTGGTCTGGATTTTGGTGTTCTGAATTTGCTACTTGACTACCGCTTTCAAGAGAGAAACCATCTTTCAATTCGTCGCTTTCATGAGCAACCTCTTTCTCTTCTGCTTCTTTGACCTCTTCTTCAATGTCACGACCAAGTACAAATTGTAACAATGACTTCACCAAGAACCCTAAACTTGCCATGTTTAAGATAAATGTGGCAATAGCAAATCCGTCTGTAGTGTTTTTCCCATAAAGTAGCAAGATCATTGTGATTCCTCCCGCGAACTTGACTACATTGAAGACAGCCAAGAATACTACTGATGTGATCTTTAGGCAACGGAACGAACCTTTACTGACTGAACTTATTACAACAAATAGTAAGGATGCTATTGTTAGTGAATACACTATCACCTGAACATATCCTATTGCTTTCCACTGCTCAACTTCGATCATGATATTCGCAGCTAATCGAAACTTAAATATATTAGTCTCAAATCTATTTGAAGATGGTAAAACTAATACAAACTGAAGAGAGTTTTATAAGTTGGAAGCAGCCATTTTATACCTCTACGGCAGGATGATGACTCTTGTCTAGAGTTGACTACGGTTCAATTAGATAATCGAGTATCTATTTTTTGATACTGCGATTTTTTCAGCCGCCCTATGGGAGTTGCATGAAGCTGATTGCAGAACCCAAAAAGGTAATACGATTAGATAATCCAAATATTTTAACGAGGGCAAAAAAGAAATCGGAGCTCAAAAAAAGGCTGCAGTATCAAAGCCATGCCGCCACTTTGTATGCCGTGACCCAGATTTCTTGGAGTTTAATACGATATGAAATATTGACACGAATAATACTGTCTAATGCCAATGGAGTTAAAGTTTATGAATTATGATAGACCAATCCGTACAAAAAGGTCTCGAAATGGCTGCTTTAATTGTAAGAGATTGCGAATAAAAGTATGTATACTATGCAATGTCAGTTGAAAACATTCACTAACACCTAAGTGCGATGAAGCAAGGCCAATTTGTGAATACTGCCTCGCTACCAACAAAACTTGTACTTATCCGAGCCATAAGAAAAAGTCGACTGAATTGGTCAAATTTAATAAAGGGTCCGCGTTAGATTTGATTAATCGAGCTCTTGCAATACCGGTCAACAATTACGACAAACTATTGAATTCAGCTTCAAAAATCATGCCAATAAATGCTACTGAATTGTGTCTTTTGAAATTTTTCGATATTCACTGCATCAGTTTGCTAACATTTGAGGTTAATAATGTGATAGAAAATTCTTGGAGAGTTGTTGCACCTCGACATTTTTTACGGTCCAAGCTATTAAGATTATCCATTTATCTGTTCAGTTGCTTGATGCTAAGTCCCCTTAGTCAATTGGCACAGTCTAATGCCGTTCTTGATGAAGATGATCAATTTGCTTTAAGTAAATGGAATTTGGTCACAAATTCATTTTCTCATCCTATTCAAATTGATAGTGGTCAGTTAAGCATTACTACGATAAAATATTTTTTGAGTTGTTTGAAGGAAAAGGTAGCAGCAATAGATGAATTGACTGATACTAGCGTAGATGAGTTTGAGAAGCATCACTTGAGTGTAGAATTGAACCTATCAGGGATATTGATTTTTGGGTTCCTTTGTCTTCACAATCAAAAGATAGTTACAATGCTATCACTAGACAATACTAATACTTGTGACTTTCTTAGTATTTGCGAAGGTATGAATTCTATTCGAGCTTTGAGTAACAATGAAACTGGCTTTTCCATTTTAAACTGGGCAAATTCACCAGCGGAGGTTTTCCAAGAAGTGAGAGTAACTTCTATATTAGAAAAAGAGCTTTCAGAATACTACGAGAAGATACCTATAGACAGTACGAGTAGTGAGGATTGTGAACAATGCTCAGATGTAATACAAGTCTTAGCCAGGATGATTTCCATAGCAGGTGAGAAATCTTATCCGATACCAATTGTTTGTTGGCTATTGGTGATAAACCAAGACTTCTTCAGTAAGATAAGGAGTCTCAAGTTATTTCCTTTGAGGATATTATATGTCTACTCTTGCTACTCTCTGTTTGCGGGGATAGCAATGGATCCAGGTAATAGTTTATGGTTTGATTTTGCAAAATGGTTCAAAAACTATAATGAGACTATGTTTGGAGGGTGGATGTTTAATCTTGATGCTGTACTCTTTGAATTAATGACGCAAAAGTTTATCATTCGATACCCTCATTACGGTGAGTTGGTAACTCTAGATCCAAGTCTGAAATTGAAGTCGTTATTTCAAGCGATAAAAAAGAGCTGATATCATTAAAGGTGTTTTAATTTATATACATCAAAGTCTTTTAATAGAGATAGTATTATCTTCATTTATGTCAACACTTCTAGCTAAAAGTATTATAATAAGTGTAGTAGCGAGAGCTAAATTACACGTGACAATAGGATTCAAGGAGAACGTACACCATCATATTTTCACTTTTGGTACTCATTCAATCCTGTATGTGACTCGGTAACGATTCACGTAAATAGAGCGTTTTCAATTCCAGCGTTCCTGGGGTGAATCGTTGAACCGCTAACAGGTAAGCGCTTTCACGTTGAAGTAGTTCAAATGGCTTTAAAAGACTCTGCCATCTATTCGTTTTCTGAGAGACAGATGGATAACTACCAGGGTGACGAGTTCATTGGGACTCAAGGTCGTTCACAGAGTCCACAGAGAAGAGATTCTTTTAGGTCTTTGGAGAGATTTTCAGGTCAAGAAGATGCGATGGAGTCTATCCCAAAAATAGAAAATAGCCCTAAATTACTGACAACCTCGAGACCGGGAGATGTTTCTGATTTAAGGGCTCTTGCTAGTGCCAACTTCTCATCAGATTCCCTTCCTGATTCTAGCCAAAATCAAATAACAACATCTTATATTTCAACCACTCCAACATTGGGAACACCATCCATAAATAATCCTTTTGGAAATTACTCTTCATATGAAAGAGAGAGAAGATTTTCAGGATCCACCTTGAATTCACCAACATTTGCATACTCGGCGTCGCCAACGAGCAATGTTAGACTCATGCGCAGTAACCTGAGGTCTCGTTCTCGTCCACAATCTGCAATATTCTTTGGTGATATAAATGAAGAGTCAACCGTTGAAAACATAGATGACTTGTATGAAGGTTGTCGGGGCTCGTTTGTTCCAAAGCATGCTTCTCATGGATCTAAATCCTATATTCCTTCTGTTTCCGTTGCACCACCAATTGTTCCTCCATCTGGTTTGAATCTGCGTTCGTCTTCACCTACTAGAGGATCTTCCACAAGAACTGGAAGACATTTACGTTCTAAATCTCCAGTGAGAAGATCGACATCACCATCAAAGCCAAATCAGCCTTTCAATTTCCAACCTCAAGAACTTATGTTGCACAGTAATGGATCAAATCCCTCCTTGAATGTGAAGACCAGAAGAGGTCACAAATATAAGCATTCATCCGTGTCGATGAACCTTTTTAATGATCCTCCACCAGCTCTTAGTCTTGATCAGCAGCTGATTATACCAGATGGGTATCCAGTACCAACAGCGACCAACATGTTGTCTTCGGTTACTTCACCCCAAAAATTGAAGATACTTTGGTCTTTGACTCATATTTTATTTACAGTTATAGTCTTCGTAACAGGATTCCAGTTTAAATTACCAAGTTTATCCACATTAGCTCATTTGATGTTTTATGATGCTTTGGGATCATTTGTGATAGTTTTCGTCGACATAATGTCTAATTTTGAAGTGTGGAATAATTCATCAATAAATTATCCATTTGGACTTGGGAGATTAGAGGTTCTAGTAGCTTTTGCATTAAGTGTATCCTTAGTTATGGTAGGGGGTGATCTAGTAAGTCACTTTTTCGAGGAGTTTATTATAATGTTGGTTATCAATGATCCGGATACTTCACATGATGGTGAACAGCACCTATCCCATCATGTCCATGGCGAGCACGGTAGTCATTCAAACTGGCTTATCTATGAGTTAGTGCTCTTCGGCGCAGTTTTAGTGACGTTAGTTACATCAAGATACATTCTTGCTAAACAAAAAATCAGTGACATGATGAATACTAGCGAAGCCGATAATTCTTGCTCAAAAGGGCTCACTTTTTCCGAACCCACACATACTAAGGGTGACATCTTAGAAAGCACATCCAGCGCAGCTTTTTGGGAGAATAGATATGCTTCAATGAATACTTTTGTTCAAACATTTACCAATAATCCATCTCACCTTATTACACTTGGATACTCCCTTTTCCTTGCACTTGTTCCCATTGTCCCGCAAAGTGCAACTTCAGATCTTCCTTTCGAAATTAATGAGTTGATATCATTGGCAGTTGCATTGATGTTATGTAATGCTGGTTGGAGGGCAGTTAAGACATTGGGAGGAATTTTATTACTTTCTTATCCATACTCAGATTACGATTACCATGTGTTGAAATCTCTGATAATTGACAAGGTACTTAATCTAGAGGCTTTCAAATTGTCCTATACAATAGAGAAATTTTTCGCTGCAAAGCTCAACTTTGAACTTTTCGTCGTGGGTATGAAGATAATGATGAAAGGTGGATCGGATGACGATGCCACTAGGCTTAGATTTGAGATATCCAGGGTGATTAGGAAGTCAATTGAAGAGGCGGATTCTGCTGCTAAAAGGAATAAGGGTAAAGTAGATATTACCATAGATATAGATCGTTAATGAAAAGATATGAATGGGATAAAAAGAGCTCACATAACCTTCCTTATTAGGTAAGTATGACATAACCGCGATGTAAAATCTTTTTTTTTTCAACTACTAGTAATTCAATAGTTATACAGAGGGGACGATCTTATCAAAGGCTAAGTGTTTCTACTAGGAAATCCAAATATTAGTGCGATGCTTAGAAACTCATTAAATATTGCTTCAATCTTGAAGCAAAAACTTGTATTTGGGCATTCTCAAATTCACTTGTCTGCTAAAGCTTGTCAACAAGCCAAATCAAATGCGACGACACCGAGTTCTCAATTTATCGAAACCATTATAAAACCTTTCACTGTGACAACGTACGCACG
Source organism: Priceomyces melissophilus (assembly GCA_031081885.1). NCBI lineage: Eukaryota > Fungi > Ascomycota > Pichiomycetes > Serinales > Debaryomycetaceae > Priceomyces > Priceomyces melissophilus. Next base: position 398,905 of record JARYTE010000008.1, on the reverse strand, counting down.
TCCTACTGTTGTTGCGACTCATGGAAAAGGATCGGTGTTCTATGACTTAGAGAATAAAAAATATATAGATTTCACTGCTGGTATAGCAGTCAATGGTTTGGGTCATGCTAATGAAGAGATCACCATGATAATTGCCGAACAAGCATCAACATTAGTCCACTGCTCCAACTTAATTTACAATTTAAGTGCCGGTGAGTTGGCTAATAAACTTGTATTGGCTACTCATGCGTCAGGAGGGATGCACGATGCTGAGAGAGTTTTTCTCTGCAACTCAGGTACGGAGGCCAACGAAGCTGCTTTAAAGTTTGCTAGAAAGTACGGGAAGAGTTTTCACAATGATAAAATTGAGATAATCTCATTTGAAAATGGTTTCCATGGCAGGTCAATGGGTGCATTATCGGTCACTGCGAACCCAAAATACCAGACACCATTTGCTCCATTGATTCCAGGTATCAAAACAGCTCAACCTAATGATATAGAAAGTGTCAAGTCTCATATCGATAAAGAAAAGACATGTGCTATAATTATTGAGCCGATTCAAGGCGAAGGAGGGGTTACATCCATGAATGAAGACTTTTTAATACAGTTGAGAAAGATTTGCGATGACGCCAATGTACTTTTGATCTATGATGAAATACAATGTGGGTTAGGCAGATCTGGTAAATTGTGGGCTCATTCACACTTGCCTGCGGAAGCACATCCAGATATTATAACATCAGCAAAGGCCCTAGGTAATGGTTTTCCGATAGGTGCTACTATAATTAATGAAAAGATAGAGCAAGCATTGGCTGTGGGTGATCATGGAACTACTTTTGGCGGCAATCCTCTTGGCTCTAAAATTGGATGTTACGTAGTCGATACAATCTCAGATGAAGCATTCCTTGCAAATGTGAACAATAAGTCAGACAGATTCGTTAAAGGATTAAATAAGATAAAAGAAGAGTTTCCAAATGTTATTGAAGAGGTCAGAGGAAAAGGACTTTTGTTGGGGTTGCAATTTAAACCAAATATCAATGTCGCTGATGTTCAAAGTAAATGCTTAGAAAATGGTTTATTTGTCGTCGCTGCTGGTATGAATGTTCTCAGAGTGATCCCTCCATTGAATATTCCAAACAATCTCATAGAAGAAGGTTTGCAAATATTGGCCAAGTCTATTGGTGAAGTCGTATGAATGTATAGTCTTCATTAACCGTATAAGTAGTAAATCATCACTATCTTCATTTTCTCCTAAGTAATGTCAAGGAATATATAAGTTATGATGCTTCTCTACATTGTAAAGAGAAAATTAAATTTTACTCAAGGTACGAGTCGCAATTTGTGGTGTGTTTAATTCAATAGATGTCCATTTGGCCATCCTAAATCGCCATATGATACGGTAGCTTTAGATAGAGAAGAAATAATAGAGAGGGCCTAATATGACAGTGCCTTTTTCGCTACCGAATAGTGATCTTGATTACTTTTTGGAGCAGCTATTGGAACATAAACCTCCAAGACTTTTACCATCTCAGACAATTCATCAATTAAGTCATAGACTAAAATCACATTTCTTATCAACACCTAATATAATTCCAGTGAGGTCACCAGTTACTATTGTGGGAGATATTCATGGGCAGTATCATGATTTGTTGGAAATCTTTCAAATCGGAGGGTCACCGCCGAATACAAATTACTTATTTTTGGGAGATTATGTAGATCGAGGCTACTACTCCGTGGAAACTGTTTCATTATTGATCGTCTTATGTCTACGGTATCCAGCAAGGGTCTTCTTAATACGTGGTAATCATGAATCACGAACAATTACTACAAACTATGGATTTTATTCTGAGGTTCTAAGCAAATATAATGGATCATCAGAAGTCTGGAGTATTATTACAGATCTATTTGATTATTTACCTCTTGGTGCCACTATTGATGGAAAAATCTTTGCCACCCATGGTGGATTATCCCCCAGTTGTCAAAGATTGGATCAGATTCGAACAGTTGATAGGTATAAGGAAATTCCCCATGATGGCATAATGGCAGATCTCGTGTGGTCTGATCCTGACCCTGAAATATCTGATTTCAAGCTTTCCCCTAGGGGTGCTGGCTACCTTTTTGGGTTCGAAGTTGCAGGAAAATTTTGTCATGAGAACAACTTGGCTCAGATTATACGTGCCCATCAGCTCTGTAATGAAGGATACGTTAGCTATTGGAATGGGAAATGTCTTACGGTTTGGTCTGCCCCAAACTATTGTTATAGATGTGGAAATAAGGCCAGTGTTCTTGAGATTTATGAATCAAGTTACGATTGCAAGGCATCTGACACTTATACTTCAACGAGAAATTCTAACTCAAACGAACAAGGTGTCTTACCTGGTCAATATTTTAACGTTTTTGATGCTTCTCCAGAGAACGACGAGGATTCAATTAACGGTAGGGGTGTCAATGGCATTGGGGCTTCAGACAGTCCGGAGTCTAGGTTCAATGAATTTTTCAAGAAAAAGTTCAAAACTAAAGAAGTGGACTACTTTTTATGAGAATCTAAATTTAATTTAAGAGGAGCATCCAAGATTGTATTATAATATACTACCATTTTTATTGCTAATTTGATGACGTTCTACTATACAGCTTCATATAATCCCTTATTTGCACGTAGCATTCATTATTTGAACACCATAAATTCCATAGACACAAAATATCAATACTATGATTTTAACAATTCCTCGCCCTATATGACTTTATTCTCAATAAGATACAAAGATATGTTTCCAAAATAGAAACCATGATAAAGTTTCAAGTCAATTGACTCTTTGCGAATGATAACTTTGACATGCTTATCCCTTATCCCCTTGGGCCTCTTCCATAATAATATATTAACTCTTTAATCTTGGAGGCAGAACTTAACAAAAGAAGTTTTTGATTCAACTATAGTACATCTCAAAATTAAATCCATCATGGACTTCATAATCGTCTAAAGTGATGTGGTCTTTATATATCAGATAGCCTTTTTTGAGAACTATCTTTTCTGCAGCGGTACCTATCTGTAACGAAATGATCTTCTTGAGATCGCCAATGGTGTCCGTAGATAAACACTTTACTCTGATCTTTTTTCCGAGTCTGTCATTAGCAAGGATTTCAATCATATCCCTGTTTATTCTAATAGAGTAGGCTATTATGTGCTATATATGTTCCTTCAATTAGGAAAAACGTTCGATAAGTATTCATTGTCGCATAAGGTTAGAAGTGTGAATACCGTTATCAAAATTCTTGCCTCCCTTTGTGCACGCTGATAGCCAAATTTTCAAAACGCAGCAAGAGCTAATCATTAAGAAGTGTGATTCATAGAGGCTCTCAAAAATTAACTTGTCGCTAAGTTATATGAGTAAACAATAATAAAAATTGTGCTATAGTAGAAAGCTATTGTAATACGACTGAGTTTGCGTTAAATTTGTACTAGAAAAACCATAGTAAGCTTCAAGCTTTGAATTATCTATGCAAGTATAGACGAATTGTCTCATAATGAAGGTTTTGATCCCCCAAAATCTTAACCAGTTGAAACTTTTAGCAGTATCACAGGTTAAAAATTTGAAAGATAATTCATTTTCTCGTGGCGATGAACAATTATTTAGTGGCTCACGAATTCTTGTGGTACTTTCAGTGTTGGTGACAATTATAGGGGTTTTCTTTCAGATGAGGTTAAATTATAAGAATCATTCAGTGGAAGGCTTGTCACTTGTATTCCTTTTGTTAAATCTAGGAAGTGACGTGTCCAATCTAATTGCAAGCTTATTATCGGAAACTTTTTCATTCCCATTTAGCTTATGCTCTTACTTGGGAATTATTGATTTTATATTGATAATTCAATTTTGGTATTACTATCGCATCTATCCTGAAGAAAATAAAGATTACGAGGAATTTATTTCTGAAGGTTCTATGAGGAGGCCTCGTCTTAAAAGTCATAACAGCAGATATTCTGTCAGAAGAAATAGATTCGATGGGGATATTTCAAGAGGTCGAGATGACTCAAGACGTAATTCTCAAGCATCGGCTATGCCTCTTAGGCCCAAGAGACGTAATGGTAAAGCATTTCGGGATTTCTTGGCCTTCTCTTATGCCAGTTCTACTATGGCTCTGCCCGTAGATGGCTATGAGATGAAGAAGTCTAGTTTTAATGTCCCACAATTTTTGTGGACACAGGGGCCAATTTCCGTTATTTTATTCACCTGGTTGTTCTGCTCTTTTTCCGTGATCTCTAGGATTCCTCAAATTATGAAAAATCACCGGAATTATTCAACAAGAGGACTATCTCCTTTTCTATTCTTATCAACGCTTGCAAGTAACGTATGCTATTGTGGTTCCATGGTCATCGACATATATTTGTTATCAACTTATGGTACTCGCGTTAAGGGTTCAATGAGAAGTTTGATTGTGTCTCAACTTCCGAGTATTATTAGATTGGCGGGAGTGATCTTGTTAGATATCTTCATTTTGTTGCAAATAATATATTATGGAAATGATAATGATCTGTCTTCAACAGAGGCGACTTCTTTAACTGACCACGGAAAAGACTCGATATTTGCTGCTCTTTCCAGAAACAAAATAGATGAAACTGTTCCGGATCACTTTCAAACTTCTCCTTGGTTCAATAACTTATTGCCAAATTCTTCAAGCAACATGGATGATCAGGATTTATCAAAAAAATTATCGGCAGATTATCATTATATTGAATCAAGACTACAAAGTGCCTACCCTAGTGAGAGTTCTATGTTGGTAGATTCATCTCATCAAAATTATGACACCTTATATCCCCCTAGACATTACGTATCCTCATCGAGACAAATGCAATCGCCTAAAAGTGATCATAAGAAAACAATATTTGAAGCTTTTAATGCAATATCGCATTCCCTTTCGAGAAGCAACTCCGCAAGTCAGTTGAAATCTGTCAATTCAAATTCCTCGATATTCATTTCTTCTTTGAACAATAAAAAGGGACAACCTTCTTCTCCTATTCCTACAAGTATAATACCGTCAATAGTCGGGAGTGCCTCTTTAATGTACAAAAAAATGGCTGATGATTCGAAGAAACCTTTTTCTCCAAGTGACTTTTTACATGAAGACCACTCACATGTACAGGACTCTGCTCTGGTTATATCACAAGATAACATAAGTTCTTCTTGAATTAAATACAATTGCATATAGATAAAGTATTTTCAATTAACTAAAAAAGTATTACAAGGCTCCAGTATGGAATTTATATAATCTAGATTGTTATAAAAGACACAATTCGTTACGACTTCAATAGTCTATAAAATTTCTTTAACTTTTGTTGACTCTCCAAGCACTACTAGGCAATTCTTCCAAATGAGTGATTTTTGACTTGATCCATAATATAATGATAAATCCCAATATTACGCTAACGATATTCATATAAAAGTAGCCATCATGATATGTGCGCACTATTCCTCCCAATTTCTTACATTCCTCTGCAAGTTCATCGGAAGTTACTTCAAATTGAAAAAATGTTTCAATACTAGGTGACTCACATCTCTTGAGAGTAATTTTATCTATCAAAAGAAAAATTATAAGCTTCGGCCAAGTTCCTCCGTAATTCGATAAGGTATTCAAAGCAGTCATATATGTACCACCAATTGTCGGATCTGCTATTGTAGTATGGAATGCACAAAGGGAGACAAATTGAATCGTTGACATGAATGATGTCATTAAATGCTGTAATATAACTAAGAAAAAATAGCCGGCAGTGACTTCACCGGAAGAAGGAAACAAGTAAATGGTAAATTGAGCAAATATGGCGGCTAATAATCTTCCACAGAAACCCAAAACCCAAGGACTTAAGGGTCTTTTGCCCGTAGACCAGCGACCAGCATAGTAACCAAAAATAAGTTCGAAAGGGAAGTCTATTAAGACTGTAATAGAAAGTTCCTCTTTCGACAAACCTTTTTCAATGAGTTTCAAGTTAGTCACTGCTTCATTAACTTGAAAAGGAAACTTCGCAATTAATAATATGATAACCAATGTCTGAATATTTGGAAGCTTGAGAACCTGATACATTGAAGAATATACTTTTATTATGCTTCCAAGTTTTGAAATCTTACGGTTCGAAACATCTTCGTCTTTTACTTTCTCATTAGATAGTTTTTGTTTGTTAAACCTTGCCAAATGTGGTGGATCTTCGGGTACAAAATAAAGCACTAAAGTGATGATAAGATACATCCACCCCCAGAATTTCAAATATTGGCCTAAAGAAAACAACCCGTCGTCTTTAGGTTGTGATCTGAGAAACTTATTAGCAAAATGAGGGGAGCTCAAGGCTAAGAATATCGTAAAAGAAGAGAAGTATCCAGTATTTATACCTATTGTCTGAGCAGTTGAAGCATAAGATAAACTTTCTGGACTCAAGCAAGTCAACGCCCACCCATCTACAGCTATATCTTGAGTTGCACAAAACAAAACCAATAAAAAGAAACAAGCAGTGATGGTTGACAAATGTAACTCTGGATGTTGCATGAGAATTTCAATTTTCAGACCCAAATATATCATTATAGCTCCAGAAATACTTTGTATAGGAATGATCCAAGACTTTCTTCTACCCACTCTCTTTGAGTAAATAGAATCCACTATAGGTGACCATAACAACTTGAGTGAATAAGGATAAGCTGCTAAAGAGAAAACGCCTACTTGTGCGTACGATAACTTTGACTTAAGAATGAACGGTATGGATCCAAAAGCCAAACCCACTGGCACTCCCTGTAGCAAATATAAAGCAACCAATACAAAGAAAGCTGGTCTATCGATCTTCTTCAACTCGTGATTCGTACCTTTCTTTGGTTGAAGTGGATTATTTGGTCTAATGTCCTGTTTCACTGTTGGCAACATTCCGTCACCGTCTTCAACCATGGCATTATCGTCATAATTAAGAAAGTTGTTTAAAGAAGATCGCTCTTCGGGAACGCTTCTCTTATATATCTGGTTATCATCAGACATCCTGCTACAACTTTCAATTCTCCCTTGCCCGAGATAATTATTTGAATGGAATGCTTGGATCTAGTAGGAACAGCCAATTCTTTCCTGCAGGAACCGAGTAATTCTTACGATTTTAGATTCGGTAGAAAAATAGAGATATTGCGTAACCGTAAAAAGTCTTAACTACATGTTTTTCCACTTTGAATGTATATTATAGTTCTGAATTACATCCAACACAAGCATATATTGGAGTAGTTTGTTCTTTATTTAGAACGTATTGTGAACAAAATATTATAAGATGAAGTAATAGAGCAAATGATGAGCAGTTGTTTTAAGTAAATTGCATCTTGGTCTACCAATTCGTGCGTTATGTTTTTATCTATGGTCAGGCTATTTCGGATAAATAGTAACTCTGTACTAGATCATGAAAAGGGGATGCTCATCGTATGCCACCCATGTTGTCTCCATTTCCAACTTGTGAGTATCATTGCTCTTATGGTTTCTTTCTGCAATTGTTTTTTCCTTGCAATCAATGTGAAGAATGGAGCACTACTCTTACAAGCTTAATACCTTTTTACTTGCTCTCAAGATCGTGTCATGATCTGGGAAAGCAAAGTCTTCCAATTCTTTAGCGTAAGGAGTTGGAACTTCACAGCCGGTGACTCTTTCAACCGGAGCATCCAAGTAATCAAAACCTTCAGACTCCATAATTTGAGCACAAATTTCAGAGCCAACACCAAAAGCAGGGAAACCAGCTTCAACAGTAATCAAGTGGTTAGTCTTTTTAAGAGATTCAACAATGGTTGGTACATCCAATGGCTTGATAGATCTCAAGTTAACGACTTCAGCACTGACATCATAATCCTTTGCTAAGGTCTCAGCAACAGCCAAACAGTGGTCAAGGTTCTTGGTGTGAGAAACTATCGTAATGTCAGCACCTTCTCTCTCAATCTTAGCTTTACCGATCGGAAGAACGAAATCAGAAGAGAGCGCTTCTTCAGATATTTCAAAAGAGTCACCATAAGCAATTTCGTTTTCCAAAAAGACGACAGGATTAGGATCTCTGATTGCAGCCTTGATTAAACCTTTATAATCTTCAGCTGTGTAAGGAGAGAGAACCTTTAAACCTGGAATAGCACCATACCATGCAGAGTAATCTTGGGAGTGTTGGGCAGCAACACCAGCGGCAGCACCATTTGGACCACGGAAGGTAATATTACATGGTTGCTTACCTCCAGACATATAATAAGTCTTAGCAGCAGAGTTGATAATTTGGTCAATAGATTGCATAGCGAAATTGAATGTCATAAATTCTATGATTGGCTTCAAACCTGCTAATGCAGCACCAACACCTAAACCAGTAAAACCCATTTCAGTAATTGGAGTATCAATAATTCTTCTCTCACCGAATCTATCTAATAAACCTCTAGATACCTTATAAGCTCCGTTATATTGAGCAACTTCTTCACCCATCAAGAATACATCATCATCTCTGTCTAATTCTTCAGCCAAACCTGAATTCAATGCATCTCTAATAGTGATTGTCTTTTTACCAGAGTCAGAAGATGACTGACGTACACCATCCATCATTCTCAATGCCTGGTATTGACCCGATTGTGCTATGGTTCTACCGATGCCGGAGTTCTGACCCTTAATTGCATTAGCTGCCAAATTTGCTGTTTTAGCAATGGGGGATAACTTTATTGGTGCCATGATGATATAAACCTGTGTTCTAGGCTACTTCCACGGTTGAAAAACTGAATTTAATTCAAGATTTGTGACGATATTCTTAGAGATATTATAAAACACGGACAGATGAAGACCGTTACAAGAAGCATTTTTCGGTGCCCGCACTTACTTCTCCCTCGGGCATTTACATCCGGGAAGAAAGTTGAGCCCTACATACACATAAGTCCGATAGAAATCCTAGACTCAAAAGATTTACAGTTGTATACTATAGGGGTATAGGAGGGACCTGATAGTGCCCTAGAGTTAAGAAGAAAAACTCAATAAATAGTAGTTATTTACTTATGTCTGTTGCACCTAGCTAGTGCCACTTAGCCGCTATAAATGTGTCTAACTTGCACTTTTGTTGAAGCCGTGTATACCTGTACTCTCTTGCTACACGAACATCCTTATTAACGTGTATCATTCGCTTTTGTCTTATTGTTACCTACATATGTTTCGAAATTTTACTCTAGCCTAGAAGAGTGTCGGAGCAGCATATTGTCCGAGCCTCAGATACTAAAATACTGCGAATCATGGCTCAGATGATAAGCTGGATGCTCATGTCTCGGAGAAATCGGGTGAGTACGAAACATCGGCGGAAGTAAAAATCTTGTCTCGTGATTGGGGCACAAATAGAACCGGAATGTGTCATGAAAAAGCGCTTTGGTAACGTGACCACTTCAATAAAGATCTCTCTCCCGTAATCCTCCCCGCTAACTGATAATAGTTGTTGGGCAGAGCCAGCGTATAAAAGAGAAACAAAATATTCGATTGGTTATCCATCCACTGGAGTTCATCTAATATGCTCAGTAGTCTAGTTATTGGACGCCAGACAAGGCAATTAGCTCCCAGACTTCCATATGTTTTCACAAACTTAAGAAGATTTAAAACAAACTTCCATAGGCCAGATAGTGCAGGTTCTTCTGATGCCTCAGATGCTGCTGATGCAGCGGCAACAGTGTTGGCCGATAAGGGAGATATGTCGAAGTCTGCAACCCTGGGGCCAAATATAGCTACGTGGCTTGATGCTTTAACAGAGCGTGAAAAGCAGCTCAGGGAGGGTAAAATTTTAGATAGCTACTCTTATGTCACTCCAAAGACCACTGATGTTACTGACAAGACTAGACTGGAGTCATTTTCCTACTTGTTGTTACCATTCAAAGACGATAAATGGTTGTGTGATGCTTATATTAATGCTTATGGTAGATTAAGAGTTGGGCAATTGTTTCAAGACTTGGACGCATTAGCAGGGAGAATTGGCTACCGACACACGGCACCAGCGGAACCCGTCAACGTCACTGCATCTGTTGATAGAATCTATATGGTCAAGAAAGTTGATGAAATCAGTAACTATAATTTTGTGTTGGCGGGAGCCGTGATTTGGACAGGTAGATCATCAATGGAAATATCTGTGAAAGGTTACGCATACGATGGTGAAATACCTGAGAGTATTACTGAAGATACGCTTTCTGAAAACAATGTTTTTTTGACTGCCAATTTTACTTTTGTCGCTCGTAACCCAGTCAACCACAAGTCTTTTGCAATTAACAGGTTATTACCCACTTCTGAGAAAGAATGGATTGAATATAGAAGAGCTGAGTCACATAATGCTAAAAAGAAGATGTCCGCAAAAGATAAACGTCTCATTGAACCTACTGAGCAAGAATCGAAATTGATTTACGACATGTGGAGGTCTTCAAAGAAGCTCTCTCATTTAAAGGATTCTGAAATGAAGGGTCTTACTTTCATGAAAAATTCAAAGGTACAATCCACGTTGTTTATGCAGCCTCAATACAGAAACAGACATTCTTATATGATATTTGGAGGCTACTTGTTGAGACAAACTTTTGAATTAGCATATTGTGCCTCAGCAGCATTTGCATCAGCAGGCCCTAGATTCGTATCCCTCGATTCGACAAATTTCAAGGCTCCAGTTCCTGTTGGATCAGTTTTATCAATGACGGCATCTGTTTCTTATACTGAACATATTCATGATAATTTTGAGGATGCTGTTAATGATCAGCCTTTTGATTTCCGTCTCCCAGGATTCAACAGGGTTTCTGAGAATCCGGATGCATTTTTGTCAGAACCAGGTACTATAATTCAAGTGAGAGTGGATACCACGATTGCTAGAATGGATGTACCTACGTCACAAGAAGCGGGATCATTTATCTATTCATTCTTCGTTCCCAAGTCTTCGTATAAAGAGGGAACTCCAAGTTACACTTCTGTCATCCCTCAAACTTATTCCGAAATGATGGAATACGTCGAGGGAAGAAGAAGAGCACAGGACACAGCAAATTTCGTAGCTACTTTGCCCAGAAATGTTTAAGGTAAAACTCCTCCGAATTCAATATTAATGTGTTGCATTGCGGGTATTGTAAGATTTAAATTAGTTTATTCAAATTGAAGCTTTTTATTAAGGTAGTTACCTGATATTAATATTACATTAACTAAATTTAATTGCTCAGTCATTTGTGATTATTATCATAGCTTTTTTGAAGACTTGACTCTTTTTATAACTGACAATTTCAGTTTGGGTGAAGTTTTATTACTCTGGGAGCATTGTATGCTAGTTCTAACTTCAGTAATGCAAGAATTATTGAATTTGTGAATTCAAGGGAAAGAGCGTTGAAGGATTAATGGGGCTATCTTCTCGATACCTAAAGTTTATACTGAAAGCACGAGAGGAATTTCTATTTCACTACCATCTTTTGTAGCAAATATCTACTCAATCGTCAACATCTATCTGCGCAGTCTCACCCTCGAGATTAAGATCTGGTTTATTGGCAGACTCTCTCAAACTACCTTTCCTTGTGAAGTCGATCAATTTTGCTTTTTTGCTAAACGAAGTAGCCGAAGATGATCTAAGATCTTTGTTAACCGGCAACTTGTCTGAGTTGATAGAGTCAAAAGAAATAGCAGATAAATTAGAATGCCTTAAGTCTGGCGGACTGTTAGTTGAGATTAACTGATCCGAACTGGAAGCTCCAATAAACTGAGAAGAGTGCGCTTTTGTCCACTGAACTTCTCCATCCGCATTAGTTGTTGCATGGAAATTATCGTCATAACTACTACTACCACTTGAACGCTGTTCGTAGCCGTAAAGTTCCTTTTCGCTATTGGAATTGGATGTATTGTTGAAGTTTGAAAGCAAGTTTGATTGGCTTGAATCAGATACATTGTTGCTCAAATTATGCATGCTGTGATATATAGTAGAATTATCATGCTTAATGGTACTTTCCGTAGGTTGTTCTTCAGTTAAATCTTCCATTTGGCTATTTGCATTTTCATCACCAAGCTCCTCATGTAAGACATCCAAGTTTGATGATGTGGAATGAGAAACTCTATTAGGTGACAGAGAGGTTGTTTCCACAATATTTCCATCACTGTCTAACCTTTGAAGGTTACCTGAGGAGTCTCTCACAATAGTCCCATAACCCCCATTAACAGGTAAGGCAGAAGTTCTTGATGATCTACTTGAGTTTCTCGCAACTTGATCATCCACCAATCTTACAGAAAATAACTGATCTGTATTAACGGTGCTCATTGACAAATCAGATACTCTGAAATTTTTTGCATCAGATGAATCTTTCGCTCTCCACGATATGACAGGCTTTTCCGAAGCATCATAATAACCGGAGGAAACACTGTCACCATCTGATTCAACATTTGTTTCAGATGACATGTTACTATCACTGGAATTTCTCTCATCCAACTTCAAGACATTCAATTTGGATAATCTTTTGGCATCTTCGTCATCTCTATCTGTTGAGACTGGCGCAATAGTTGATGCAGCGCCATGACTAACACCCATTCCTGGAACCGAATCTAATTCTGATTTATCTCCTCCCATCTCTTTCTTCTCTTCATCCTGTGCTGAATTTTTTCTACAACAGCAAAATATAAGCAATAATGCTGCAACCAATATTAAGAAGCCAGGAATACCCACTCCTAATCCGATACCCAATTTTGCTTTGTTACTGAGACCAGAATGGTGCTTTGGGGATGAAGAACTCGAGTGTTTACTGCTAGTGCCACTCTTCGTGGACTGCGCTGAAGAAGAAGACGAAGAGGAGGAAGAGCTTTTCTTCTTCCTTGGAATTCCTCTTATGCTGAAAGCTTTCGTCTGAGTTTTTCCATCAGCAGATGCGTCGACATTAATATTGAGTTTTTTCAAATTTTTTGGTGCATTACCATGAAGAGTTAAATTTTTCTCATCAAACAGAAGCCAGTCTGCGTCATCAAAGCTCGTTGATATCTTCGTTTTGTTGAAGTCTGTGAAATAAGATCGCAATAACTGATGAGAAAAGTATTCACCTTCAGTTGCATTTACGTCAGGGAGGCTTTTCACAGTGAATATGGATCCTATAGACACAAGTTCATATGATAACTCAACTGTATTCTCGAACATATCTTCAACAATAATAGTGAAATTATCTCTCTTTGGAGAATTTGGGAAGGTTCCTGTGATAGTATAATTGTCTTCGTTAAAATCTGCATAATCAGGTAAATCTTCAGCATAAACCAGAGAGATATTGTGTTTAGTAATTTCTTCGCCATCTAAAAAGACATCCGAAGTTATGGGAACCTCTACATCAATCTCCCCTCCCAAAGTTCCGTTTATAACAAATGTCCTGTTAACTGAAGTACTCAATTCGTGGGCACCGACTATTAAGTCGAAGATGCCCTCAGCACCTGCGTAACCATAGTAATCAGATGCTATGAAACTAAATGAGTAAGCAAATGAAGGTGCTATTTTTGATGTGACATATGGAACTGTTCCAGAAAACGTTAAAGAGTCTGAATCAAAATTCATCCAATTAGGTAAAGAGCTTCTATCGGCTGATCTACCATAATAAGCCACTATGGGCCTAGAGGAGTTTTTGTATGATTCAAATACAGACTTCAGGAACTGTATATCGAATTTATCACCTGGAGACACCACTAATCCATTGCGACCGTTGGTATTACCATGCTTTGCGATTTCATTAAACATTATCCTTTCTGAAGAAAGATGTAAGCCAGGATCCTTTGAAACTAAAATAGTGTAATCGTGAGAAATACTATTAGAAGAATCTGATCCCGTTAAAGTGAATGTGTAATTATTAACATCATCGGAGGTTGGGTGTCCTGTGAATGTTCTTGACCCACTGTCAAAGTTCAACCACGAAGGTAATCCAGATACAGAATACGACACGGTACCACTTGTTGACTTGTATGTTGTGTTGGCCATGGTAAAGGAATAGTCTTCATTGACTCTAGCTACGTTTGGTAGTTGCTGGTCAAATGGAAATCCAACGTAGACTGAACATTGTACCAAAGACAAAAGACAAAGAAAAGTTAATGGGCTCCACATATGATCCTAATCCCACTGGGTCCTTCTGTTTCCTTTTCTATTATCCGCTTTTGCGAGTCTCGTGAAGCTTCAAGATTCTAAATGCTTGAATGTTACTTTTTATAATTTGCTATGTCTTCAAATAGACAATTACTTTATCTGGATGAAGTAGTTGCAAAATTAGACTATTTGTAATAATTTATGTTGTCAAGTTCCAAAAATTGTTGTTATTTCCTGACCTAGCTTTTCCAGCTGAGTCTCTAAACGTGTAGTCTTTGAAATGTAGTCAGTGGATAAAATGATAATCTCAAAGCCAAAGAATAAAAAATACAATTATCAGCTTTCCAAGGAAATTTGATTACCAAACGATTATGCTTCTTTAGACCCTAAACTTTTAAGCTTTTAAAGCTTTATTTTACGTGATTCTTTTCTTTTTCCTTCAAACTATAATACAGAACAGCGAGTGTCTACGATAAAACTGATCAAAAGCTCTTTACCCTGCTGTGAAACGAACATGCAGTTCTAAAGATGCTACTCATCCCTGCACCATTTATTCTTCGAAGGGCAAATTACCAAGGTATGCAACGATTTCAGAATGTAGGTCGCGTTCAAGAAACACGCTGAGGTGCCGTGTAAATTGTTTACTTACCGCGCTTTAAGCCTTAAAGAGATGCCGGTGCGTTAAAGCCTTTCCAAATACACGAAAATTAGTTAGCGCGTTTTTCGTATGATCCTGTGCATAACACTTGAAAAGAAGGCTGCCACGTAAGATCAGGGACGATTTTAAGATGTAGGGTGTTGACACGCGTAAATACAGCAAATTTAGATAATATAAACTACAAAAAGAAGCTTACTATTTTTAGATGAGTATTCCATGTCTCGAAGGGGTATAGCAGTTACTTACAGATAAGGTAGAAATCAGAGACAATCAGTACTTGAGATTTCCTACCCTAGTAATTGTGCAGTTTCCTTTTTCCTGTTGAAATGAAGATCACGCGAAGACGAACTCTCATCTTAGCTGGCATAAGCGCCTTGATCCCTGAAGATGATAAACTGACATTTCCCAAATGAGTAATAAAAGGATGTGATACTTTTACACTTAGCAACTAAAATACAGAGGTTCTCATCGTAATCGTTTTTATATTTTAAGGAATCGTGTCAGTGGATAATTACAAACTTCTCAAGAACCTTCTCTGTAATCTACTGTATTCTTACTAGACAACTCCTGAAGACTATTTCACAAATGTATTATTATATGTCGTACTATACAAAAGGGAAGCGATGCATAAGATGTTAAAGACTGTCAATTTTTATTCATTTGAAATCTACGGTTGGATTTTGTAACTTATACCTTTGCCTTTCATTCATCATGGATTTCAAATGCACTGATAATTAAGTTTGACTTATATGTACTATGTTTAATCTATATTTGCCTCTGTGCGAATAGGCTATAGTAAGAGTGTATTCTTTACCATCCTTGAGGAACTAACGTATAACTATAAACTAAAAGCACGAAAGTTTCTTAAAAATGGTTCTCTACCAGCATCCCAAATAACACTATATGACCTTTTAGATATAAAAGCCACGTCTAACCCATTAATAATAGGTAACCATAACCTTCGCAAGGAATATATCCATTTGGAGAGTGCCAAAACTTCCTGTGCAGAGTGAGACATAATTGATTAAGAAATACCCACGACAAATCGCTAGTAATTTCCTGGCATTCTTCCCATTCTATGTTCAAACTAAAATGCAATTATCAGTTCAACTTCATTTTCTAATTGTTGCAAATTTTGACCTGAAACGTGGAGCATAATAAACAGAAAGATTGGCTAAGTACCCGAAGACGAGACCGACAAATTTCTCTGCGATAGAGTGAAAATAAATGTTTGTCATGAGAAGCATAAACCACCAAAGACATATCAAAAGAATCACGAGAGCATGTGGATTATCTAAAACAAAATTGGTCAAAGACTTAATCTTCCCGTCCTTTGAAGAAGCAATTTGCCTTTTCAACTGTTTAAAACTGCTGACGGTTTCACCTAAGGCAGGCCAGAATATCAAAGTTTCAAAAAATAAGTATAGCGACGAGTGGATCATTAGAAAAACGTGACCTGATGGATCATGGCCACCAATCCATGATCCCTTGAGCTTTCTGCATGTATATGATGTGATAGCATTGGATTCATAAGATAATTCTTCGGTTAATTTTTTGAGTAAGTTTTGTTTTATGTTTGTAGCAAAATCTGGCGTATCCTGCTCCAAAATATTTACACATTTTCCACCAGTCCATACAAAAACTTTATCCATTATAGGCAACCCAAAAAACCATTGGGTAAAGAATACCCACCATATGGTGGCAACAACATACCTTAACGTTGCCATCTTTAAAAGGTTACTCTTTTCTTCTCTAGATGCATGTTCGAATCTATTACTGAGGAATATAATTGCATAGAACCCTATCAATACTACAGTAGTCCAACCCCATCCTCTCTTAACAAACCATTGATTGAAGACATTACCCTTTTCGTTGAAGTAGTTGTGAACTTCTTCCTCCTGTGATGTTAAATGAATGACCTTTCCAGTAATAAAATTAATGACAAATGACAAAACAAATACTAATTCAAACGCACTGATTCGAAATTTACTCTCTAACTTCCTATTGAAATCTTTCCAAGCAGAGAAATGCCTGTCATATTTTTCTGAATTACTATTTGAACCTTGAATTTCCGATGCCACCATATTCAGATTGTCGATGTGGCACTTGTTAATATATGGATCTAGTGTAATTTAAAAGGACCAATCTTAGGACAATCTCTACGTAGCAATTGCTGAGTGCCATAAATTTGAGAACTTTCAATTTTGTGTCACCCTATTGAGAAAGCAAAGCCAATCCTTAAAGCTTAAATCCAAGAAAGGTATTACAAGACAAAAGAAAGGTTACCATAAGCACATTTATTAGCTATCTAAATATAACTGTTTTTAAGTAAGTGTCGTCATTTATCATTTTCTTTAGTCGTAGTTTATAGATCGACTTATCATATTTCATTATTATTCATGAAATGATGCTTTTAGGATCCATTAGTGGTTTCTAGGATTTATCTATGCCTTTTAATTGTCACTTACACAAATTTTGATTGTGGTTAGGATCAAGTGGTACTTTGAACCAAGTCAGTATTGACTGGACTGGCCAGAGAGGCCTCTTGCGTCACATTATCAGATGTATTTTTGTCTTCAGTAGTATTCTTATCCTCAAAAGTATAATTATCCTCAGTAGAATTCTTATCCTCATTTGCCTTTCTTGCTTCGTATGAGGTCTCTTTTTCGATGCTTTCTTCTTGTTGCTGCCATCTCTCCACCACATCATTCATTACCGTGTTCATAAATTCAGGATTAACTATGCTTTGCCTAAAATCTTCACTTTGAAGCAATGTAAGTATATGTAAACAATTGGGGTATACCAAATACTTTGCGTATTCCGGTTCTCTCCAATAGTTTAAGTAGTCAAGATAATTCAAAAATTCTTCACTTTTAAGATAATTTCGTTGTGCCAAATGGTTCAAGTATTGTATATTTGCCAATGACTGAACAAACTCAAGTTCTATTTCCCATCTGCTGGGCAAATATTGTTGTTCCATGCCTAAATAAGTCCTATCAAATAAAAATTCACGTAGAGGTAATGTTTAAATTTTTGTATGAACCATTTATGAGTGTACACGCCTCGTAAAAAAACGTTTAATGTTTACATCTTTCATTTCCCTTCTAAGCTTAAAGGACTGCAGTTTTAAGGGAAGAAGAAAAGAACATTAACATGGATGGATCCAACTCTAGTAATAATAGACAGCTTGCCTTGGAGCGAGAACTAGAACAATTGGCTAAAGTCAATCTAACTGTTTCTAACTTGATCAAAACCATAAGAACTACATCAGGTAATATTCAACGAACAAATCAGGCAACACAGAATACGAAAATACTATTGAATCAGTGGATTAGAATACTCTCGCAGGCGAGTTTCACAAATGAAATCATAAACAATGATAGCTGGAATGGAAGAAGTATAAATATTGCAGAAGAAGAAATAGAGCAAAAGCTCAGACTAGAAAAGCAACTTGAGGATGAAGCAAGAGCTCTTGATGAAGAGAATGTGAACTTGTTGAATAAAATACAGGCAAAGGAAAACGAAAAGAGCAGATTTGACACTAGGACCAGAGAGCAATCCAATAAAAGATTAAATGAATTGGGTTTGGCTGGTGTCAGACAGCGCAAACGCCCCACGCCCAAGGATAGATTAAGACGACCTTAATGTTATTGAATCATTAGCAAAAACTTAGCTCCAAATGGCCCTTAAGGATGTCCATGATAGGTATTTTGATCTCGATCATTCTTATCATATACCTTACAACAGATATTACATAGACAACGTTAATTATAGATAGTTTAATATTAATTACAAACTAATTTCAGTATCTTAAGTCTTCTCGTTCACTTTAAAATACTTGTTAGGAGGTCATTTGCGTCTACGGAGTCGCCCTCCTTGATTAAAATTTCGCCAATTTTTCCTGATAATGGGGCACTAATAACCATCTCCATCTTCATCGCAGATAACACAGCCAATGGATCACCCTTCTTGACTTCATGACCTTCTTTAGCTCTGATTTCAACAACAACACCAGCCATAGGAGCGCCAACTTCATTTGAATGTTGAGCTTTTGGTCTGCTCTTGGTTTCTATCGATACCGTTTTATCGTCGATGGTAACAGATCTCATTTCACCATTCAATTCGAAGAAGACTTCCCTGGTCCCGGTTTGCTCAGAAATTTCACCGACAGCTAATAATTTTATGATTAATGTCTTACCTTGTTCAATATCGATGGTGATTTCCTGATTGATATTCATTGGCTTCAAAAAGAATCTAGTTGGTAAAACGGCTAACTTACCGAATTTTTCATTGATACTTCTAAATTCCTCATAAACCTTAGGATACATGATATAAGACGCAATATCTTCACCTGTAATACCACTTCCATACCTTGAAATCAATTCTTCTTTGACAGTAACAAAGTCAATAGGCTTCAAGTAAAGTCCCGGTCTTCCGTTCAACTTTTGTCTCTTGTTAGCCAACATGTTGGTTCTCAAAGGTTCAGGGAAACCACCTGGAGGAGTACCCATCAAACCTTCCATAAAGTCTAATACGGAACCCGGGAGATCTAATTCACCAGCCAATTTAGTAACATCTTCTTCGGTCAAGTTGTTAGAAACCATAAATTGTGCCAAATCACCAACAACTTTCGAAGTTGGGGTGACCTTGACAATATCACCCAACAAATGGTTGGCAACGGTATACGTTTCCTTGGTCTTAGCCCATCTAGAACCTAGACCTAATTGTTGAGCTTGGAACAATAGGTTGGTCAATTGACCACCTGGGATTTCGTGATGGTAAACTTCAGGATCAGGACCCTTCAAATCTGCTTCGAAACATGAATAAAGCAATCTCATTTGTTGCCAGTAACTGTCAATAGCATTAACATGATCATCATCCAAACCAGTCTTGATTTCACCTTCTAAAGAAGCCAAAAGAGCGCTGATAGATGGTTGAGATGTCATTCCAGACATAGCGTTAGATGCAGCATCAACGACATCTGCACCTGCTCTTGATGCCGCTAACATACTCGTAACACCGGTACCTGCAGAGTCGTGAGTATGGACATGAATTGGTAAGTCTGGGTATCTCTCTTTGATTGAACCAATCAAAAGCTTAGCGGCCTGAGGCTTCATTGTGCCAGCCATATCTTTAATACCCAAAAAGTGACAACCCATCTTGACTACTTCATCAACAAATTTCAAGTAATACTCTAAATTGTATTTCTTTCCTGCCTTTAACATATCACCTGAGTAACAAACAGTGGCTTCAACGACACCACCAGCTTTCTTAACAGCATCAACACCAACTTTCAATTGTTCCAAATCATTTAATGCATCGAAAACTCTAAAGATATCAACTCCGCACTCTTTTGCTTGCTTAACAAATTGATCGATAGCGTTATCAGGTAAAGAACTGTAGGCGACGCCATTAGCACCTCTCAATAACATTTGGAATGGAATGTTTGGCACCAATTCACGCAATCTACGTAATCTATCCCATGGATCTTCGTATAAAAATCTCATTGCGACATCGAAGGTTGCACCACCCCAACACTCTAATGAAAAACATCCATTTAGAGCATGTGCAGTTGTAGGAGCAATGTTCAACAAATCAATAGTTCTGACTCTGGTGGCAAGTAATGATTGATGGGCATCTCTCCAAGTCGTATCAGTTATCAAAGTTCCTTTGAACTCTTTGACTTTTCTGGCAAATGCATCAGCGCCTTCCTCCAACAAGACCTGTCTCCAACCCCTTGGTGGTGGAACCTGAGCAATATCGATGGTGATTCCTGTGCTTGGGTCCCTTAACTCAGGGATCAAAGCCTCCTCATCTAATTTAGGATATCCAACTTGACCCTTGATAGAGGACCCATTGACAACCATATCACCCAAGTATGACAAAATCTTAGTAGCTCTATTTTGCGAACGGATCATCTTAAATAAGGATGGAGTATCATCAATAAATGTGGTCCAGCATTCACCTCTAATAAACGTTTCATTGGTTAACAACGCTAACAAAAAGGGGATGTTAGTTTTTACACCTCTAATTCTAAACTCAATCAATGCCCTCAACATTTTTCTTCTAACAATTTCATAAGTAGAACCAGAACAAGAGCATTTAACCAACATGGAGTCATAATGAGGAGAGATCACTGATCCTGCAAAACCATTACCACCATCCAATCTTACGCCATTACCTCCAGCAGATCTGTACACTTCAATTTTACCAGTATCTGGTTGGAAACTCTTAGAAGGATCTTCAGTGGTAATTCTACATTGAATAGCAAATCCTCTATAGCCGATTTTGTCCTGCAATAATCCTAATTGCTCTAAGGTGGCACCAGCTGCAATCTGGATTTGTGCTGCAACAATATCAACACCAGTAATTTCTTCAGTAATTGTATGTTCAACTTGAATTCTTGGGTTTATTTCAATGAAATAATGTCTGTTAGATTCATCGACTAAAAATTCAGCAGTACCTGCATTTCTATAGTTCGCTGAACGAGCCAATTTAACTGCATCTGCCAAAATCTTATCCCTTATTTCTCTTGGTAAGCTCTTTGCGGGAGCAACTTCAACTACTTTTTGATGTCTCCTTTGCACTGAGCAGTCTCTTTCGAATAAATGAATGACATTACCTTGCCCATCAGCTAATAATTGGACTTCAATATGCTTTGGCTTGTCTAAGAATCTTTCAATAAAACAGGTACCATTACCAAAAGCTGTCTTCGCTTCAGAAGTAGCTCTCTTGAACGCATCACCGATATCATCAGTTTCTCTTACGACTCTCATACCTCTACCACCACCACCGAAGGCAGCTTTTATAATAACTGGATAA
This sequence comes from Priceomyces melissophilus, assembly GCA_031081885.1. Lineage (NCBI taxonomy): Eukaryota > Fungi > Ascomycota > Pichiomycetes > Serinales > Debaryomycetaceae > Priceomyces > Priceomyces melissophilus. The sequence continues at coordinate 377,399 of JARYTE010000008.1, read as the reverse complement.
CCGTGTTTCTCGACAAACTTCTTTGCTTCATCAACAGAATCAATTGGACCAGGCGTACCAGGAACAACAGGAACGTTATTTTCAAGCGCCAATTGTCTTGCACTAACCTTATCACCAACAGCATCAATAGTCTTATAGGAAGGACCAATCCAAGCCATTCCATTTTCCTCGACTTTCCTGGCAAATTCAGAACTTTCAGATAAGAATCCATAACCTGGGTGAATCATGTTGACGTTATGTTGCTTGGCAATCTTAATGATTTCGTCAATTTGTAAATATGCGCCGACGGGAGAAAATTGGCCCTTTTTACCAATAGCATAACTCTCATCAGCTTTCAATCTATGCATGGATAATCTATCCTCATGAGCGTAGATGGCAACTGTTTGCATGGAAAGTTCATGAGCAGTACGGAAAATTCTAATTGGGATTTCACCTCTGTTGGCCACCAAGATTTTATTAAGGGGGCCCATCACAGTAGATTCCCTACGCATACGCTGAAACTTTCCTTGGTCACTTTCATTGTGCAGTAAAGCATCATTAATGGCAGAACCCATATTAAATAGAGCTATACTTGAATCAATTTATTTCAAACCTCAATGGATAGTGATCACTCTTCCGCCTTAATGCTTTAGGAAATTCAATTACTCCTTTATTTCAATTGTCCCTAAGATAAAAGTTTTTATTTGTTCAAGGTACAATCAACTTACTCTTGGGCCTTTACCTTTGACTAATTGTTCTATGTCACAATACTAAGTCGGATGAATTACAGAACTTATAATATATTCACGGCGAGATTTTTTTTACGTCAAAGTCCAAAAAAAAAAAATACCGTAACGTATGTTCTTTGGTAACCCTGAAAGTAAAGAATTATGCCAGTATGATTATCTCACCTAGTTATTCGCTACATGTTCGGAGCCTTTGCGTGAGCCTGCATTGCTTCTGTTTCGGTGGGTATGCGTACTCCGAAGAATACGGAGAAAGTTCGCGGGGACAAACCCTAATTTTTTTGCTTTTCAGGAGAGAACACCCTCAAATGAGAGAAGAGATATTAACTCGCTACTAGATTACCCAATAGTATTATCTAAAGTTACATAAAAAGATGAGAGTCTAGCTTTAGGCAAGCATTAGTTATTAGATGATTGGGATTATAGTTGTGCCAAGAAACACATGATGGCACTAGTTACCTCAGACCTCATACCATCTATTGTTGATTCCTTGCAACGGTGCAGCGCCATTGCGCTCACAATAGTGAAGCAAGCGTGAGTAATCCTGCATATTTGAGCTAGTTGTGCCTTTGATAAAGAATCGCATGGATCAATAATATTCGTGCCGCTGACGGGCTCTCGCGAATTAACTTCCAGCGGATGTTCCATCCGAAATGCAGAGCAATCTCAAAATCAGTTCACATGAGCAAATGGCACGCCGAAATTTTGTTATCTGGACCGACACCGGTGTGAGCGAGATGTTAAGCGGCTCTTTTCGTTCCGCACTTAAGCTCGGTTCATTAAGTGGACTTTCTTGCGTGGAAGGATTGCCCCAGTGAATGGTACCCCACTGAACGACAGGCACGTTCACCTTGGTTCGAAATTTTTCGTACCAACACAAAATTAGTAAGCTTGTGCGTGTGGAGTATGGCGCCTCATTTCTTATCGGTACGAGACATACTAATTGACAGGCAAACTATATAATACGTAACATTTCCTCTTAATAGTTGTTAAGAAATCTTCTTTAAAGTCCGACTTAATTAAAAAAAAGTTTTTATAGGCTATTACACAAGGATAGACTACAATAACTCTATTATATAGAAAAGGGGACTTAAGGTATTTACGAGTTTGTGAAGGAAAAAAAAGCACTAAAAAGTTAATTTTTCCTTTTGTCACTTGCTAAGCATAGAGTATCTGCACTAGTGTAACATTTCTTCTGAGGCTTATTCGATTAATTTAATTGGAAAAAAGCATTTGAAGTGGTATCAGAGGGTTTAAGAAAAGTTTTCCATATCGATCTAAATTCCGATTGCGCAGGGAAAAATAGTTTGGAGAAAATGTATTTCAAGAGAGGTCTTTCAGTAGCACGTGTATTGACAAAGGAGTCCATTCGTGTTTCTGTTCCAAAGGCTGAAGTCAAGTGGACACCAAAGGCTGGTAACACTTTCAGATCCTTTGCGGAATACAGGTTAAAGGCTACTCATCAAGCGCCTTTAGCCGTTAAGTCTAGAGCTACGAAGACTCTGGTCTAATCTTGTCTATAATATACTAGGCTACTTAGATGAGGTCATCGAAAAATTTTTAATTCAGCTCAGATTTTTAAGGAGAGGGAATGCAGAAGATTAGTACTCGGTTCTGCTTTATTGCTTTTAATTCGGAGTAAAAGTGTCAATTTTTTTAAGGTAGGATATAAAATAAATAGTTTTCAATGGTTATGAATGAATGTCTCACATAAAATATTCACATAGTAGTTTACGTGATTACCCATTAATTGTATTACATTATGTTATATTGCTAGTTAACTCCCTTTGGTTAAAGTTTCCATAGTATGATCTGCATTTTACTGCGAATTCATTCCTTGTAGCAAAACAGTGGTTCATAAAAAATGAGTGACATCACGTGCGGTTGTGTAATGGCGATAGTTAGATACTAACAAGATATGGATTTGCTGCTAATTAATACTGTGGCAGCTTTATATTAGATCAAGGAGACTGTACGTGAATGAAAAAAAAAAAGTTAGTAAAGAATAATTATAACTTTTTACTATTTCTCAGTTCTTTAAAACTTTCTCAATAAGTTGGTAAGGTTTACTTTGCAACTTGTTGATTGTGGTTCCGCTTTGTGTTCTTGATAAAGTAAAAGTATCTTTGCCATTTTACTAAAGCAATTGATTGCAAGGAGTTCTGAAGTAATTTGAGACGCTGAACTTAATAGGACTGAAATTTTGATGGTTAGTTTACCCACTTACATTTGGAAGAATACAGGATTTATCGATTTCATAGGTCATATTTGACATTAGAATATTAAATTTTCAAGAATCAATGGAACTCAAAGGTGGTCATAATAATGCAACCTCGTTTGCATTGCTTGAGCAGCTAGTGTACATTGATAATTTCATTAACAATGGTAACAGTACAACAGGCAGTACAGGTGAAATGACACCTAATTTGGATATTGATGGCCAGTTATCTATGGATCTTGCCGCGTTTGCTGACGATTCGTTTATATTTCCTGACGAAGAGAAGAGAGATGATCTGAGTAATGGCAATGATAATGATATAGGTAATGATAAGGATGAATTTGCTGAAAGCATTGCAAGACAGAAGACAGATCAACCGTCATTTAGCATGTTGCCTTCTAATGGTGGTCCAAAGCTGCACAATATTAGCGAAGGTTCCCCTATAATATCAAGTGAAGTAAATGATATTGGATTGGAAAATTCAAATCATATGAGTGATATATCTGATAACAGTAAAACTGCTACTAATGAGGCTGACGATATCAAAGTATCTAGTTTGCCCAAGTTTCCTGTGCCTCCGGGTGCAAAGTCATCGCTAGAATCTGCTGGTTTAACCTCCAGTCAAATTGATTTACTCAGTGCTTTAATAGCACAACATCAGAATAACTTGAAGTTCAGGGATGAACCTGAGGGGGCTTCAAACGGCACGGTGAGGCAACATAATGAGCTCATGTTTGACGAAAATCGTGAGTTAGATCATGATTTAATGAGTCTCCATGATATGGCAGGCTCCACAAGATCGCTTTCAACAATTTCTAATTCTTCAAATGATACACCGGGTGCTTCGACGTCTTTCAAACAAGACTTTTCATCCCCAACTGGTTTGGATAAAAGGAAGAGAAATACTGCTGCGTCGGCACGTTTCAGAATAAAGAAAAAGTTAAAGGAAAGGCAAATGGAAGAGAAAATCTCTCATCTCGGTAACTTAATAAAAGATTTTGAATCTAAGATACTGCAATTAGAGATGGAGAATAAACTTTTAAAGAATTTAATTATTGAAAAAGGTAGCAAACAATCCGACGATGAGTTGAAACTTATGAAGGAGAAGGCAAGATTTGGTCAATAATGCTTTTGCTAATTAGTCCACAACAAAAGTATTACAAAACTATTCAAGGAATAAGGATGTTCCATTAGGTGTAAATTAGCTTAGAACTTCGTTTAAGAAATACATGTTTCTTTAGCACTTCATGTAGGGGTATTTCAAGAGTGTTTCAACAGTGTTTCAAGATGATATTTTGTTACAGCCAACTTCAATATGACAGACACAGCCAGATAAACGCCTGCATTTGCGATAGAGTATCAATAATTTGTCGTAAAGAATAGTGAGGACTGATACGACAATCATGCATATTATCTCGAATCATTCCACGTTGCCTGCTTTTATCCTGTGGTTGATAAGAGGCAGGCGGATCACTAAAGATTATCGAATCGTAAAGATCAAAACTTGATCACGAAATTTCGGTGATTCTGTAGACGATAGATCCGTGTTCTAGTAGGTCTTATGCATATAGATGTGATCATAGCTTAATCAGGATTTATCTCTCCACTTTTAGTGCTCGTAGCGGTATGGTATGTCAACGTGCATGAAATAACAGCAATATTTTATCTCAGCACCCTAACACCAATACTAAGTCTAGAACGTCCTGCAGTATAATACGCAGAATTTAAGAGATTACTTAATATATTAAACCCCTCTGCAGAGGGGTGACCTATTATGAAAAAATCTAAGATAACCCCACGAATTGCGTAGAAATCACCAGAAAAACTTTGACCTCAGTAAGTGTGGCTCTACGTTTCTACTTTTCTGTCGATCAGACAAATCTTTAGTTAAACCTCAATGCAAAATTGTCTATATTGTCTATAAAGTATCACATCTATATGAACCGTAGTCATTATGTCGTCAAAACATGAGAAGAATGGCATCCTACATGTTATCTTGGTTAGAAAATCTCCTGATCCTAAATTTGCGGACAGTCTTCTTCAAATTAATGTAATCACTGTGAACGAGGTTATCGACAATCGAGCCTATTGATGAACCTCTGCTTGAAGCCGAACTGCTGTTTTTTCTTCCCATTACTGTGGAACTACTGTTATCCTCTGAATCGAGAATGGCAAAGTCACTATCTTTTGTTAACGGAGATGCTGATTTTCTTCCCAGTGAAGTTGAGGTGGTCGTTGTGCTAGCAACAATGGAATTTGGATTCCAAGGTACTTCTGGACTTTCATTCCTCTCAGAAGGAATTGGCTCCAGCTGTCTTCTGCTCATTTGACTAGACTTTACCCATCGTACATACTCATAATACAAATCTAGAAGAATATCGGAAATAAGCAGCTTAGCAATTTGAAGATCGACATAACGCGGAATCTCATCCTCCTGGAACAAGCCTTTCACCTTCAGAGGAATGTTAACTTCCTTCTCTGCATCCTTTTCTAAGAATTTTGAATACATATTAGGCCACATGGTAAATTGTTCGGAAACATCTTTTGTGAGGTAACTATTAATTTCAACCACAAACTCAAGGTTTTCTAAACAATGTATTGAGCTTAAAAATTCAGCAAATCCTTCTCTACTATAGTCATTTACCGAGTACTTATTGAATAAAAGTTGATCTAAGGATGGCACCACGGGTTTAGGTGCTTCTAAGGAGTACCTAAACTCTGGTTCCCTAGTAGTAAGAGACATTATTTTATAACTTTCTTAAATTCACCCCTTTCAAGAGTGATAGTGTGTGTTTTCAATACGACTCTTGTTTCAAGCAATTGTGAATGACAGTGACACCTTGTTCTTGTAAATTGAAAATAAATTGAAGGTAGTTTTTGAATTCCTTTCAATCCGATCGTTAATAACGAAAGATAATTCAAGAATCAGCTGTAAAATCTATCAGTATTCGTTAACCGGATCCAAGTATTTAAATAAAATTCCCCCCTGATTTGCGCGTTGAGACATTAAAACGTTATATTTTAAAACGTCACTAGATAGCGCATCTGACTAACGTTTTCATCTATGTATGACCAGATATGGCACAGGTGTGGTTAACGCAATAAGATACGATAGTGCGAAAACAAAATTTTAGTCAAAATTAATTGTAATGCAGCGCCAGATTGAGAAACCTCGTGCCCCGCTCGAACAGTACAATAGTGGTTTTTCCTCCAACGGTTTTGACAAGCCTGCACAGTTAAACTCGTCATTCTCCGACCCCTTTGTAAAATTCGTTGTGAGGACAAAGCGGAGTCTTCGAGGTAGGATAATGAAGTGGAGATACAACCTTGAATTGGCAACCGCTGACTACAAGATAAAAGTTAAGAAGCGGTATTTGGAGACAAAACGTAAGAGGCGCATGTCAAGTTCCTTATCAAAGCTACATTAATTTGATGTACAAGGCAGCAGGTCGCGGACGCATAACGGTTGCTAGGACGTATTTTTCGAATTCTTAAGAGGACGCAACGACCAGCAAATTATTGATAAACGTACTGCCATGCATTAATATATCAGATGGATCTTTTTAATAGAGATCAGTGGAGTTCCTATATTGCTTTACTATAAAGCTAGTCAGCCTTCAAAAAGTATCACACAGGTGGGCCACAATTATTTTAGATAAAAAGGTTATATCCACTTCGGGATTTTCGCGTTTTACCGAGAGTCGCCACGGTGAATTCAGATCTACAGCTTTAACTTACCGACATGCTGCTGCTCAAGACACTTCCTTTCTGAAACGACAGCTTCTCTGTTACAGCTCTAATTTGGCAGCCATTAAGACCTTGGCTCTTGGTATGATGGAACAAATTTTCTACTCGAGGTGAAGACTCTAACGCTTGAGTGGCAAGCTTTCCCTATTGTTTGCATACCACATCTGCATTAAGAGTCAGAAAAATTAATGATATAGATGCATTGCAGCCTCACGGGAGGTATACTAAACCTTTCCTTAAGTAAAATCTTAGAGATTGCTACTTTTTCACAGCTCCTTCTGGAACAGCAAGCTGGTGGTAAACCGGAGCCACGCTTTCCTCGGCCGATTTGGCGAGATATATATCTAGAATACTTTGAACAATTTGTATTTGGTGTATGTAATCGTACATGTCGATTCATCATTCAAAGGAGCTCGAAATAATGCGTCTAAGCTAACGTATCATATTTTACCAATCATTTTTTTTATATGCCTATCAGTGGTAAATTTTTTATCAAAGTAAATGTAGTTTAAAGTGATATTGGCCCTTCTTTGACCGATTTAGGAAAGCTGAAAGTTGCTATGTAAGGACCAAGAGTAAATAAACATTATTCTTCTCTTCACTTATATCTTTCATGTGGCACTTGTCGTTTTACTTTTCCTCTTTCTCTTCTGTGTTGTCGAGGTTTGTTGAAATAGCATGATAAAGTAATATGAGGATTATTGAAACAAACCCGAATCCTAAGGCAATCTGTTGCAATTGATTGTCGTCTATCATTTGGATAGATTGGAAATTTTATGATGCTGTTAATACAAATAATCAGTCCTTTGTGTCTTAAAGTTCAATTCTCGAAACATTTGATACGAAAAATAAATCAATTTCACACACGCAGTACGTTTAAGGTATAATTTATGACGCCACTCGAAGAGATCTTATATAGGTCGCTTTTGAACTCGAAGGCTTTCAACAGATGGGTCAGAAGAATACATGCTCGTATCAATGGGATAAGGTTCAATGAACCTAAGGAGGTTAAAGATTTCAATTCATACGTACCATCGGGGACTCACAAGGTTAATGCTTTCAAGACGATATGGAAGGATGAGATGAAAAGATCCTTTGGAGTCAGATAACTTTGTGAATAGAAATTTTCTCGTTGGTTCTCTTTTCAATAGCTTTAATGAGTCTGTGAGGCAATTACGTTTTTTAGTTCATATAATTCATTTATTGGTTTGCGCCATATATACATAAATACATATTAAGAAAAATAGAGTTGAAGCGAAATTGAATGCTAATGACGATATAATGTGTTGGATGCCTTCCGCAAGCTACTTCTGTTCACCAAAGAAACATCATCTTCCATAGCCAAAACAACTTCTCTGTTAGATCCAAACTTGAAATCATCGGCGATTATTTGGTCATTATACTTCCTGACAAGATAAGGTTCATCTTCTCCCTTAAGAACTTTCTTCAATGACCATGTAACAAGATATGGTCCTGTGGAAGTTACAATTGTAGTTTCTTTCGAAGCATGACCCGTATTGAAGTGTGCCTTGGTGAAATTTAAAGTGCTTTTGTGGGTTTGTTGTAATATAAATGCAGCGTGTTCTGCCTTAAGTGATAATCTTCTTGGTGTAGGTTTTTTGTCAGCATCAAAAAACTTTTGGAATCCTAAAGAACCATGATTCTTTTGCAGCTTTCCGATCTTTGTATCAATTAACAACAAATAGGATTTGCACGTTGCTAAAAGCCATCTTCCATCTCCTGATACATCTAAACCAAACACAGCTTCACCTAAAGAAGGCAACGCAGATTTGGCATTCAAGCCAAGTTTATCATACAATCTGATATCACCTTTAGAAGAGCCGACTGCTAAAAATCCCTGTTCAGTAGTCGCTAATGTCGAAAAAGCATTGTCTTTGGATTTGTATGCTTTGTGCGTTTTATCATCAACAATCTTAAAACCAGGCAATCTGGGATCGATTTGGAAAAGGTTATTATTTGATAAACCAGTAAATGTTTGTTCATCGGTCAATTGGGAATACTTGGAGTTGGGACCAAACGAAACTATAGGAAGATTTTTTTTGACATCCCATTCTTCGACAATAGTTCCGCGATTTAGATCCATCTTATATAATTTTTCATTGTTCAACCTTGAATTCGACATAATTAATGAATGATCTCTTTGGTGTAACATCATCTTTTCAGGAACAAATTCAGTTCCCTTCAAGTCTTTAACATTGTCGATTGTTGTTTTTAAAGCAAGATTTTTATCTTCATTCCCAAAAACGCCAAGCTCATTCCCTCTAACAACGTATGATCTGTCACCAGCAATTGCAACAGACATATTACTGTTTTTGGTTCTATTGGATTTCCACTTCGAAACGGTTGGCTCGTCATCATCTTCACTATCTTCATCTCGTAACTTACTCTCTTTCGTTATTCTTCTAAAAGCACTTCCTTCATTCTTATGATCTTCTTCCTCTTGCTCAATGTCAACCATTTCCACGTCATCGTCAATCATCTCCTCGACCTCTTTCTTTTCTGGATCATCGTCTTTAACCGACATTTTAGAAAATGCATCGACAATATACTTCTTGTCTCCACCAGAGGTCTGTCCCCACTTAGTCTTGTTCAAGGATTCCCACATGGCCTTCATGAAAATGCTTTGTAATTCAGAAAGTTCGTTAGGCGACTTGAATTTAAGTAACCAAGAAAAGGCAGAAGCTTCCCCGTCAGGAGAAACGGTAAAGTAATTGAAAATAAATGAATTGAAATCGTAGTTAAATGTGGGACTCATATTTCTATCGATTACTGTGGTGAAGGAAATCTTATCCTTAGTTTTAATACTCAAAGTATAATCCCAATCTCCAATAGAGCAAATTGAGGCAAGAGCATCCGGAGATGTCTCATACAACTTAAAAATTCCAGAGTCTCCATCGAACAAATGCAAATCAAAAGAAGAAGTGTCGTAGAATTTAGAAGAGGATAAAGTGTCCTTGTTCTCAGAGACTTTACTCCCTCCCAAAAGAGGTGCCGTTTTCCTTGATGTTTCAAGGCCATCACGACCTTTTAAAAGAGACACCAGTTTCGCGGCACTGACAGATTTGTCTCTACCCTTATTTGTATGTACTGAATTTGGCTCTGAATGTCGAACTGGTAAATTTGCATCTGCATCATGGAATTCATCGCCTGAGCTATTTTCTTCATCCTCTTCATCTTCATCAGCATCGTCATCATCTCGGTCTAGGTCAGCATATTGGAGAAGCTTGGAACGGTCAATCGAACTCAAATTAAAGAAGTTTACATCAGGTTTATGAGCGAACTCCTTTAAACTCTCCCTTGTCGCAGAAATAGAGCTCATGTGATACTTCAGTTCATAAAGGCACCTGAAAAGCGCATCTTGAAACTCTTCAACTTTACTGTACTTGATTTCCTCATCAACGATGAATTCAAATTTGTCACCCAAATCACCATTTAAGTCCTTCCAAGTGAGCGCTTTACCGCCATCCCTTTTATCATAAAAATAAATTTCAATATCTTCTGTGATAGTGAACTGCCATTCATCCTTATTGTTATATGACCTGATATTATGGTCACTTACCGAACGACTGGGCTCTTCTTCAGAATATTCGTCATCAGAATCGGAATCACCAAAGCCACCATCACCATGAGCATCAATTTCGCCTTCTTCATAAACTCTCGTGACACATAATTGGTAGTAAAATGGAGATGTAGTCTTCCTAATAGAAGCAAAGGCATCATTGTACAAACACTCGATTTCACCCTTGGGTGAATTGGGAGATCTTGTAAGGAATAATTTTCCTGATGGTATCAGGACAACTTCATCGGTGGGAGAGCTCCCAATAAATTTTTTAATAAAGTTCATTCAGATGTGTCAAAAGAAGGAATTAACTTTTTTTATCTCTCAACAATTGTATTTCCCCCCCTTTGACAAAGGAGAGAATTTAGATATTGGAATACAATAAAGAGAGCTATAATAAAGCCCTATAATGTTCTTGTTTCCAAGGTCTTACTTAAGGACGAAAATTTCCTATATTAAAATTCCTGTTGTTTATAGATTCCTGTTATCACGAATATCGGTGGTCACACTTTTCATCATGTGCATCATGGAAAAATTTCGCCTGCCGCACTAGTATCTGAGACGTAGTCTAAAATCACATCTCACCTATATAGACGTCGCAAACTAGACTTTAAGGGAGATCTACCATTTCGAATGTCTTACTGATGTTTGTAGTCCTGAAGGTATTTTGCAAAGGTATTTCACCTCGTTTTTTTATTGAGCAATGTGGCCCTTTTTCCTATATTGGCAGAACTTTATCTAGCAAGAATAGTGGTGAAGAGAACTTTAAAAGGAAACTTATGGCACAAGAAAATCAAAATAATCAACAACTTCCAATGTGGAAAAAAAGAGAAAGATCATTAAAGAAAAGATATGGATCTTGGAATCCAACTAAGAAACTCTCTAGACAGAATATGCAAGAGCTTCGAGATGTAAAGGTTCTGATGCCTGGTATTAAAACAATCGATTTGGCAAATATGTATAGGATATCTCCAGAAGCTATCAGGCGAGTATTGAAGTCAAAATGGATCCCTAATGACAATGAGGAAGAATCGATTCTAGGGAGGGAACAGAAACGAAAGGAAAGGAAGGAATTGATAAATGCTTCTAAATACGACACTAAGCTCTCCAAAAGAAGGTCCCGTTCGAAATCTACTAGTGGTTCACTGAGTAAAATATCCAATTCAAGAGGTAAGAAACCATACACCCCAAGTGTGGGTGACATGCTCGATTGATATGACAAACCCCACCCTTTTTATAGATTGATCCAATTTTTAACTAATGACTAACGATACGTGAGTCCATTTTCGCATGTATATAGGGCACTCAAGAATAAAGTAATCATACTATTTCGTACCAGTGTACAGTAAAATGAAGATCGTCTGGGCCATTGATTCAGTCGGTTAATCCTTAAATACTACTTACGTAGCATAGAACCTGGGTGTGTACATTTTGCCGAGGTCCCTTTTCTTTATACAGGAACCGAGAACTAAAAGAATCTATATTCTCCATACACTAACTTACATTTACTTAGACTTCAGAGCTTCATATAATGCTGACCTTTGCTAGAGTCCCGGTTCTTACGATTCCAGAGTCATCATATGATTTGAATTCAAATGGGTCAACTTTTGGCAGGAAACTGAGGTTGTTTCTTTATTTGCTTAATTTAACCCATGGGTCAGCGATAGCCTTAGTCTTGGGGTACATATTAGGATTTTTCGTCTTAAAGCCATTACTAGCAACCAAAGCTAAGCGGAGACTTGAATTGTTGGAAGAATACAGACATAAGACAAGAGATCTTTACTTAAGCTTGATCGGTAAAGTGAGCTATATACCAATTGTTGCAATCAACAAGAACGATGGTAGTGGGAAATTGTTTGCTGATGCAATTTGCCAAACTGATGATTCTTATTTGGTAGATACTATTTCTAAAACCCAAGAGGAAGAAGAGGAAGCTTTAAATAAGAGGGATACGTTGGGTCAAGAAAAATTGGTGGAGAAATTGTCTCATTTATTCAAAAGATTAGATACGTGTACTAGTTATCTGATATCTGAGATACCTCACTATTCTGCAGTAGATCATTCTGTCAAGACTTTCCAAAAGAGATCAGATAGCGAATTTTTCAATGCTTTGGATTTATATGCCGTTGAAGTTGAGGACAACCAAAAGAAAAAGAAGAAAGACTTGGTGGCAGAGGCAAAGAATGAAATAAGGAGCCTCAAGGGTATGTATATGAGCGGACAAATATAAGGGACCTGCATTGATTTTCAAGATCATGAAAAAGAACAAACGAACTTCATCTAGTGAATGAATTTGAATAGAAAAAAACAGCAAATAGTCATTTAATTTAAATTACCAAGCTTCAGTACGACGGTGATTACATTAGTTGGATCTGTAGCATCTAGAGTAAATGGTTCTCTTTTATTTTGTGTTTGACGACAAGTTTTCGATTCACGGGTATTTTGTGTAACTGAGGGCGATATCAGGACAGTAGTGAAGATTATTATCAAACATTTAGAGTCTGTCGACAGAGTCAAAATGCCCCCTAAAATACAAGATAGTGACGATGATTCTGACTACTTTGACAAAGAAAAGTCAGCCGTTAGCGTAGGTGAACGGAAGGGTCGCCGAAGTAGGCTCTCCAGAAGGGCTAAAGAGGAATCTGAGGAACCATCTGAAATGACAGAAGAAAATGAAGAAGGACGAGAGGATGGGGAAGAGGAAGAAGATGAGGATGAAGAGGAAGAAGAAGACGAAGAGGAAGATGAAGAGGAGGAAGATGAAGCCGCATCTAGTGATGCTGGTGATGTGAAAACACACGGTGATGAGGATGACGAAATCGAAGAAGAGGAAGAAGAAGAAGTGCCTAGTGTAAGTGACGAAGAAGACAATTACAAGCTCGAAGATCCCGATGAAATTGATGAAGATTTAGATTTAAAAGATGAAGATGATGAGTATGAAGAAAAAGAGGTCCTTCCTACATCTAGAAGAGCAGCTAATATGAGATCCAAGCCTAGTGCATCCGCCAGACCGAATGAATTTCCTAACAGGAGTAACCGGAAGCGTCAATTACCATTGTACAATGATGAGGATGTTGAACTAGATGAATCCACTCGGGATAAGGGTAGTTCAAGGAAATCAAAAAGAGCTGAGATTAGTAGGAATCAACCTGAAGGTATAGACGAAGATTTAATTTTAACTGATGAAGAACAGGAATATAACCCTAATGTCAATCCAGACCCTTCCAAAATGACTGAAAGGCAACGTGCACGTTTCTTGGAAGAATCAGGGGAGAGTAGCTCATTTGAATCTTTGGATAAGATCAAGACCGCTACTCCTAAGGGAAAATCCAAGACAAATGAAACTGAGGAACAGGCTGCTCTTAGAAAAGCTGAAAATGCTAGAAGAAGGCACGATCAAAAAGTTAAGCAATTGGAAGAAGAGAAAAAAGATACTTTGGATAGGTTGCTAAAACGTAGAGTGACAAAAGGAAAAGATTCCGACGATAAGGAAGGCACTGCAGAAAGTTCAGGTCAACCACTTAAGCCTCGCAGACCAATGACAGACCATCCGGCCTTGTTTCGTTACATTAGTAGTACAAAGCTTGATGGAAATTCTGTTTTGGGTTATCCTGGTCCTTCTGTAGAGTCGAAACCAGTTAAGTAGCCCTAAAATGAAGCGTTATGAAAAAGTAAAGTTGTAAGTCTATAGAGGATAAAATAAAGAGACATATATCAATTTTATCAACCTCTTGCACGATAAACTGGAAATTAGTGGAGCAAAAGATATGACAGGGGTGCGTCGTCAAAGACAACAAAGTTTGACACTTTGCGTTTTTGATACATCGGGGTAGGCTGAAGGAACGCCACCTATATGCATGCTATTGTCTCAGATTACAGAAGTTGTGTTAAGGGTTTCAATCGCAGAAATAGCGTTCGTGAAGTGATTTAGGCGTTAGCAGGAAACACAATACGCAACTTACAAGCAAGTTTAGCAGTTAAAGAGAGTGAATGATTGGATATTGTAGTCTGGCCTTGCTTTACTTTGGTTTTGGTTCTACGCTTACACGCCCTTTCGCAAAATTACCCTTAAGGCGTCAATTTGAAAGTCACACTACTGTTCTATCATTTGATAAGCTTCTGTAACGACTTGAGTTTCTTTGTCTAGATGAGGCTAGTAATAAAGCTGCCATGAAAAGAAGAAATTCGAGTAAATTTGGGGATAGCAAAGGTTATTATTAACTCATGTTGTTGTGGTGTTCTTATAACTGTTTTGTCTGACTCTATTGTTCATCTCTTTGTGTCATTTTCTCTTGCATGATAAAAGGTTCAAGGGAATAGATATTTTTTAGATTTTTAAACAACCGCTAAGCATGATAATTGCTCTTCTTGTGCAACACTATTTGAAATTCACTAGCGAGTCAACTATACCTTTCTTTGTAATCTGGGTCTCTTGTGTAGAGCATTGATTTCGGAACCCCTTGAGGCTACTTTTCGGATAGGTCGCATAACGTTGTGTACAGGTAGCACGTCACGCCCAAGTAATAGCACAACTGAAAGATTAGTTTCAAAGGTTCACAATTTACCTCCCAGTATAAACCATTGGACGGTTACAAACCTCTCTTATGATATGATTAGCAGATAGTGGACTCAAACATTTTCTTGTGGCATTAAATTGGGATCATGTAACTCCTATCTCTATTTTCTGTGCCAAAATTTGAAGAACGAATTTCATATCTTACTGCATTTTTACAATTATAATCGAGATGTACATCATCGGCAATCTCTATTGCTTTCGTTGATACTTTAAATGCTTAGACATTAATTTGAAATGTTTCATTCAGTTAATTTTCACTTAGCAGGAGGAGTGTGCGCGTGCTTCGTAACCAAAAAAATCCTCACCTGTGCTTTAATCATCAACTTCAAGACCGCATTATAGAGGCATAACATATAGTGCAACTAGGAGAAAGAGAAATAAATAGGAAGGGCATAAGAATACTTTACGTAGGAGCGAAAGATCAATTAGGAAAAGCCATCAAATTGGGTACTACATTTTCTCTTTGCGGGCGAAGAAATTAGTTCACTTACGCAAGGGTCCAGAGTTAAGATCGACCCTGTCGAAGAGATAGTATATACAAACAAAGAGTTAAGTATATCTGTCAAAGTCATTATTAATTAAAAAGATATACCTCTTTCAACTGAGTTGCAAGCAATAACTGGAATTGTGAATTACAGGAAGTAAATGAGCATAGTACTGTAAGGGATCCTATATAATGAATGGAAACTTGAATATGATGAATATTCCTAGTGATATGAGCATAAATATGGGCAATTATGGTGGTTCTGACCACAATGACTTTACTGCTATGATTCATGGTCAAAATATGAATGGCGGTACGTTACTGCAACAACTGCACCTGCTGCAACATCAACCACAGCCTCTGCAGGCACCACATCAAGTTCAGCCTCAAGTTCAACAACAGATACAATCTCAACTACAACAGCAAGTCCAGCCTCAGATGCAGCAACTACATAACCAGTCTCAAAATCCTCAGCAGCCAGCGCTTCAACATTCACTGCCTCACCTAATGCAAGCACAACATCCAGTACAGCAACAAGCTCAGTCGAGAATACCAAGAAAGGTTGCTGCTAGTCAACAACAAGTACGCCTACAACCTCAATTTCAAGTTCAAAATAATGCAAGACCACAAACGCAAGCACATACAAGGACTATGTTCAATCATAATGGTGCGAACATTCCAGCTAATCAGGCATTTTCGAACTATCCAATACCTCCGAATCCTCAAGTTAATGGTAATATTAATGGACAAATGAATGCAATGGTACAACAGCGTATGATAGCACAGCAAATGCAACAAGGTAATAATAGAGCCGCCAATCTTCAGGGAAATCATAATTTTCAACAAATGAATGGAAATAATTCGCAAGCTGCTAGTAACAAATTTAGTGCTTTATCTTCCTCGAATTCTGCCTCTGCTGCAAGCTCTGGCCCAGGATCTGTAATGAATTCAGCCAATGTATTAGGAGGTATAAACCCTGCCTTTAACAATAGGAATGAAATGGCAAATTCCGCATATCCACCTCAGTTCAATCCTCAACTTCAAGCACAATTTCAAACTGCTAAAAAAGTGAACGGTTCACAGGCGCAAAAGACAATTCCTCAACAACAACCTACTCCTCAGATACAACAACGTCCATCGCCACATCCTCAAGCTCAACCAAAGAGTATTCTGGTCCCCCAGGTTCCTGTTGTTTCTCATCAAATTCCGGGAGGTCAAACGGTAGGATCAAATTCTTCTGTAGCAAAATTTCAGGATCAGGAATTGGTGCAGAGTGAATTGAACTCGAAGGTATTCAAAAAGACATTAGGAAATGCAGCAGTCATGCGACTTTTAGAGTTGGTAGAACTGATATCTAATGAACATTTGGAAAATCTTATGAATATAGAGTATTGGAACAGATTGGTTAAGCTACACGCCTCAAAGAATGCAATTTTCAGATTTACTGTTCCAAGTTCACTGAAAGAAACTAATTTGACGAGTCATGACTTCATACATGGATTTAATGGATCATCAGCAAATGAAGACTTTGTTAATATTTACAGTAATGACAATGATCCCGGATCATCAAGTATGTCTTTTGATTTAGGGAAACAAAATAATCCTAATGCTAATAGGATATTTGAACTAACAAGTTCACTGATGCCACGCTTTTTATTATCTAATCTTTTAGCTGGAAATCTCTCCAAATTCAACTTGGCACTCTTAGGATTGATTCCGTCTGTAACAGGGACTGGAATGATACTTGTTAATTCCTCGGTGAATCTTCATTTTAACTATATGGATGGGTCTTCTTCTATAGTTAAGGGAAGTTGTAAATTTTTACTCAATAGGGAGTTTAAGATCGAATGGTGTACTTTCGAAACGCTTTCCAAACAAGAGTCTATAGGATTAGGGTCTCTTGAAAGTCAATGGAAGGCGTTCAAAGAATATCACCAGAATGATTATAATGAACAAAATAAGGATTTCATTGACGTTTTATTTTGTCAGTGTGAAGCTATAAGAGTGAAAGATAATTTTGGTTTTCATGAAGATGCAATGAGAGTGTTACAGTTGGGAAATCAGATGCGTCATTTGGATGCTTTAATGGGATTTTCACTGACAAATAACATTACTTCTCCCTTACATGCGCTAGACCTATTTGTCAATAATGCTAACCAAAGCCAACAAGTTAACCAACAAAAGCCAGGTTTTGGACATAATTCTCCAGGGAAACGAATGCAAGATGAGCAAGCAGCATCACTTAAGAGGAGGACATCGGCCGCCGGTAGCAATGTTGGTAGTCCTTTGATTACAGATCCATTGAATGGGCCAAACAAAAGAAGAAAATAATTTTACTTACATTTAGTTGTGAGTACATGTATAATTAACTTTGCACTTGACGTGAAATTTAAGATATATATAGACGGAAATAGGTGTCTATCTATAAAGAAGGTACCTTTCTTTATTCTTTACTACGTAGAGAAACGACTCAAGTGTGATTTGGGATACTGGCATTATGTGCAGCCCTCAATAATTGATTATATTTCGGCTTGACTCTATTTCAAGATAGGCAAAACATAAATTAGTATAAAGTTATGCAGAAGAAAACATTTAATGTCTCAGCTTTTTGATGAATCTGGAAATTCTAATGGAAATTCTATTCATATAAATGAACATGAAGAAGCATCTTTTATCGTGGACGAAAACGCAGACGTTTTAAATAATAGTTCACCGCAGCCGTCTGAAAATCCTCAGTGGGCCACCACTTCTGACCATGGACATGGAGAATCAAAATCATCCCAAGAAGTGGACCTGTGCTTGAAAAACTCTACAAAGTTACAGTCTACGAGTCAGCATCTGTCGCAGATTTCTATCTTGTCAACCCAGGATACCGGCTCGAACTCTGATAAAGATGAAGATTTTCCTTTCCTTCAGCAGCCTCGAAATTACCTCTCTGACGAAGAATTCGATATCAGAAAACGATTATTAACAGATATTCTAACTCTTCCTTTGGCAGAGAGTACGCGGCCAAAGGATTTACATGAATACGTTGGACAAGAGCATTTGATCAAGGAGGGGCCCCTTGGGAGCTTCATAAAACTTCGATATCTTCCTTCAATGATACTATATGGTCCCCCTGGTGTTGGTAAAACTACCATAGCTTCGATAGTGGCTGAAAATGCAGGGTATGTGTTTGTCGGTTTGTCAGCTACTGATGCTACAGTTTCGGATCTAAGAAATATTCAAGAACTTATTCAAGGAGAGAATGCGAGAAGAAGCAGGTTAGACGTTGATAATCTTAAAGTTGCTGTATTTATTGATGAGATACATAGATTCACGAAAGTTCATCAAGATTACTTGTTACAATTTGTTGAAAGTGGTGTTTTCACTTTTATAGGTGCAACTACTATAAATCCATACTCAAGATTAAGGCCCGCCGTGTTGTCTCGATGCCAAATATTTCAGTTGGTGACGTTGTCTAAACTACAAATAACGACTGTTCTTCGGCGTGCATTAATCTATGAAAATATTAAAAGAAGGGTATTGTATCGACTTGGCCCGTTTGGCCTAAGTAATGAAGAATTAGAATATCTAGCTGAAGAGTCTCATGGTGATTCACGTCAGGCAGTAAACATGATTGAGCTACTCAGTAACTACTTCAGCTCACCTCAATATCAGGAAGTGAGTAGAGAGTCCCTATCAGAAGCTATTTCTGTAGTCAAAAGACATCAGTTTGGGATTAACGATGCGAAAAATGTTCCGCTAGTCTTGGATCTATTTGATTCTTTGATGGAAATTCATAATGACAGATACAGAAAGCATTTATTGACTAAGCTACCTAGGAATTTGTTTGAAGTACTAGGGCATCCTGAACCAGGTCAAGTCGAAAGAGCCACAAAGAGATTAGCACAATTCTTGTATTCTCAAGATAGGTTATCTTCCAAGGGCAGCACTCAGTTTCGTGATTCTCCTTTTGTGACAATTCATGCTCCTTCAAGTGACCAATTCATGGTCACCATAAGAGTGGCTTCAAATGTCTCCGCGCAGACACCTAAAATTTCTGGGGCTTCTTCCGAAGCCATGGAAGGATATTTGGCCGACAGCTCTGATTTCAGTGACTGGTACAATTCTGATTCTGAACTGTCTCTACAAGATGATGATTATTTCTTAGAAGACTTCAAACTTGAAAATTTTGAAGATCTTGACAAGGACTCAGAGTATTTCAAACACATGCAATTATCTGATGATAGTGACGTTGAAGATATCATGGAAGGTTCATCAGACAGCTCCACCGAGGTGTATGATATAGATAGTATCAATCAAAAAGAGTATTTTACGGTTAAAGGAATGATGCAAGTTCTCCTACTACTTAATCTCGGAGAATCGCCATACTTCCTTGGGAAAATGTTACTCATGTTCACCATTTTGTATATAGACATTGATGGTTCATATCTTCAGAGAGCATTAAGCATGTTAAAAAGCTTGAAGATTTCCAACAGTGATCAAACGATGGTCCTATCAAACTATGTCCAAATGCTTGTTAGAGCTGAGAAGAAAGAGATTACCCCTTTCAATGATCTTGTTAAACAACTTAGGATTCTACGCTCCTTTTGGCAGGCCAATGACTCTGGTGTCAATGAATCGAAGGACGTATCTAGTATTTCTGCCATCCTAAGCAACTTTAAAGTGACTTTTGACTACAACGAAGACCTAGAGGATTCTCGATCAGACAAAGTCTATGATTCCAGAAGCGATAATGATATTGGTCCATGTTACGTTGAGAAGCTATCCGAAGTAGAGTCTCTTCTAGAGGTTGATTCAGACTTTGACTATTTTAAGTTAGAAAGCAGTCCTATACAACTGCCAAAAACGGAAAAATTATAGCATTTTTCAAGAGTTTTCGTTGAACGTAAACTTATGAAAGATAGTTTTTAGTTCACTTATGTATTCCTCTTAATTCCATTACAAGTAATATTCCTTATCTTCAGGCGTTCGTGTTTTTTTTTTTTTATTTTTTTTTTTTGCAGTAATTTAGCCGCTGAGTTAAGTATATATAACATAGATCATAGTATACCATTAACATAAAGTGCAATGAAAAGTAATTCCAATGAGTGATAACGAGTTACACCAAGAATTTCTTACTGGCTTCAACTATGCTGGCAAGAAGGATGAAAATATAAACTTACTCTCCAGAGCTCTTACATACTTGAATGAATCGATTAAGGCAATAATTAGCTTTGGATTAAAATCTAGTGCAACCTGTCTTATTTTTAATGTCGTATTTACGTTTCAGCTCAAGAAACTCATAGAATGGGCATGGAGTAACGTTGTCTATCTAGAGCTTTTTATGCTTGAGCTTTTTGTTCTCGTTAATGTCACGGGTATCAGAATCATTTACAGTCTTACTGGCACAAGGGTCAGAAAGGACGGGACTCCCAATGGTTCTTACAACTCAAAGGGACTCCTAAGGACCAAAAAAATTCATGAAAGTTTCTGGAATGGCCAATCACTAATCTTATGCAGAGATGGGGATTCTTATTCTCGATTTGCAACAGTTTCTCCTATAACCAAATTCCTTGACTTATCTCCAAGAGGCAAGGAAGCAAGTGAAGTTAAAGAGAAAACAAATGTTCACAACTTCGAGTTATTTACTGACGAAGGACCTCAAGAAACTTCTTCCCGTAACGAAAGAAGTCCCCAAGAAGCAAAAATTGAGCCTTTACTGGAGTTCAGTAATTCAAAGCCACAGAGACATAGCTACTCACCCTTCCATAGAAGACATAAAAAAAACAACGATTCTCAATCAATCGCATCTAATGAATCCAAAAAGCTACAAGGCTTCCCTGAGACGGATTTAACTCTAGATGACAAAATGGATTTAGATCTAAGAGGAATCAGAAAAATCAGTAACATCTTTAATATTAATCACCCTAACTAGAAATTTGCTGAAGAATCATTTATTTTGCTATCGATGTTTGTATTTCTCTTTATAAATGAGCAAAGTTATGGTTATTAGGCTGCTTCAATAAAACAGATTTACCATCACGAAGATTGGGCTCAAGTATAAATAAAAATTGAATAATTTACTATATTACAGACGTAGTTCAATTTTGAATGCAATAAGTATGGCGACTCCAAATCAGCCATACATCACTTAAGCTGCGATAAGTTGTAAAATATTGGTTGTTCCAATGATCCAGTAATACCTTACATGAGTAAGTCCATCTATACTGAATCAGTGCTCTCTTGAGGCACTGGGGCACCATGGTGTTCGGCTGTGGCTCCATCATCCTCATTAGCTTCTTCTTCATCACCACCTAAAGCTGCAAAAATGTTCGATTGAACAGACTCAGTTCTTCTAGAATTCTCTCTCTGTAAACTATTCTCAGAAGAAGAGGCATTATTTGGTCTGTTAGAATGCGATCTTGAGGGTACAGAAGTGAAAGGATCATTTTTAGGATCATTCTTAGATGGCACTCTTGAGTCACTTCTCTTAACCGAGGACGTACTTCCCCATGACGTGCCAGCTCTTGATGAATTTGATCGAGACTCATTAACTCTATTCTTTCTTCTTCTCTCAGCATTTGCCCTTTCTTCCTCCAACTTTTTAAGCTCAGCTTCATCGTGAATCTCCTGGATTGTTTTTGGTCCTGCATCGTTACTCGACGAAACCCATTTAGATTCTCTTAAATCTTGCAAGTCCATAAGCATGAATCTAATCCTAGAAGAAAGTTTGACATTATCTAAGATCGTTTGAATGTTATCAAACACCAAATTCAATACTGCTCTGTTCTTATCAGTAGCCTCCAACTTTGCACCAACGGCTTGCACCAATTGAGCCAAACTTTCTAAACTATCTTCTGATGGGTCGACGAGATTCTTTGAAAGATCTCTCAAACATATCAATATGACTTGAGGGTTCAAAATACCCAATATGTATAAGTTACCAATGAATTTCACAAGACCAAGTCCCCTTCTCTTAGCAGCGGCCATAGCATAATATTCATCTGACATCATTTCTGGTTCTAATTGTGATCCATCGGGATTGGTAGGCAACTTATCTACCCAACCCTTCTCATATTCAGTCTGACATGTCGTTAATAATATTCTTCTTGCTAAATCACCACCATGAGCAGCTTGCCCAGTTTGAGCAACGATAATAGTGTTATCTTTAATATCATCAGTAATTCTCGTACACATCTTTGCACAAAATTGGGCATACATAGAGGACCAATATGGCTCATCACGAGCTTTTTCAAAAGTCAAGTAAATAATTTGCTTAACAGTCTTTGCATCATCTTCCCATTTAGACTGCTCAGAGATTTTCAAAAGATCATCAGTGATAGGATCGAACATCTCCAATGTTAATTTGTTCAACAATGATTTAGTCTTTCTCTCAACATCTTCCTTATCATAAATCTCAGATCCATCAGGTGCCAATTTAACTTCGGTCTTCTTAACTCTTGATCTAGGAACCCATCTATTAGCTGATTTTTCCAAAGGCTTGACCTCCTCAACTGGTTTATCATCTTCCTTATCTTTAGCATTATCTTTCCCTCTCCTTGATTGATTGCCTTTCCTTGTAGATCTATCTCTTGAGCTACCGCTTCCACCGCCTCTTCTCTTGGAGCCACTTCTTGAGTTTTGTCTTCCATCACCAAATTGGCCCCTACCACTAAGGGAGCTTCCAAATCTACCGGGCAAAGAGCCGCCAAATTTATTTCCACCTCTGGAAGATTGAGAACCGAAACCACCTCTCTTGGAAGTAGCAACAATCCCTAAGCCCTCCAATTTAGTCTTCCATTCTTCGTCAATAGGGTACTGAACAACATCACGGAATTGCAATAAAAAGACAGGATCGTATCTGTACATCTTACCTTCAAGCTTTCTCGAAGCATCAACACCTACAAGAGGAGATGGATATTCAAAAGAGTACGGGTCTTCGATGAGCTCAGAAGTCTTCAAACGGTCAAAGAAATTTGACAAACTGAAACTTTCCTCTTCTTGCTCTTCATCTTCGTTATTTTCTTCATCACCTGTTTCCTCATCTCTAATAGTTACATTAGCAATATCGTCGAGTGTCGTGTCGCCCTTATCTTTAGGAAGGGTATCCTCTACAACTCCAGATGCTACTTGTTTCTCAGATATCTCCGAAGGGCCATGTACAACATCTTCAACACTCTCAGTTTCTTTGATGTCCTTAGTGGGCTCACTTACTTCCTCTACCTTTTTTTCTTCTTCGGATTTCTTCGCTTCTTCTGCTTTCTTTGCTTCTTCTACTTTCTTTGCCTCTTCTGCTTTCTTTGCCTCTTCTACTTTCTTTGCCTCTTCTGCTTTCTTTGCCTCTTCTACTTTCTTTGCCTCTTCTACTTTCTTTGCCTCTTCTACTTTCTTTGCCTCTTCTACTTTCTTTGCTTCCTCGGCCTCCTTTGCCTTCTTTGCTTCTTCTGCTTTCTTGAGAGCAGCTGCCCTTTCTGCGACCTTTCTCCTGAATTCTTCAGCAACATCAACCTTAGAAGCATCAGCTACCAGAGGTGGCAGAGCAGTCGATGATGTTGAAGGTGGCGCTAGGGTAGTAGCTGCCGAAGGTTCCTTAGAGAGCTTCTCATTTGTTGAAGTACTTGAAGCAAAAGCTGGAGAGGGGATGGATACTACTGGAGTGGCGGATTTCTGAGAAGGAGATTGTATTGGTGTATTAGACGCATTTGATAATCTTTTCTTCTCTTCCAAATCCACAAACTTACCCTCCTTATCGGTGATTTTAACTTTCTCGCCAGGTCCTGGAATATGTCCACCTAAAGGTTGTGTAGCGGCGTATCCTGGAATAGGACTCATACCAGGCATCATAGCCGCTGGATATCCATATGGAGTTGGGTAGTAACCATAGGCGTACATGTTAGGGGGATAACCGGCATAGCTACCATATTGACTAGGATGATGTTGATGGCTAATCTTCTGGTTGTTGTAGTTCTTTCTATTACCATAATGCTGCCTATTGTTAGTGTTATTACCATATCCTTGCCTATTATTATTATAATGTTTGCTATGAGGTTTTCCTCCACCTAAGTTATTACCATTATTATATCCATTAGTGTACCCTCCTGGATAAAAACCACCATTAGGGTTATGACTATGATTACTGTGACCTTGCTGAGCCGAACCATATTGAGGCAGCTGCTGCGACTGGGTCAGTTGACTTTGACGTATTGCTTCTTCGCTACCACTAGGATTCGAGGTTTCCTCGATGATTTTATTATCTGCCATATTTGTTTAGATTTTCTTTTGAATTCTCTTCTATAAGATCTTCTATGATATCCGGCCCGTCACTTCTTAATAATTTCTTCTGCACTCAATTCCTCTTTTCCCAAGAATATTCAATTAGATACAGATAGAATCAATAAACTTCTCCGTTTAAAGTATTGAGTCAACAAGAAACCAATTGTGACCAATCAAGTGATTAGTTTGCAAAAGCAAATAAACTTTTTTTGGTCAACTAACAAATACGCTAAAGTTGGAACAAATTGAACTTCACCAACTTTTTTGTAACGATATGAAAACGAAGTTGCCCCTTTAATGAAAGAGCTGCTCGATATCGATATCTTTATTTCCCACACAACTATATGACTTAGTTGCTTGATCGAGTCTCCTTCGCAAGAAACTTGGAGGAGTATCGGTGTTTAGGGAAAAGGTATTTTTGAAAAAGCCTTGAATAAAGCCAAAAAAAAATTTTCTACGACTTTTTTTTTGTCCTAGCTTTTCCCTGCCCCTGGAGACAAATTTTGATTTGGACGAGTAGCAGGTCGCGAACGCCACCAATGTAAACGACGGTTTCTCGCTAATCACTGGCGTCAGAACGATTTGATCTCGTTGAATTGCGAAGCTGGTCAGCTTGTGCAGGCGGCACTGCAAATTTACAACGGAGAGAGCATATGGCATATTCTGGGCGGGCAGAACTACAAGCAAAAGGAGTAACAAAACTAGAGAAAGCAAGACAGTAATGATGGTATCTTATTATATACATGGTTGGAAACCCATATATAAAGAGAATACAGTAAATATCCAGGATTTTTGGAGTCAAGATGATTATAAGATCGAAAATTTTCTTTGGTCCCCGAGAGCTTGTGTCTCACCGAACAACCAAGAGTGCCAAATTGGGCAACTTGATCCTCAAATAGGATCCCCGCGCCTACGTAAATCACATCACTGATAATAAAGCCTAAGCGCTAATTTAAGTGTACATTCGCCTGTATAGTTGAACTACTAGTAGCCATCCTACAATAACTAGAAACAGATATATTACTAACGAATCTCTCATAGATTCTATTTGATAACACAGAGGAACGACTTCTACCAGTTGAGAGACATCGTCACATAGCTTAGCATGCTTTTCTATACATAATTTTTGAGTGCAACTTACACATTTGTCAATGGTATCTACCACAACATTTTCTCCGCATTGACATTTGCAGTACTGTTGGTAGGCATATGACAAACTTCCATTAAGCAACAAAGTTATCCAGACTCTTAGCTGCATTCGCCCCCGCCCCTTATTATAAGTATGGCCGTAGTCCCGTAGAAGTGATGGAACAGAATCGCAACTTTGTAGAGATATTTTGGTGTCGCCACACACTAAATTTTGTGATTCACAGTACTCGGCCGCAGCGTATGTAGGAAATATGAGCTTTAGTGTAAGTTCTTTAATTTGAGTTAAAGCGGCGTTCACCACTACTTTGATTATCAAATATATAATTCTAAAATATTCTTCAAATTAACTAATTACTAATATTGGAGAAATCGCTGACAATAACTTGAACTATGAGTGTTGTTGACAAGCCATATGTTTACAAGGGCGGTGTAAGACCTTACTTTGAACAACAAATACAAGATACAGAGATTGAAATCCAATCAAAGACTCAGAACTTACGTCGTTTAGAGGCCCAACGTAATAAACTTAATAATAAGGTTAGACAATTAAAAGATGAACTTCGTCTCTTACAGGAACCGGGTTCTTACGTTGGAGAAGTTGTGAAAGTGATGGGAACAAAGAAAGTCTTGGTGAAAGTGCATCCTGAAGGCAAATATGTTGTCAATGTTTTAGGCGATGTGGATATCAAAAAATTGACGCCATCACTTCGTGTATGCCTCAAAGCAGACTCTTATGACTTACATAAGATACTTCCAAACAAAGTTGACCCATTGGTGTCATTGATGATGGTGGAAAAAGTTCCCGACTCCACATATGATATGGTTGGTGGTTTAGATAAGCAAATAAAAGAGATAAAAGAAGTCATAGAATTACCTGTGAAGCATCCAGAATTATTTGAGAGTTTAGGTATTGCTCAGCCTAAGGGAGTCATCTTATATGGCCCTCCAGGTACTGGTAAAACTTTATTGGCTAGATCAGTTGCTCACCATACCGAATGTAAATTTATAAGAGTGTCAGGATCAGAATTGGTTCAAAAATACATCGGTGAAGGTTCACGAATGGTTCGTGAATTATTTGTTATGGCTAGAGAACATGCACCGTCAATTATATTTATGGATGAAATCGACTCCATTGGTTCGTCTCGTGTTGAAGGTTCTTCTGGTGGTGATTCTGAGGTTCAGAGAACTATGTTGGAACTTTTAAATCAATTAGATGGATTTGAAAGTTCTAAAGATATTAAGATCATTATGGCTACTAATAGGTTGGATATATTGGACCCTGCACTTTTGAGACCAGGTAGAATTGATCGAAAGATAGAGTTCCCAGCTCCTACAGTCAATGCTAGAACTGATATCTTGAAAATTCACTCAAGATCCATGAACTTAACAAGAGGCATTAATTTAAGAAAGATTGCCGAAAGAATGAATGGTTGTTCGGGTGCCGACGTTAAGGGTGTTTGTACAGAAGCGGGTATGTATGCCTTAAGAGAAAGAAGAATCCATGTCACTCAGGAAGATTTTGAGTTAGCCGTATCTAAGGTTATGTCTAGAAATGAAGAAGGTGCTATTTCTTTGACTAAGTTGTTTAAGTAAGCATCTAATTCGCATCTGTGTACAAAATAAAATATATAATGCTGTAAAAGCTGTCTGTTTCTTATGTTTTCGTAGCTCGCATTTTGGAGAAATTAACACGACATCAAAATACTGTACTGTGCGAACACTTAACTGTGAACACTTTATCGTGCAAACACTTGCTCTTTTGTCACTGAGTTTTTAAGATTAGTCGAAAAGTCCAGTGAGTATGATGAAAATCATATTACATCTTTTTGCCTTATGTGCTAGTGTTGTCATATGCGACTCTACAGAGTGTGGTGGCATTGCGAGTGACATAGCGGTTGCTAATACGTTATTGTCTACAGAAGGTCCTACAACGGCAGTTTTAAACAACTTTGACAACGTGGCAAAGCTGATAGAAGAGAACGAAAATGCTATCAAGAAGTGTGATAGTATCATTAGTGATGTTACATCCTTCTTTTACAAGAAGGCCTTGATCGAGTTAGGTTTGAATAAAGAGTTACTAGCAGTTGCAGATTTGAGAAAAGTGCTAGAGATAGATACAAAGCAAGAACCAGCCAAAAGACGATTAGCTGAGTTGTTTTTAAATAAGGGTGACTTTGAAAGTCTTAATGGTATTTTTTTGGAACCAAGTGCCGAAATTGAAGATAAGAAAAGAAAATTCCATGATTCTTTAGCTAGAGCAGAATTGCTATTTTCAAAGAATGAATTCGAATCTTGTGTCAATGAACTCACTGGTAATGCACTCGGAGTATCCCCTGCTTCTACCAAGGCTCTTTTGATGCGTTTTAAATGCGCTGATAGAGCCTATAAGAGAGAAGTAAAGTTCGAAGACCATGACCCTTACAGAGTCGCTATACGGGATCTAGCTGAAGTTGTAAAGATTTCTCCAATACAAGAACTAGATGTATACAGAACCATTTCTGATTATTTATTATTCACAGAAACTCAATTTGAGAAGGCAAGAGCTTACATAAAGAACTGCCTTAGAATAGATAATGACTTTAAACTTTGTGGGGCCAGCTCCAAATTTTTAACCAAGTTTCAAGATTTTCTCAAGATTCTAGAGGAGTACTCGATTATTATAGGTCACTACTATTTGGTGGACCAAGAGCCTCAAAGTGCCGCCAAAGAAATCGAGTATGATGTAAAGTTTGATTATGTCAACAAGTTTTTATTTAATGATGCGATCAAGGTATCTAAGATTGATATGAAAAAGTTACCAAGGGGGGTTAATACAAATTATGATTACTTGATCTACAAGGTCGCTGAATTCTTGAGAGCGGATAGTTCCTCCAAGTTGAAGATTGAAGATGTCAAATTGGTTCAAGATCTTAATATGATTGCGTGTGAAAGCTACATGAGGCAAGGTGGATCAAAATCTGGCAGTAAATATTGTAATATTGTTAAGCTGGATTCATTTTTCCCAAAGTTCTTGCCGAAAATTGACAAATTATTAGCAAACCGAAATTATGGTGAAGCTAAAAGGGTTCTCGACAGTTTCCATAAACAGGTCAAGCAGTCGCCCCTTTTTATTGAAAGATATCTGAAGGTTGAATCTCATTTTCAAAAGCAAAAACAACAAAGAGAACGTCATAAACAGCAGCAACAGCAACATCGGTATTTCAATCATCAGCATTATCAGCAACCGAAGCCTCCAACTGCAAAGCCAGCAAAGGATTATTACAAGATTTTGGATATTGCCAGGGATGCGGACGATAGAACGATTAAAAAGGCATACCGTACGCAAACCTTAAAGTATCATCCCGACAAGTTCAAGGGTACCAATATGACACCAGAGGAGCTGGAAAAGAAGATGCAGGATGTCAACCAAGCATATGAAGTATTGTCGAATAAAGAATTAAGAGAAAGATATGACCGCGGTGAAGATCCTAATGATCCGTTGGGAGGACAATCTCAACAACAGCATAATCATCCATTTGGGTCAGGTAACGCCGGGGGTAATGGTGGATTTCAGTTCAATTTTGGAGAGGATTTCTTACGTCAGTTCATGGGTCAACAACGTGGTTCATCAGGTGGCTTCAAATTCGGAGGTTTTGGAGACTCGTCTAAGGGTAGGGCTAGACGTGGTAGGACCAATAGAAGATCATAAGATTATTCATTTCCTCGCTTATCTATACACCAACAAAATAAGGTAACTAGAAGTGACATTTAAATACAGTGTACATATAACCCACGAGCATGACATGTACAAACACGTATGTATAAGCGCAATATGTAAGCCTCGGAAATTTGTTGATTGTTCCATCAAGCATTTAGTCGTGTTGTATTATCCTTCTCTTATCGTCGCACCGCGACCTTTTTGTTTTGCTCAGTGCTCAAACGCAAATATCAACTAGTAAATAAATATCAGTGTCATAAGACTTTAAACACAGCTACACCGAAGTATATAGGAAGATGTGACCGTACGCCAATAGTTTTAGTGTCTGGAGGTGTATTTCAATAATTAAATATACATAAACAAATTTTGTTGCTTTACAACGATACTGTCTTGACATGAACTACAAGCTTTTGACTATATGCTGCTTCTTTCTCAAACTTGTCAATGCTGGGCCCAATGACAGCTCAACCATTAATGGAGAAATATTTAGTAATGATATCTACTCAATTCTTGATCTGGGGTTTTTAATCCAAGGCGGAGAAAGCTATTATGCAAAAAGAAGACACTAGCTAGTTAATGTATTATCTGATGGTCTCACAGATAACCAAATTACAGCTACATTCATCAAATTCATTCGTAACCCTAGTAAGTCCCAGCAATGCTAAAGATTTAAAGATTGGTCATCAATGCATCTACGCATTAGTATTCGTCAGAAACTTGCTTCAAAGACCTACGTAGGTATAATAGGTTGACATTTGATAATCATAGGACCTCGAACTATAAATCTTCAATATACGTCTCAATCTTCATCTCATAAATTAAATACTATTTTGCTGCTTAATTCCTTGTTTCTCAATTTATCAAACCAGTTTTGCATTTGTCGCACTATCATATCACGTGATTGAGTTGAAGTATACTTCAATTGATGTCTAAGCCACGGCTTCAAATTACCTTATTTGTTTGTTATAAAGAACTTCGGACTCGCCACAGGGTTAATTGTTTGGAAAATAAGTTCATTATAGTGATAATTCATCACTGTATCTAAGCCTACAATGAAGATTTCAACACTTGTTTCATTTGTGGGTCTTGTCGGTAGTATTGGGGCCATGCCTCAACCTATCCTTGATGATGACCATTTTGCTTCTAAGAAGGAAAAACTCGAAAAAGCAGGTGAACGTGATCAACCAATGTTTTCCTACAAAGGTTCTGATGTTGATGGTTCAAACCGAATTGAATGGGGATCGAAGCAGCTCGACGATCAAGTGGTAGCTGGAACGATCGGTATTCCAATAATGGAAGCTATCAAGCAAAACCAAGAAGATAATAAGTCTAATGATAAGGAATCCAGCGACAGTGACAGCGAGGAAAGCCATTTGAAGAAGCCAAAGCCTTTAAGGAAGCTCCATAAGGGCAACGGTCACAGAAAGCACCACCACAAGGGGTTCCGTAAACACCACAAGGGAGGTCGCAAGCACCGCAAGGCACCAATTGATGAGTATGCCATTGTTCGATTCTTCAAGTCAATTTTTGGAAACAGGAAGGGAAGACCTGTCACTGAACATGGCTGTATGCGTAACTCAGCTTCAAAGAAGCAACATGCAATGAGCAAGGCGGCTTATGAGAAGTTGCCTTCGGTAGATTCTGAAGAATTGCAAGATCTCATTGGTGAAAGTGCTTTGAGAAGCAAGGCTAAATCTTTGTACCATTCAGCATTACGTTCAATTCGTAAGTACGGTCATCCTACTAGAGTAATTGACTCACCAGGTCACTGGAGTACCATTCAGTACATTGAGAACAAGTTAAGAGCACTCAAGGGGTATTATGATGTGAGCACCCAAGCCTTCTCAGCGATTGATGGCCGTGTTGAATCTTATTCATTACTTATCAATGGCCTTCAACCCAAATCTTTACTGGCGTTGGAATTATCACCTCCCACGTTGAACAAAAGGCCTGTTCATGGTAAATTGGTTTTGGTTAAGAATTTAGGCTGTTCTTTAGAAGATTTCCCTGTAGATTCCAAAGGGAATATTGTTTTGATCAAGAGAGGTGAATGTCCCTACGAAGAAAAGTCTGTAAATGCTGGTATCTCTGGTGCTTTAGGAGCTATCATTTATGATGATGAAGTCCCATTACATGGTACTTTGGGTACCCCCACAGGTAAGGAGGTGGCAACTGTGTCAGTTAGTGAAACAGAGGTAAAGAAGTACATTGACGAATTGACTCTTAACCCTTTTATTCACTTTGAAACCACTCTCTACGTGGACTCGTATTATAAGAAGTTTAAAACATTAAACGTTATTGCTGAATCTGTTTATGGTGACCATGACAATGTTGTGTCTTTGGGTGCTCACTCTGATTCTGTTGAAAAAGGACCAGGTATCAATGATGATGGATCAGGTACTATTTCTTTATTAGAAGTCGCTGAGCAGTTAAGTAAGTTCCAAGTTAAGAATGCGGTTAGATTTGCATTTTGGGCTGCTGAGGAGGAAGGGCTCCTTGGTTCTACATTCTATGCTGATTCACTATCACCAGAAGAGAACGCTAAAATCAGATTGTTCATGGACTACGATATGATGGCCTCACCAAATTACGAATACCAAGTTTATGACGCTAACAATGAAGATCATCCAAATGGTTCCGGTGACTTGAAGGATTTATATATCAATTGGTATAAAGACCATGGATTAAACTATACCTTAGTTCCATTTGACGGTAGATCTGACTACGTTGGATTCATTGACAATGGTATTCCAGCTGGTGGTATTGCCACTGGTGCTGAGGGTATCAAAACCAAGGATGGCCAGGAAAAGTATGGTGGTAAAGCTGGCCAACAGTTAGATCCATGTTACCACGAAGCTTGTGACAATTTAGAGAATCCAGACTATGAAGCTTGGGTTTTGAACACCAAACTTATTGCACATACTGTTGCAACTTATGCTAAATCTTTCGAGGGATTCCCCGAGAGAGAATTGAGTAACGCATCTGTCTCTAGCTTCCGTCCTTCTGACAAGTTTGCCTACCGTGGTTCACGCTTGATCTTTTAATATAATCTTTTAGTGTTATACGTCGGCGTCAAGGCATATTGCTTCATTCGCCATTGTTTTATAAACTCTTGTCTTGTGCTAACTTATTTTGTGTCAAAATATTGCATTGTAATAAGTGGAGAGCAGCGAGTTCTTAACGTGTCCTCCACTCGTAGTCCACATACTCCCCCCCCCCCCCCCCCCACGCAAATGTCTTAGAAAGTTCTCTTTAGTGGGGGTCGTTACATACTTCCGTCCCTCATACCGAAACTCGCATTTTTAACATGTTTAAGGCACGTGCATATTTATATATATTTGGGATAGTTACCTCGGTTTTACCCTCGTATTACGGAATTATCCCAAATTTTCGAGCCTTAACTGTAATGCTTATCTGTCACTTAAAAGAGCGCCGTTTTCTTGAAGTGGTATTAAATGAAAATTAAGATTAATCAGGTTCATAAAGTATTTAAGGCAAATATGACTTCATTGGGAGCATCCAGACCAAAGGTTTTGAGAATTGGTAAAGTTGCATATGCTCAAAAGAAATGGGACGAGCTTTCTGAGGTTGCAGAAGTTATTCTGTGTGAGTCAAAGAATAGAGAAGAATTTTTCCAAGATTTAAAGGGCAAATACAAGGATGTTAACTGTATCACAAGAACTTTTCAGAGTATTCTTGAAACTGGACGTTTTGATGCAGAATTGGCTAATCAACTACCTTCCTCAGTTAAGACTATAAGTCATCAAGGAGCTGGATATGATCAAGTGGATGTAGATGAATTCACTCCTAAAGGTATTCAAGTGTCTAACGTCACCACACCTGTTGAGGCTCCCACTGCTGACACTGCCATTTATTTATTGCTTGGAGCAACTAGAAACTTTCAGGAGGGTCATAATTTGCTCGTAGAAGGCAATTGGACTAAGAAACCCTTTGCTGGAGCATCAATGGGTCACTTGCCTTCAGGTAAAACCATTGGTATTTTGGGTATGGGTGGTATTGGAAGAGCTATCCGTGATAGGCTTCTTCCATTTGGTTATAAGAGAATCATATATCATAACAGAAAACAATTAAAACCAGAATTAGAGAAGGGAACTGAATATGTATCATATGATGGTTTGTTGAGTCAGAGTGACATCATAATTATCAGTATTCCATTGAATACCAACACAAGACACACCATAAACAAAGATACCATTTCGAAAATGAAAGACGGTGTCGTTCTTATTAATACAGCAAGAGGAGCTATTATCAACGAAGCAGATCTTCTCTGCGAACTTAAATCCGGAAAAGTTGGGGCATTTGGATCTGACGTTTTTGAGCATGAACCTGAAGTTCCAAAGGAGTTGTTAGAGTTACCCAATGTTGTAAGTTTACCTCACATGGGCACTTATGCTCCTGAAGCAGGTAAGAATATGGAGGAATTTGTGATTGATAATGTTCTCACTTTCCTATACACTGGAAAGGTCAAATCGATCGTACCCGAACAATATAATATGAAGATCGACGAGAAGCCAATTTTCACGAAATAGTATTTTGAAGTATTATATCTAGATACAAATAGTGAATATGACGAGCGCAATAATAATATTTTTCAGCCATTGCTTGAGTCAATAATACCGGATATCCGGTTCGGTATTCTATGGTACAGCGGGCCATTTTGATTTCCGCTCATTAAGGAAGCACGACTAATGAGTTACAGTCCGGCAAATTTTCCACCTCGTGCGATGGCTCATCGAATGCAGGTAAAGCGAGATTCTCGATGCATATTTATTAGAAATTGCCTTCACCTCATCAATTTGAAATTACGTCTACCCGCAGATAATTCGAATTTTACTACTAGTATATAAATAGTGCATTATATATTGTTATTGCATTAATATCTATCTCCTTTTGAAAACTGATCGTGAACAGCCGTCATAACTTATTAAATTATTTTGGGGTATAGTCACACTTTTTTCTGTTCACAAAAAGGTGCAAATTAAAACGGCGAAGTTGTATACCGTTATCGGACTCAAAATTTAAAAGATCAAACTTGGGAGTCACCTGATAAAAAGAGGGAATACCCAGTACATAGAAAGAACCAGAAAATTTCTGAATATCTACGATTGTATCTGAAAGAAGATTACAATATAAAATACAGGGCTATTAAATCTTCTGTGCTTTTATAGAGTCCGATTGTTTCAAGAAATATTAATTTTTTTTTTTTTTTTCAGCTACAGCTTTTTTCAACGAAAAGGCTTCACACCAGCAAGAAAGATTTTGAAGTCAAATTGCGCATATATCACTATAAGTTGAAAATCAAACAGCATAGAAGGATCTGTAAAAACCTTGATTATGAATACACAGGAGCAAATGGAGCCGAAGAATCTCCCAATAATCAAGCCGAAGCAAGAAGTAGAGATAGACTATGAATCCTTGCCAGATGATGCTTCTTTGACTGCCCATTTGAGTGCTGGTGCATTTGCTGGAATCATGGAACATACGGTTATGTATCCTATTGACTCTATTAAGACCAGAATGCAAATGGCTAGTACTCAAGAATTGTCAAGAAGCGTGCTTTCGTCTATTTCAAAGATAAGTGCCAGTGAAGGAGCATATGCATTATGGAGAGGAGTCTCTTCAGTGGTTATAGGGGCAGGCCCAGCACATGCGGTTTATTTTTCAGTTTTTGAATCTACGAAGACATTTTTTGTTAATAGGCTAACAAATTCTCCTCATTCAAAAAAAATAGTGACTGACGACAATCACCCTTTAATTGCAAGTTGTGCTGGAATAGCAGCAACCACTGCATCAGATGCTCTAATGACTCCCTTCGATGTAATGAAGCAAAGAATGCAAGCCTCTAGTTATGCATTAAAACAGAAACTGCATTCGATGAAATTGTTGCATGTGGCAGCTGATGTATACAGAAGAGAAGGCTTTTCAGCATTTTACATATCATACCCAACTACGCTTTTCACCAATATACCGTTTGCAGCCCTTAATTTCGGTGTTTATGAGTACTCATCACTGATTTTGAATCCAAATAATGACTACAACCCTTATTTGCATTGTGTGTCTGGTGGTATCGCTGGTGGTATCGCTGCTGCATTGACCAATCCTTTTGATTGTATCAAAACTGCATTGCAAACTAGAGGAATATCTCAGAGTGAAAGCTTGAAGAATATCAATGGATTTTTCAGTGCTGCTAAGGCATTGTATAGAGAACGTGGATTTTCTGCTTTCTCTAAAGGTTTGAAGCCGAGGATTATTTTCAATGTCCCAAGTACTGCTATATCATGGACTGCCTATGAAATGGCTAAGGAAATTCTTTTAAGATAAGACATCAATGAATATGATTATACGAGCGTAAAAAAAAAGTGGCATTAGAGGGATGAAGAAAATATTAATAAACTAGCCAAATATTCATGTATGGGCATACTTCGATGCACGCAAAATACAGCATTTCTATAAAGTTGTTATATTACCAATGATTATATATTTCACCTTTGCGAGATGGCAAAAACAGACATTAATTTAATCATTCCTTGTAAGTAAAGCCGTAAGCAGAAAATAATTTATATTCGATGTGGCACATCAAACTATCTTTAATTATTTCTCACAAAGTAAATATACATTGTCCACTAGCCATTCAATACTTTTATGAGAGCTTCTGTCTGATTGAATTGAGCAGCGTTGATAGGTTGTCTTGAAAGTTTCTGAGCAACAAATGAAAAAATGACACATGAACCTAGAAATCCAAGTAGATTGAAAAATGCCATTCTTGAATACAATCGTTCTTCTTCCTCTGTTCTGAAAGAAGCGAATATACTCCTTATACTAGCGACAATCATTTCTATTACAATTATTCATTGGGAAGGCAGAAACGTTATTCCGTAAAACTAATGTGATCCTTCTATCAGCTTAGCGTAATTTCATTTTTAAAAATGCAGTATAGAAAAGCATTCAGTGCGGATTGAACCGAGCATCATACACAAGATAGACAATTGGGTAAAAAGATAAGTCAAAAACCTAACTCGTAACGTTAATCGGTATCGGGTTAGTTGACTTAGCCAACCACGCATATTGCACTCAAAAGCCTCAATCAACAATGAGACCAACCATCCGCAACATCTCCCATATGAATAACTCATTATTTTCTTATGATGTTGCCCGACGCTTTCGCGCTAGGAGCTCTCAGGAGCCTGCAAGCGCTAGTGGAGTCTCCGTGAAGACTCCGCTAGGGGATGGCGATTCACCGAATTTCCCACCCGCCAAGATGAGTGTTCCTCGAATCACTCCATGAGAATGCGGGTAAATGCGATTCGTCACGAGAAAAGTTGGAGCCACTGCGCTAACAATAAACTCTGAGAGATAATTTAAAAATACATCACTTAAGTATTCCTCAGAATGTAAATTATAACTTAGGCATATTTGTTGAAAGATATAAGAGAATTACGAAGTTTCAGCTTAAATCTGGTAATTCTTTTTGATAGTCACTCCATGAAGACTCTTGCTAGTCTCTTGGTTGTTTTTTTTGTATAGTTTTGCTTATAATAGGATTCACGATTCTTTTTAAGACACAAAAAGGGTTAAATCCATAACATCAGGTCGTAACATCCGAGCATCCCCTAACATCAAAACATTAGGGTGCAACATATAGTTTAGGGAAACTTAAACCAATTGACCACAGGTACAAGAAGAACACCAAAAGATTTAATAGGTGTCTAGTAATTAGGGAATCCAAAGGTGGAAAGGTAACTGAAACAGCTCCAATCGTTTTAGTCAAACGTAAACAGACTTTGTTGTGAAAATGAGTTTCCACACTTTGGGGTACAACCAATTTGAGTCAGAGCAATTGTCTAACTCATCGCTCTTCAGTGGATCTAATGGAATACCATTGCTCTTCTATATCCCAAATGATGATCCTAACCGTAAAATATACAAGGAGAAGATTATTCAATATGGAGGTATACTTACAGAAAATGAACCCACCCCCGCAAATCATATAATATTGATCAGCAGTCGTAGCGTCCCAGGAAAAGTCTCATTCAAGCCAGATTACATCGATGATAGTATATCACAAGGAGTTTTGGTTAGTTTGCCTGGATATCAGCATGAAAAAGCTAATTTTGATAGGGTTCAACGGCAGCCAAAAAGTCATAATAAATTCAGCCAGAGTAAAGATGAATACATATTGGAACAGGTTAGGCGTAATCCAAGAAAGAGAAACAGTCATGTTTTCTTTGATCAACTTGCTGAACACGAACCATTAAGAGAGCATTCGGGTAATTCAATTAGGAGTAGGTATCGTGCTCATTTGAGACCGAAACTTCAGTTTATTTACAAGACTGACGCGAATGACGATTTAATAGCTGATAGTAAAGGAAATTTTATAAGGATCGCTGTTGATGACTTTCCTTACACATTGAAAAATAGATTCACCTCTGAGGATGATTACCTACTTTGCGAAGAAATATTAAAGTTTAATGTCGAAAATAAACCAGTAGGACTCGATCGATATGCTGACTTGACTGTCCCTGTGTCATTCTTCGGAAACTTTATAAGGAACAAAAAAGCTAAGGGACACACCGTCCACTCTTGGAGAGATAGATATAGGAAGTTTGTTTCAAAATATGGCGTGCAAAATTATATTGATTATTATGAGGCACAAATCAACGAAGGAAAGGTTCCAGAACCTATCACAAACAAAGCCGGTAAAGAGATCACTAGCGAATTCCGTGATCTTGTTGGCTCAAGCTACAGAAAAGCTTCGACAGATAATAGAGAAGGAAGTGCCTTAGATGAGGAAATAGGAGAGACGAAGAGTTCCAATATTGATCGAGCCTTACTTGGAAAGGAGCAGGTTTCGGATCAAGAACAACAAGACGAAGATGCTTTTGAAGATGCTTTGTCAGACACACCAAGTAGAACCCAAGGGCTGTTGAAAATAAACGCCGTAGAGTCAAAAAAAGGCGATAGAGGTGGTGATAAAGAAGAAGAGGGGGATGACGAGGATGAAGAGGATGTGGATGAGGAGCAAGATGAAGATGA
Source organism: Priceomyces melissophilus (assembly GCA_031081885.1). Classification (NCBI taxonomy): domain Eukaryota; kingdom Fungi; phylum Ascomycota; class Pichiomycetes; order Serinales; family Debaryomycetaceae; genus Priceomyces; species Priceomyces melissophilus. The sequence goes on along the minus strand of JARYTE010000008.1, from coordinate 338,911 downwards.
AGGTCTTGAAGAAAGCCAGGTTGATACACAATCTTCGCAAATCACAATTGAGTATCTCGACCCTTCAACTAAGCTTCAGGATGTACTTAATCCTAACTTTTTCAGTTATAGAGATCCCAATAAACTTTTGGGTAAATTTTTTGAAGCATTAAATAGCAGGAGAAATTCACATGCTTCTGCTCTTTTTCGGAAGTTCAGGAAACTTGGCTTTAATGACAATTTCACGGCACATATGGTGATGGCGACAAATGGCGATGTGCTCAAGATTAAAAACTTTGTCGAGTTTTTCTTGAATCGTCTTTATGTTTCTATAAACTTGGATAACTTCAATGAAGATGAATTATACAAATTCTTAAGAATAGACAGTGTCAATGGAATTTGGAACGAAGAATCTGATAGTTTATTAAACACTAAGAATGAGAGCAAACTCTTGAAAGTTCATAGCGAGAGTCAAATCAAGATGCGGAAAAACTTTCTCAAGGCATTGCCTCAGTGACATATATAAAATAGCTTACAGTTAATATTACATTAGTAATACGTTTATTACCGTGGTATCTAAGAAAACAATAAGAAAAAGACATATAACAATTTTAATCAATTAGTCAACTTAGTTGCTTGACAAAATACCCCAATATTGTTCAGAGTCAAAAGCACCTGGTTGCTTCCACATATCATTGTAAGCGGTGAACAAAATGGCATCATTTCCACAAGTGTTTACGATGGAGTCAATGGCAGACTTCTGGTTAGATTGAGATGGAACAGCCTTACCATTGGTTTCACCCTTTGATGGCCAGCCAGTTTCGGTAATATAAACCTTCTTGTTGTTGTTACAAGCAGAAGCAACTCTTTGGATTTGGTCCAAAAGCCATTGACCAGAACCGGAAGCTGCAACGCCACCATCGAAGAAAGCATGAGCATTAACAGCGACATAGTCAGAGTAGTCACATAAGTCAGTGTTTTCGATAACAGCGATGAAAGTATCAACAGAGACAACAGGGCCATTGTAACCAGCAGATTGCAAAGCAGATTTACCTTGTTGAATGTATTGCTTAACTTGAGATGGCTTAGCCTGACCATCGTTAACTAACTCATTACCAATAGAAACAGTATGAATCTTATCCCATCCACCATTGGACTTGACAGCAGAGGCAATGGTGTCAACTTCGGATTGAATGTTGTTAACATCATAGACACCAGCAAAAAGTTTTTGAGAGTCACCGAGGGCAGCTAAAACAGCACCAACTTGGTTACAGTCAGTACCGTAGACTCTAACGATATCGTAGCTAGACAACCTCTTAACCTCTGATGCAATTTGGTTGGAAGACTTGCAACCACCGGAACTATAAGGAGAATAAGTGATACCGTTACCACCTGAGATGTCAGATGATGACTCGGTAGATGAGCTTCCACTTGAAGCAGAAGAGGCTTCACCGGAGGAGGAGGAGGAGGAAGGAACATCAGAAGATGAACTTTCTGGGGATGAGGAGGCACTGGAGGATGAGACAACTGGAGAAGAAGCTTCAGTAGTTTCAGCAGCTGAAGAACTACTTTCAGCAGCTGGAGAAGTAGCTTCAGTAGTTTGAGCAGCTGGAGTACTAGTTGGTTGACCACCAGCACCAACAGTGACGACGTTAGTTTGGGTGACATAAGCAACATCTCTTTCCTCGTTGTGATGGTGATGAATGTGACCCAAAGGTTGAGCCAAAGCAGAGGCAACTAAAGTAGCTAAAGCATATGATTTGAACAACATTTTTAATTTTAATGAACGTGTAACTTAATGAAAGTCTCGCAGGTCTAGGGATTTAAAAGAAGGAATGACTGTAGATCCAACGATTATTCTTTGTTAATGAAGAGAAACAAGTCTTGAAAATCGAGAGCGAAATTTACATTTAAAAACATTTTGGGATTTACCGTAGAATCGTCAAGGGGGGTGTGTGAAGAAATTGCATTATTTACGTTTGGGCGAGTCTAGCCAACAGTGGAAATCGGTAAGATGTTGACGTTTTTCCTGCTTAAAGCAAAAAAAACTCTTTTTATAAAGGAACATATGTACAAATGTAAACACTTGGACAGGAGCGCGCACTCGACTCCGGCACCATTTATTGTTTAAACGCGTTATAATTGGTCAGACAAGCGAAAGAGTTTTAACGTGCACCCCTAGCATTGAAGCCAAAAAGGTCTCGACATGAAAACTTAGGAATCAGTGTAAAGTTAAGACGCACAATGCATAACTTCTTCAGGAGAACTGCAATATATAGCAATCATGTAGGACATCAGGACACATCGGGATAGTTCTAAAGAGATTATGAAAAAGTTTTTAGTGTAGATTACGCCAAGCTCCACATATGCAAGAAATGAAAACTTTTTCCCTCCTTTCTGAATACCACATATCGTAAGATGGACTTTTGATCCTCAAAACATCTTCGCTCCTTGGTATCACGGCAAAGACCACTTAATGCAGATGCCTTGAAACTGCTTCTCAACGCGCTTTGCACTTAGTGAAATAAAGCTTAGTCTTCGCGGTGTTTCACAAGGGGGAGTGCGGCGATTGGCGTTGATATGAGCGACGAAGGATTCCAGTGAGGTTTCGATCGTAGCAGTATTGTAGTGTCTCTGGGGCAATACTAACTGGTAGAATCAAGGTAGAGACTAGTTTGATACACCCCTCCATTTAAGAACCCGAGGATCGCGTCAATGAACCTAAGGACATAGCACGGCTCCTTATTACACTACACATGGTACCGGAAAAGAACACACCTAAGCTAACGCGGTTCTGACGATTTTTACGTTACTGTTCTTCAAAAAGTGTCTTGGGTAGTGAATTCGGAACTTCGATATCCTACTAAGGGAACACCTACTGCCTAAGTCGGTAGTCCAATAGATCGCTTTGAAGGATACGCGCGACGCGGACCGCAAGAATTTAATACCTTGTCACCCGCAGACACAGTGGATAAAACGCTTTATCTGAACCACTGTAGTTCATTATTACTACTGCTCTAGACAGGTAATATCTTGTATTGTAAAAGCGTATGCTACGCTGCGGACATGTACATAATTTTATGTTATTTAATAGTTGTGCATGACACTTCCGAACTTTTTGAACCATTTTAAGTAGTTTGACTATTCACTTTTACAGCGGTCGCCAAAATACAATTTTTATTGATAAGAGGCTGTCAGGAGCTCTATCTATCTGAGAGCCTACAAGGAAAAGTAAGTAGTGTTCTTTCAACATTCACGTATTATTCGTAGTTTCTTACATTACCGAAATTAAAGATTGAAACATGAGAGCCATGAGTCAATTGTCATTATATGCAAAGCATCTACAGACATTAGTGAGGACCCTTCGTAAATGCCGACCGAATACCTATGTTCGGTTGTAAAGTTCACTGTCTAGGAGGTCCTGATTGTAAAGAACCAATAGGTTCCAAATCAACTGGTTTCTTCTGGTCTTCCTCATTATTCAAGATATGTCTAACTGCATCTTCTTCTTCCATGATCTTATGCAAATTAAAGAAATGGATGAAGTAAAGGATGGAGAATGCAGCTCCAACAATTGCCAAACCCGCGAAATACCACACCAAGTGAGGATCCTTCAATGCAGGACTTATAGCATCACCAATGGCTGCTGCAATACCAGTCATAAACAAGAACAAAGCTTGAACAAGACCTTTCATATGAGGAGGGGCTCTAGTGTAACCCAATTCATAACCAGTGGTATTGGCAAAAATTTCAGCGAGAGCAGATAAAATGTATGGAGTTACCAGTACCCAAGCATTGATTGGAGCCAAAATACCCTTATTGACACACTCAGTTGCTTGATTACCACATGGTATCTTTTTATAAATTTCATACTGGATGATGGCAGCTGACGCTTGTGAAGCAGCTGCCAACAAAAATCCAAGGACAATTCTGTAAGTAGGTCTGAAATCAATCTTCCATCTACGTAAAAGAGGGTAAACACCATAGTCCAACAATGGAATAACAGCTATAATTGTGATGGGGTTAAAATTGTTGTACAAATCATTAGGGACACCTTTGCTTTCCATTGATCCTGCCTGTGCCGTAAGAGCTGGAGTTGCACCTGTACCACCTGCATCACAAAGATTGAATACAATAAAGTAAAGGAAAACTTTACAAATGTTAACAACCTGTTTTACATCTAACACCCATTGGTCCGTCCAAGTAATTGGTTTCTGCTTCTTTTGAACAAAGTACTCCTCACCTCTCTCTTTCATGCTACTTGGAGTTGGGTAATCCCAAAAAGTGCCGTTCCTCAATCTTTTAATCCAGTTGCCTCTTAACAGAACCCTCATAATCTTAGAAGTATTTACAAGTACGGATCCTTGAAGTTCTTCCTTTTTAAGACGAGGTGAAATATACCAAAATGCAACTGGGATTATAAGATAGATAATGATCGGGATGAAGTAAGCGAACCAATAACCAATTCTTCTCTCAATGTAGACAGCAGGAATTGGGAAAAGAGCACCGATATTAATAGACCAGTAGAAAACCAACACCATCCTTTCAATGGATTTTTTTCTATCAACAACCACCTTTTCTCCAGAAGGTAAAACTTTAAGCATATCTGATTTTTCAGGGTATTGATCCAATAAAAGTGGTAATAAATTGGGTTTAATGAATCCCGTACCAAAAGCCAACGCAATGATACCTAATGCTGTAGGGACAATACCATTCCCACCGCCAATAACTTTAGGTGCAGCAGCAACAACAAGCAAGATGTGGGCAACAAACCCTGCAACAATACCAATCCATATAGCTCTAAATTTACCAATTTTAGAGTCAGCGATGTAACCAGCGTATAATGGAATAACATAGGCAACAAAAGTTAATGTATAAGTGATGGCTGTCGCAGCTGGAACACCCAAACCTAAAGCACCAGGGTTGGTAGCACCTTTTACCAATTTACCAGTAGAAGAATGAGCTGGTCTTGGATTGGTAACAAAGTTACTCAAAAGAGTTTGACAAGAGTAATAAGAAGCTCTTTCGGCGAACTCCGCTATACAAAGTATGTAAACCGCCCAATCTGCTCTTCCTAACACTCTTCTTAATGAGTGCGATTCTTGCTTGGTGGGTCTTCTTAAACCCATAGGATTGTGTTCATCTACAAAGGTCGTAGAATAATTTTTTGGATCCTCAAAATCGTACACTGCTTCATCTTCAAACTCATCTTCCACATTCAGGTTCACGAGAAGATGACTATCATGAACCTTAGCCTCTTCAAAACCTGACACAGACTTCTCGGCGGAGCTATATCCGTCGTTTCCTGAAGTCTTTTCTCCTGCGACCTCTTTGATGCTAGACATAGTTGTTACAATCTTCCTACGTTGATGAAGCTGGGATCACAGGGTTTATATGGGACACTTCAGGTCCGTAGACAACGGATGGGGTAAGGCTGATAAGCGGCAAATTAGATCTTGATAAAAAAAATCTATGCGTACGGCGCCACCGTATTTTATTATAAGGCGTTTTGCTTTCTTTTTTGGGTCAAAATTATCGTTTTCTCAGCACGAGTAGTGCCGACGTTACATGCTCACTCAACTTAGTGTAAGCATACTAAAAGATAGCAAAACTTATGGGTACTAGATCTTGTCACCTTATCTCGTAGGACAAAATATCAGTCCCCAAGCGACAGAAAGCTTTCTCTCATTACTCTGTGAAAAAATGCAAGAAAAGCTGCAAATCGTTTGCATATAGCATACGAATAGCCTAATGGTATGATTATTCATACTATGGCAGCTCGCTAAAGAATAATCAGGCACGTCAAGCTTAGCATAATCAAGTGTTATACGGGGAGTACTACAGCTAACACCGGATATATTACTATAGTTGTGGCGTCTATCTTCAATAGAAGTGTTCATAACTCCAAGAAATATAATTTTACCCGGAGGATCTTATCGATCATTTAAAATTCTACTTTTACAAGATGATTATCCGTAATACAAATTATGTCGCCACACTAGTATTTCTCGGTGCCACTTGCTGGTAATGTTTCAATTTCTTAAGGCATTTTGTTTCCTATTATGTATTTGGTGAATCCAGTACGGCATTAGTGTAGCTAGCTGCGAATTTTTCGAATGGATTAAGAAAGGCGAGATTTATCAGCGCGAGGTCATGTGAAATAAGGATCAAATTGCCTTGGCACGTTAAAAGAGGATGCCACAGGGCATCCCTTGAAGTGAGAGCTGGCCTCCATACGGTAATATCGACCCATGCATATTATCTCAGATGGTATTCTACAAGAATAGGGCATTAATTAGATGAGAAATGGAGAAGAAGCTTCACAAAAGTATTTTTTTTTTGTATGCTCTTGGAGATGAGCATGTTTTTCTTGATTTATGTACAAATGTGAAGAATTTCTCATCTGATACTGGGACTCGCATGAAGCGCCGTTTGCGTAATCGATTAATGTAAATATCTCTAATAATCTACGGCGAAATGAAGCTGGCTTTTACTACACTGAATCAAAGACGTTTCTACTCCACACTTCAGTGCCAGAGGCATATTCTTTTGCTTTTCTCTTGCATGAGCTCGATTTGAGCGATAGCCCGACAGAGTAATCGTGAATCACAAAGATAAATACAGGAGATGAGAAAGACACCGTATGACCTACAACGCGCGCAAGTTTGACGAATCTGTTTAGTCTGATTAGTGATTAGTTGCATACGAGAATCTCGTACATTCACTATTCCCCTACATTAATGCAACTATGCCCCATACCAATAAGGTAATATATACATAGAGTAGAGACTATCGTAAGATGAGCTCAACTTCAAACCAATTCGTTGAAGATATATTTTGCTTAGATTCGTGTTGAAGATATATTTTGCATAGATCACTAAAAGCAACTATTCTGCAGCGTATTCCGTGCACGTGATCATTCTCATTTCCTTTTCAATTACACTACTTTGTAATCACGTCACATTAGCCTGAGCATCATAAGGGTTATTACTAGAAGTCATATTCATAGCTTGATATTGATAGATCTGACAACATTAGATCAGTTCTAGTACTACTGGATTAATCATTAAATTGTGTTTGAAGGAAAAATTGATACATTGCTTGTTGCAACAGTGCGATACACGGTGAAAGGCAATTCATAAGAGATCGTTACTAATAGCGGTCTGATCTATTTCTTTTAAGGCGAATTTAGGAAAGAAATTAGAGCAATCATTGAAGGTGCAGTTAAATAAATCAATTGACACAGGTTCTAAAAGAAGCTTTCTCGATATGATTCATGATTCACCTTCGAGTGACAAGGAAAACCTTGTAGGCGTGGATGGGAAGACAAAAAGTACACAACCGCCAACTTCTAGGAAGCTTAATACCGATGATCAACTTGATGATATAGAAGTTGTTGATGGTATGGAAGATGAATATGATGATGATTCCGATGCTTCTGTGGAACTGGCAGAACAGGACAAAATTCAAGATATTGACATAGATGACGACTTTGATTCAAGGCCCGATAGAGGTGTCACGCAAAATTATGGGTGGAACAATTCCACTGGTAAGATTAGAACACCTCCTGCAAATGATGTTAAAGGATTGGCTAGTAGATTGACTAAACCTATTCCTGATTATCCAGTAAAAGAAGAAAAGCATTATGTGTGGGAAATAAACGACTGGATGGGCCTCAAGGCTGATAAGGTTAGATCCCCCAAATTCAGATGTGGAGGTTATGACTGGAACATCTTGTTGTTCCCAAGAGGAAATAACAATACCCATCTTTCCGTATATATGGAACCTCACCCTATTACCGAAGGCGAAGACAGAGATGGTAAAGTCAAACAAGAAGATGACTGGCATGTCTGTGCCCAGTTTTTTTTGGATATATGGAATCCTAACCACCCTGAATGTCATCTTCCAAGTGGACTGAGTCATAGATTTAGTAAGAATGAAACTGATTGGGGTTTCTCATCGTTGATCGATTTGAAGCAATTACACAGTGCCAATCCAAGATTGAACCAAATGCACCCCATATTGGAGGGAAATAAACTCAATATTACTGGATATGTGAAAGTAATAGATGATTCGAAGACCGGTGTATTATGGCATTCATTCATAGACTACGACTCAAAGAAAAATACTGGTTATGTGGGTTTAAATAACCAAGGTGCTACTTGTTACTTAAACTCTCTATTGCAAAGTTACTACACGACAAAGATTTTTAGAGATTTGGTGTACCAAATCCCAACTGATAAAGATACAAGTAACAAGAGCGTACCTTTAAGCTTGCAAAGAATTTTCTATATGTTGAAATCTTCCTCTGAGCCAGTACCAACATTAGAGCTTACCAAGTCTTTTGGTTGGGATTCGTCTGATGCGTTCACTCAACATGATGTACAAGAGCTCAATAGAATCTTGATGGACAAGCTAGAAACGGCTATGAAAGGCACGAAAATAGAAAACCGTTTGAATGATATTTTCGTTGGTAAAATGAGATCGTTTATCAAATGTGTCAATGTTCCTTATGAAAGCTCTAGAGTAGAGGACTTCTGGGATATACAATTGAATGTCAAGGGATTTAGGAATTTAGAACTGGCCTTTGAAAACTATATCGAGATTGAGATGTTAGAAGGAGAAAATAAATATCAAGCTGGTGATGGTTATGGCTACCAGGATGCAAAGAAAGGTGTTGTTTTCGAATCATTTCCTCCCGTGTTACATCTTCAGTTGAAAAGATTTGAATATGATTTTATGGTGGATGATTTAGTAAAAATTGATGATTTATATGAGTACCCAGATTCTATCGACTTGCGGCCATATTTAGATGAAGACTTACCGGAGTCCGTGAAAAATGAAAATTGGAACTATAAGCTTCATGGCGTTTTAGTTCATCAAGGAAGTATTTCCAATGGTCATTATTACGCGATGATTAAACCTTTTGCAAATGATGAAACTTGGCTTAGGTTTGATGACGACAAGGTCTGGAAGATCACTCCCTATAACGTTTTCAATGAAAATTATGGAGCTAATGAGTTATCGAGCGAAGAGTTTTCAAGGTTGACTAGACTGGAACAACAGGAAAATATGATTAGGAGGGTTACATCTGCTTATATGTTGGTATACTACCGTGAGAGTGGTCTTGATAAAATATTGCCTGATCATGATGGCTCATATGACCTCGTTCCAAGCCATATTCCTAGACAGATTGAGGAAGAGATTAAGGAAAGGGAAAATCTCGAACGAATGAGGCAGGAAGCTCTATACTTTACCAACGTGGAAGTGGTAACTAACGATAATTTCCGAAATTTTGATGGTTTCGATCTTTACCCCGATCCTACAATTCCAAAGCTATATGATGAATCCTTATTTGATCCTGCAAGCAAGCCATTATCTTTGAAGGTTAGAAAGGAAGATACATTTTTGTCATTGCATAAGTTAATCGGCGTAAGCTTAAATTATTTTGATGCTGGCTTCGATGTTGCTAAACACTTTGATTCCCTTCCTTTTAGATTACTTCCCGTGAACCACCGAAACAATCATACAAATAGGACAGATGCGCCGCTATCACCTGATTTGTTTAACTTGTCAGTTAATGTAGTCTACACCAAGGCTTTCAATAGAAAGTACGATGAGATGGTTTTCTTCGTTGAAGATAAAAGAAGAGATTTAGCTAACATTCAAAGCTTCGGTAATGACCAAGTTGAAACTCCCGCTAACTTCACTTTCCAAGGTGTTCAACTGAGATTATCTGATGCAGAGGACTTCCATGATATTCAGTTCAAGGAAATTTATGACCAATCCTCAAGCATCATTATCTTTTTTAAATATTTTGACCCTGTCAGCCAGACTGTGAAGGGAATAACACATATGTCGGTTAAGAAAGACGCACAGATAGGATCTTTAACGAAACAGCTTAATTCTGTTTTAGGGTTCCCTGAAGATACCCAGTTGGAGCTATTTGAGGAATTGTCGCATGCCAAAATAGAGAAGATCGATTTTAATGTTACCTTTGAGAAAAGTGAAATGAGCAATGGTGATATCATAACTATTCAAGTTGCAAATCCTGAAAGATACAGTGGAAGTGGCAAGTTCAAAAATCTAGTTGAATATTACAGGTTCTTGTTGACAAAATTGCACATTGTAGTTCGTCCTTATAAACGTGATATAGAAGAAGCTGCAGAACCTAACTTGCCAAATGACGGCAACCAGAAGAAAGGTGGCACTCTTCAAGCCGATTATCCGCTCGCCAAGATATTAGATACTTGGATTTCTACTTTGTCGTCGTTCAATGAATTGGCTTCCACGATTGCTCAAGAATTAGGAGGAGGTATTGATCCAAAATACTTGAGACTATTCATTGTCAATAGTCAAGGGCAAAGGTATGCATTAAAGTCAACGCATCATTTATCACAATTTTTCCCCAAATCTGTCCCAGTCAGCCAGATTACAACGTTTGAGTATGAAGTCCTAAAAATGCCATTGAAAGATTTCGAGAACTTGAGATCAATCAAGGTTAATTGGGTAACGAACTTGCTGAATTACCAATTGTACGAACTTTTAGTTCCGAAAATGGGCACTGTGTTGGATTTAATGGGTAAGCTTCTTGCGAAAATAGATGTAAAGCCGAAAGATAGAAAGCATATTCTCTTATGGGCTGGTATTAACCATAAGTTTTATGATCTTATAAGATTTGATCGGTCCATCGAATCATTAAATGACAACTTAGATTTGTACGCAGGTATATTCCCATCAGAGGTTGAGATTCTTGTCAGTCATGACATGTTCAAAAGGCTTGTGGATGAAAATGCAAGCGCAGATGAATTTGAGAATAGTGTAACCAAAAAGGAATTTATCAATGCACAACAGCTAAAGGAAGATTTAAATTTAATTCCTGCTTTTCATTTTCACAAGAATAGAAACTATCACCATGGCGTTCCTTTCATTTTGCCTATATATCCTGGTGAAAAGTTCCTGGAGACAAAGGAACGTTTACGCATGAAACTTGGTGTAGGTACACCTGCATTAGAGAAGATTAGGTTTGCATTAGCTGATGATAGTGATAAGGGCCACTATCTCGAGCAAGATAATGACGACTTAGTTTTGTACACAGAGATCAACAAGTCTCAGGTTCAACTATGTTTTGCTCTAGACCACCCAGATAAAAGTGCACGTCGTCCTCTTAACGTCGATAAGGGTATATCTATCAAGTAATCTCGTACTAAACTACGAGTAAGTTGCACATCATTACCTTAATGGCTATTTTTCAGAAATCTAGGTTGTACGTGTGAAATGGTACAGTGGAATAAATCAATGTATCATTGCGTGTTTCTGGACGTGGAGCTGCTAAGCTCTTCATGTTCGTTTGAGTTTATTTTTACCTTTTTTATTCTATTTTGATTTAAATATGAATGCTTTATTTAAATGGCGTAACCGAGTCGTCTCAGGAGCATAAATCATATATTAAAGGCGTAGAAGTTTGTACTTCTTCTCTCTTATTGTTGTAGAACTTAGTTTCCCTTCAAAGTTATCTTTGTCCGTCCCTTCACCAACGACTTCCACAGTTACAATTGTTAGTTTTGACAAATTTTGATCTTTCCTATAGGTATTTATAAAATCACCTCCTTTTGATGACTCTTCGCTGACCACCAATGCCTGAATATTACTGACCCACCCAGTAGGGCCACAGACATCGTTTATTTCATAAATCTCAAAAATCCTTGGAGAAGACATTATCAAGCGAAGAAATTCAACAACCTTTCCTTGTCTTTCTGAGTACAGCTCCAACATAGATGCATACTTTTTCTTCGTAAGAAGGCCAGAGCCCGTGATACCGATAATAATTTTTTTATTTGCTAAAAAATAGGTCATGGATAGGAGTATCTTATGTCCATCATGGATATTATCAAAGGTACCTCCCACAGCAACAACATCAAAAGCGCCTTCATATATGGACGCTTTCGAATCTTTTTGCTTCGTCTCTTTTGGTAATTCCAATTGGGCTGACACAACTCTTAAGATTCCTTTTTGGAATCTGATCTTCTCATCTGCAACAATGTACAATATGCTCCACCTAGTTATCAATCGCTTTGTATCTTCCACATTAAACAAAATGTCGATACTGAATCTGTAATCTAACCCTAACTTGTTTGCAGCTGCCCTTGCTATCAGATAATACTTCCCTAGAAGAAAGTTCAACTCCTCAGAATTCTCAACGGGGGTACCAATTAGTATGTCGACACCAGATGCCCCATTAAATGAAGATATACAGTCACTAACAAACTTTGAATAGTCTAATTGCAAAGGTCTATCTATTATTAACAAGGGTACCATGGTATGCAGTAAGTTTAGCTAGCTAATTTGTGGGGTTAGCTACTATCTGATGTAGTACAACTGGCTAAGTTCTATATCATGTGATCAAATTTGAGTTCTATGTACAAGATTATAATACGTTTTCACTAACTGTTTGGACATCCAAGCTGTCGGTAGATTTTGTAGTTAATGATATCAAGTTTCTTTAAAGCATTTGGGACTTTGGCATCAAGACTCAAAAGAGTCTTCAATGATGCTGATACCTTTTTATTTGAGCCTTCAAGATCATCCCTTACCTTGAGCTCATTATAAACAAATTCAACAGATTGGAGAATAGGTGAAGTATACAATATCCCCTCTAATGGATTAATAAGGAAGTTAGGTTTGAACATTAAAATTCCCGACCTTATAATTTGTTTATGAAATTCAATCTCTTCATTAATCCCAATGTCAACCCAAGTCGCGTCGTATAGCCTTTGAATTAACCCATTGTAAGAGGAGACAAAACTGTTCGGAATCTTAAATTTACTTTGATGATGGACTTGGCTCTCATTAACAAGCAAAATATCCATAAGCTTATTTAAGTTCTCGATAACGCTTTCGAGCTGGGACTTTGAAATAGATCTCTTCGGCGTATTATTTGGTACATTTCTGCGTGCCTTATCTCTCGTTTGGTAATTGTAGTTGAAGTCATTGAAATAGTGAATGTCAGTTACCAAACATGAAAAACAAGCGTCAAATGTTTTATAACGAGGAATCAAGTTCAAAGATCCAGACTGATTTTCAATCACAAGTTTTGATAAAATCTCCATGATTAGATGAGTAGATGTTTTTCCATCCTTCCTGATATTTTCATTGATTTTAAAAATCATGTCTTCTATAACCATAATGTCAACTTCTGGGAAACCTTCACTTTTATCGCTCTTTCTTACTGGCAGCGTATGAGGATTCCATAACAATTCTATGTTATGATTCAAACAATCTTTGAATAAGCCATGCTTAGTGATGCCTTGAACAATTTGATCAAGGTTTACATTAAATCCACCCCATTCACTCAAAACGAACCAACACGAGGCAACGAAGGCTTCATATTCTCCCTTATTTATGAGTCCTTCCAATAATAGGGAAACATGAAATTTATTTAAACCAGACTTATTGATAATAGCCAATGAGTTCTTAATCGTTTGCTTAGACGACCGACCTTTATTACCACTTTTCTCTTGAGCCTCCTTCAATTCGGAGGCTAATGGACGTCTGAAATCAACCAATCTTTTTCTATTTCCACTAAATATAGCTTTAGTCTTTCTTTTAGACGTTAAAGGTGGCGGAAACGTAACCAATGGATTGATTTCTGCTTCTTGCGGTGGAACAATCGATTCAGGGTAAATGTCATTTATATCAAAATCAAACATCTTGGTGTTACTTAGATAATACTTTAACGCTTTCTCAAGCCGTTTGTGCGTCATTTTGACTACAGAATTATCCTCTTGGGAGAGGGGATGCACAAGCTTGTCTTTAACGCTATCAACAAAGTCAAGAATTCTTTTGATCTCAGGACTCCATATTCTAAGATACTCTAAACCAATTTCAGCATACTTATAATGCGAGCCCAGGCTTGAAATGGGACCAGTCCCACTAAAATCATTAATGAAGCAGGATATAAGAACACTCACTAAACTACTATCAATCTCAATCAAAGGTTTAGCAGTCTTCTTTCTGTAGTCTTCTAGAAGCTCGGGCATTTCTTGAGCCTTCTCTTTCAAAGGTGGCTCAGGTGGTGTAGCTAATTTCAAAACTTTAGAAAAAATCATCTGGGCTGTTGATGCTAATTTGCTTTGATTCTCTAAAAGCATTAAAGCTCTCTGTTGCGATATCAAACGAGAATCAGATTTGATCCTTTTAGAGACATGACGATGATAATTTTTTATGCCATTCAAAAAGATAGAAAATGTATATCTATCGGGGTTCAAAGCAGGAAGAGTTTTATCAGGTTGCACAAATTCATCAAAGAAAGACCAGGCAAGATATTGCTCATCTTCAAAATTTTTCATCAAAATGCTTAAACATGCATTGAATGAGCTGATAAGCTCTTTATTTTTGAGCGACGTTGTTTCTCCATTATTGGCTAACGTTTTCAGTCTAATACCTTTGAATAATTCGAAGCATCTTTCGCAAAGATCCCTCAGTGCTCCACCCCATGTCTGAGATTTAGATATCCCACTGAAAAGAATAACATGTGTCTGTAAATTAGGCGTGATTTGCCACTTTTTACGGTCATTATAGCTTTTTAATGCCGCTTTCACGTCGCCTCGTTCCAAAAGCCATTGAAGAACTGCATTCATTCCAACAATACCAGCATCATGATATGCTAACCTACAGAGGACTGTAGCTCTGAAAGTATCATTGTCTCTTTCAATTAATTTCATGACATCCCTTGTTACCAAATAAGGGTCCTTGAGTTGGCTTTTGGTCGTACCCAAGAGAACCATCAATCTTTCATCTATGGAAACACTTCTTGATTTTTTAAATTTCAACAAATTTTCGAGAATTACTCTTGCCTTGGGTGATGAAACATTCAAGTCCCTAGGTGATAGCTTATCGAGTTGGATGACACTTCCACTTTCATCTTGAAAGACGAGGCTATCATATTTCAGCTTTAGAACTAGTAAAGCTTTTTGCAATGCGCTACTGCTATTTGAAGGTAACTTTTGTCTCTTATTAGCAATTCGATTTTTCTTCTGGTTTATCTCCCTATCGGTGTGCTTAGCAATTTGTCCTGTCTTTACGAAGTAGTCTAACTTTGTCCTTATATTTGTTCTATCTTTATATTCTGAATAAGGCCGTCTAGCTCCAGTAAACCCCAAAAACAGCTTGCACAGTTTAACACCAAACAGAAATTCATAGCCTCTAGAAACTCTCTTAATATCTATGAACATTCCAAGAGAATCCAGGTTTTCCTAACGCTGCTATATTTTAAATACTAATGAAAGGCAGATACCTTTACATGGAAATTTTACTTGGTGTGCATATACCAAGGCGCTCATCTGATCTCATTAGATTACGAGGGTCTTCAGTGAAAGTACCTCGAGTTATAACAATTTCCGTATATGAGTAGCACTTCTGAAGAATATATCAGGCTATTAAGTCTATATCGTTCAGGGGGTGATGTATCTTTTGACTATTTAAAGTCCTTGGAGGAGAATATCAGGGAAAGAAATAATACCTCTGATGAAGCGTATCAAAGAGTTGAATGGAATTATCTAAAGGAGGCCATTAAAGAGAAAATAAGTGGACTTACTTCGTCTAACATAAAAGAATATGTTGTTTCATTATTTAAGTTGAATCTCGTTCGAGGTAGGGGCTTGTTAGTACGCTCTGTCATGAAGTTGCAACTTTTGAACAACTTATCGACTCCACTATTGGCGTCTTTAATCTCCGTTTTGAATTCTAAAATCCCAGAAATAGGCGAACTTCTAGGGAGACGTTTGATCTTGCAGTTCAAAAAGAGTTATATGAGGAACGACGAGAGAGTCTGCAATTCTGCAGTTATATTTATTGGACAACTTGTGAATGTTAAGGTTGTACACGAAATTTTAGTTCTTCAAATAATTCAGCTTCTTTTGACTGATCCTACAGACGATTCAATTGAATTGGCAATTAGTTTAATGAAAGTAGTAGGGAGTGCTTTGAATACAAACTCAAGATCCGCTTCTAATATGATATTCAGTCAATTGAAGACATTGAAAGAAAACAACGATTTTCAAAAAAAAACTCGAAGCTCCATTTATGATTTATTACGTATAAAAAGCACATCATTTGCTGATTATCCCCCTATTGAGAAGGAATTAGATTTAGTTGAAGATGAAGATCAGAAAACTCACATTCTTCAATTGGAGCTGGTCAAATGCTCTGACGATAAACTAAACACATTCATTTATGACAAGGACTTTGATAAGCACAATGTAGAATATGATAAAATTCGCGAAGAAATCCTCGGTAGCGATGATGATGATGATGATGAGGAGGAGGAGGAGGAGGAAGAGGAAGAGAGGGAAGAAGAAGAGAATGATGAGAAGGTCTCAGCATCTGAAGTACGTGAGATCAAAGAGAAGCAGGAACTCCTCAACATTAAAGATATGACTGAAACAAATTTATTAGAATTTCAAAAGAAGGTTTACTTAACAATAATGTCAAGTATGTCTTCCGATGAGGCAGTACATAAGCTACTCAAGCTAAGTAAACAAAGACCAAGGACTGGCCAAGATGATGAAACTTTAGTTGATATGGTTATACGCTGCTGTGCGCAGGAAAAGACTTATTCGAAATACTTCGGCGTAATTGGAGAGAAGCTCATTGCTTTAGGCAGAAAATGGCATGATGTGTTTGTGACGCAATTCAAACACTATTATCAAATAATACACCAATTTGAGACAAATGGGTTGAGAAATATAGGCAAGTTTTTCGGGCATTTGTTCGCATCTGATAAATTAGCCATAGAACAGTCTTGGGATGAAATCAAGATGACAGAAGGAGGAACAAACTCCGCTACTAGAGTGTTATTGAAGTTTATATTCCAAGAAATGGTGGAAGAAATTGGAATAAACGAATTGAAGGCAAGGATAATTGAAGATGACTATGTGAAACCCAAGATTAACGGTTTATTCCCTGTTTTGGATTTAAGTTGGCGCGATGCTGAGCATGTCCGCTTTGCCGTCAATTTTTTCACAGCCATTGGACTAGGAGTTTTAACCGAAGAAATGAGAGAGGTCCTCAAGAAACTTTCTCTGAGAGGCAGAGCGTTACATAGAGACAGAGCTCTGAGTGCAAGCGGTAGTGAAAGTTTCAGTCGCAGTACAAGTGGAAGCTATAGTAGAAGCAGGAGTCTGAGTTACAGCAGAAGTAGAAGTCTGAGTTACAGTAGAAGTAGTAGTAGTGAATCTCAAGAGTCTGTGTAGTGCAGTCGGTTTGCAATGATAATGACACCATCCTTGAAATTTTCTAATACAGAATTAACAATACTCATTCCATGCATCTTCAAAAGCGGGTATGTTTTCTGGAATGATCTCATTTTAGCTCACGACAATTTCACATTTCCTATTTTTGGCAACTCATCTGGCTCGGGAATATTCGTCGCGAGAGATTTTGTATCTTTCCGAATTTTTACGATCAGTGCAGCCATGGCCACAAAAATTTAGACACGCCTCGTCATCGAGTAACTATTAAAAAATTTTTTCATAGAAGTCTTCATGGAACCAAAGAGTGAACTAACTTGCGATATCAAGCCATAATTAACCACTGAAGCAACAAGCTAGTTCAATTTTCAGCAGTTCCTCCATGAATTCTTTCAAATAACACCAAAAATGTTTCAATCCTATGTAATACCTGTATATACTCAACCAATAGAAGTACGCATGAAAAAGATTATACCAATTGGCTGAAGCAAGCACCGCTATATAAGGGTTAAGAATGCCGAAATTCAAATTTGCTTAACTCAATATAACTTCAATAAACAAGCTATATTAAAAATGCCAGCAAAGTTTGAAAAGGGAAGCGCAAAGAAGGGTGCTAATTTATTCAAGACTAGATGTTTACAATGTCATTCCACAGAAGAAGGTGGTCCTAATAAAGTCGGTCCTAACTTGCACGGTGTTGTTGGTAGACAGTCTGGTCAAGCTGCAGGCTTTTCTTACACTGATGCCAACAAGAAGAAAGGAGTTACCTGGACTGAACAAAACTTGTCTGATTATTTGGAAAACCCTAAGAAGTACATTCCAGGTACTAAGATGGCTTTCGGTGGTTTAAAGAAACCTAAAGACAGAAACGATTTAGTTACTTTTTTGGTCCAAGCTACCAAATAAGCGACGCGAAGAAGATGTCCTCAATATGATTTTACATGTTTATGAGTTGAGTGGGATGGAGTTCTTTTTCATTGTAGAATGGCGGTTGCTATCATGCTGCCTAATACTTTTAGATTAGACTGATTAAATTTAAAATTGTACATAATTTATTTATACATGGAATAAGCATGAGTTTGTACGAAATTGTATATGTGATTATTTGCTTGGCTCCAATCCTTGTAGCTTCGCTAGAAAGATATTTTTACGGTTAGTCAAAGTTTGATGGAAAAAAAATCAATGCGTGTATGCATATAAGAGAAATATGGAAATATCTTGACAGAAGTCAATCAGTCTGTTGAGTACTGGATTGGGGTTATTATTTTATCTGTTCGGGCGGCGCCATGGAGAACATGAAATTTCAAGTGGATGTTGATCCGAATGAAGACACCGAATGGAATGATATATTAAGATCCCATGGAATTATTCCTGAAAAACCGCCTTCACCTTCTGAGCAGCTTGAAGAAGCTTTGGAAGAGGCAGTGAGGAAACAGCACGAAAATAGGCTTGAGAGCAAGGATTTGGATGAGTTGGATGCACTTGAAGATGAAGAAGATGAGGATTTTTTGAACTCTTATAAGGCTAAACGTTTAGGCGAATTGAAAGAAATGACTCAAAAAAAGAAATACGGATATGTTTTACCCTTGAATAAAGCTGAATATGAAACTGAAGTGACAAAGGCTTCAAAGGATACATTTGTACTTGTTCATATGTCTTTACAATCAAGTTTACAGAGTCGGCTACTTGACTCTATTTTGAGAGATGCTGCTAAGATATTTCCTGAAATCAAAATATGTGATATTCCAGCGTCAAGATGCATTGAAAATTACCCCGATGCAAATTGTCCAACTCTTATCATTTATCACAACGAAAATGTTGTTAAGCAGTATGTAACGTTGGTGCAGCTTGGAGGTAATAGTGCTCAACTCAAAGACATCGAGCTGGTATTTGTCGACATTGGAGCAGTGAATATAAATGACAAAAGATTAATTATAAATCAGCAAGACGAAGATCTTGAAGAAGCGCATAGACTTCGTTTTATGAAAAAATCGATAAGAGGTTCTGGGGATGCTGGCAATAGCGATGATGATTTTTATGATTGATATCCTTTGCCGTTGCTTAAGAAATAGAGTCTGATTATACTTTGGTGGTATATATTTGGACTATTCGAAGACGCCAATCAAAATATTCTATTGTATATACATTTCCTAATAAACACTTCACGAACGAAGTTTGCAGAATATTATAAAGCTATTTTTTAGATCATTTGTTTCCGCTAATTATCCTGTAGTGCATTTGCATTTGTGAGACCGTGGCGCTAGTTGAGGAATTTCGAGTTGCACATTTTGATTATCTAAATCCAGCAGCGAAGTTGAAAAATCTCAGGCACACGCAGGACCCCAAATCAAAGGATTTGAAAACCTTGTATAAGCATTTTCTACGCAACAGTGCCATTGACAACTGGGTGACTTGAGTGAGGGTAGATCTACATCCATTAGGGCATACTCAATATTGTCTGCCAGGAAGAAATTAACTCTTGCATTAGTTTCTTGTCGCATTTATTTTTTGAAGACGATCCAAGCGTCCATCTGTATCTGGAAAATCAAATTCCTTATACGTTGAGCTTCATGAGTTCGGAAACAATTACCAATGATCCAGAGGCAGCTTTTCAGCTGTTATCAGGTCTGCATGATCTTTTCCATTATTTAAAACCTTGCGATCACATACAATCGATTCTAAGCACCAAGGCGAAAGTCACGGTATTTTCGACCTATAGACAAGCCGTGATGATTTCTTGTGCAGCAATGCAAAAAGTGAGATACAAGTCCAAAAAAGATGGGTCTTTTGTCCCTTATAGAAAATTGGCAAATCTTCATATTGAATCCCTCAAATGCACTGATTGCTCAGCTAATGACTTTGGCCAAAATATGATCTGTCTTCAATGTTCTAGCGTTGGGTGTTTTATTGGCAAAAAGCATGCCTTTCACCATTTTGAAACTAACAAGCATTCGTTCGCTGTTGACTCCAGCAATGGTTTATTATATTGCTTTGCTTGCAACAATTATGTTAATAACCCGGAACTTGACCAGATTAGGATGAATGTCTTTTTGGGGGCTCCTGGAGATTCTGCAATTCCAAAAGAAGATGAAATAGTCGATAGTCATGGAAAGGAACTTAGTTCGTTCTATCTGAATCCAAGTAGTCATGGAATAACGGGTTTAAGAGGCTTTATTAATTTGGGGTCTACGTGCTTTATGAGTAGCATTTTGCAAACCTTCATTCATAATCCATTGATAAAGCTTCAATTCTTCAATAACGATCATCATTTCTTTAATTGTGAAAGCAATTTTTCCTATAACGAAGGAGGTAGAATTGATCAAGATAATGCTTGTATTACATGCAGCATTGACAACATTTTCAAGAACTTTTATGGAACTAGCAGTTCAGAAGGTTTCGCTATGATTAATCTTTTAATCACAGCCTGGTATAAGAAGAAATCTTTAGCTGGTTTTGAAGAACAAGACGCACATGAATTTTTGCAATTTATTTTGAATGAATTCCATCAGGATCACGAAAGAGTGACTATCAATGAACAGAAAAACCTCGACAAAATGGAAGCTGATAGTCAATTTGAGCCAAAATACTGCAAATGTATTACTCATTCCACATTTGCTGGTGAGCTCCAGAGCTCAGTCGAATGTCTCTCATGCCATAAAAGCACTCAGACTTTTGATCCTATGTTAGACATTTCATTGGAAATAAGCAAATCAAAGAGAAAAGACAAGACAGTCACGTTGTACGACTGTCTTGATCTCTACACTCAAAAGGAAAATTTAGACGTTATGTACAAATGTCAGCATTGCGGTCAAAGCTCAAGGGCCCTAAAAGAGCTAAGGATCAAAAAAGTTCCGTCTGTGCTCATAATACAGCTTAAAAGGTTCGAACATAAAACAGGGACCGACACATCGAGAAAACTTGATGATCCTGTTAACCTTCCGCTTTATCTTGATCTTGAAAAATATGTAACCGCAAACATGGTGCAGCCTATCGATATCAATCGATATGAAACACCACGTCAGGTCATGGCTCTTTTTGCATTGGTGTCACATATAGGTTCTGTCAACACAGGTCACTACAAAGTTACTATCAAGAATGATAATGGAGAGTGGCTTCATTTCGATGACAGTGTCATTACAGTTATTTCAGAGGAGGAAGTCACTCGCAGCAAGGCATATTTACTTTTTTACATAAAATGCACTATCTGATCTATGATACTTAAAAATTCACGATATGTTGGCGCTTATATCAAGATTGAAGATATTCTTTAAAGCTAGTTGATGAAGAAGCATTATGATTTTTTTAGCGTTTATGCATACCAATTAAAATATCGATAATAGTTTAAACATGTAGGACTGTTATCTGTGACTATTCCAGTTCTCACGCGATGAGTCAAAAAACACCTTAAGAAACAAGACGCAACCCTACTACATGAAATATCCAAGACGGGAAATAATAAACAGAAGACACAGTCTTCGGTGCTGTATTTCTACCTCTAGAAACTCTACTCGTATACATACAAAAGGTGCCACAGTTGCTTGGAGAGAAACCATGATAGAGATCAGCGATGATATATTCAATGATTCAACATTTGGTTATAAATAGAAAAGTTCATACCCGATCAGACTAATTTGAGCCTCCCAGGATATTTAAAATTCTCGTTTTAGTAAGATTTACATTCTGTTTCTCCCCCTTATTTTACTTGCTCCAATATTTTACAACTTGAGTAATAATGAAGTGAGTTTGACCTATTAGAGTATTAATCGCGTCAAGATTTCTAGCTCCGTCACCGCTTAAAGAAGTTCAATCCTTCCCTGTACAATAAATTTTTTAGTTAACTACCAAATTTCAAACTGGTCGCGCGATCAAACACCTAATTAGTGTGAGATACACATGATGAGCCTATTGGCTCTTTGGCCCAAAGTAATGCCGAGGACATAGTACGTGAATTCTCGAAGTATTCATTTCTCTATATTTGCCACTTTACACAGAACATTATGCCGTTATCTGTCTTGGCTCTATTTAACAAAATTTCGTTAAATGTAATGCATATTGATTCAGCTGCAGGGTTGGCCATTCAAGTTTGCAGCCTTGTCTGTTCGCCTGAGAATTTTGATAGAGATTTGCGTTCATATTATGCTCACTGTTGCCCCAGCAGCCGTTAAAGTTCTAGAGCAGGAAGTTTAAAATCTGAGCCCTGATCTCAAAATACCTAGGAGCGACGCATCTGACTACCATCATCTCATAAGTGGAATCTGTACACCGTTACTCTACCTCATGCGTTTCAGCGTTGCTCAGCACTTGCAGATTGATTTCTTTTTGTCTTAAATTACGTGATCTGTTTCTCGGCACCTATCCTACAATGATGTAAGGCCAGAGGAAGGTGGCACGCTCTCGAAATATATAGGTGTATCGAATCCTTTGATGTAAGATACCAGGAGTAGTTCGAAGTTACAAAGATGTGGTTTTTTTTACAATCGTTTGTCACTCTATTACTAATTTTGACAACCGTTTCTGGCTTACCACTTGACACATCTTTGCATAAGAGACTTGACTTCGATTCCTCATCGGTATTCGATGGACTTGCGAATACTACTTGGAACTCATTTTGGAACCAAAATGAAGTAGGCTGGAATTCAAATAATGATGCCTGCACTTCTGATCTGTTTTCATATACTGAACTCTGGAACCTGGCAGTCGCTGGAAGGGTCATAACTGAGCAAGGTGATGTTGCAAAAATATATTCAGCAATACAAGGAATAGAAAATTATCAAAACGCCCTGGGCTGGTTTTCTGCAACGACAAATAAAAATGACGATGTATACGTCGATGATAATTCTCAAGTCATTTGGGTTTTCTTGGATGCCTTCCACAAAACTCAAAATCAGGCTTTTTTAAATACTGCGGTACAAGTCATGAATAATATTCGAGGCGAGTGGGTAAATAATGGAGGAGGTGTCTTATGGGACGTTAATTCTGATTACATAGCTTCTATTTCAACTTCAGAAGCTGCATTAGCCTCAATTAGAACCTACAATGTAACTAATGACTGGTCTTATGTTAACTTTAGTCAACAATGTGTCGATTGGCTATTTAATAATTTGCAAGATCCAAAAGATCACCTTTTCTTTGATGGTAAAGAATTGTCATCCGGAAAAATTCATAAGGGTAAACTTTCCTACACTGTCGGAGTAACTATTTCAACCTTAGTTGGACTTGCCAACGTGATACCAGATTCCGACTATCTTAAGCAAGCAGTGCAGCTCGCTAAGGCAGCTACGAAGAAAAAGGGGCCTTTTTACAACAAAAGTGGATTTTGGAACAACAAACTTAAATATAATCAACTTTTGTTTGGTGGACTTGTTGATCTTGTGAATCTGGGCCTTGATTTGGACTCTGAATTAGAATCACAATTGGTTCATGAAATCAATAGAGAAGCACAACATGTTTATAACACCCATATTAGTCCTTCATTAAACTCAAAAAGCAGCAGCGGAAATACAGACTTATTTTGCAGTAAAGAGAATTCCCCACAAAATTCAGTTTTGGATAACGCATCCATTGCTCAGATTTTTTATGATGTCAGCAAAATTTAACTTAAGGAATTGAGATCTTATATTGTTTCGTGATATCACAGTCAGAGATATAAATGGTGGTAAGACGACTATTAAATATCTCATTGGAACTTTAGTTGTCCATCTTAAAGAACAATCTGATTTGATTTCCTTAGACTTAACCTCACTTAGCAAGATATACTTGATAGCTTAAGATCATGAATTTTTATTTTATTTAGGAAATTCAAGTGGTCTTACGCAATATATTCGTTTTCGTACATTAAATTCTGCTGACTATATATATTTCACTTATACGTGCTTTATAGATATTTAATAAGCTTTGTAAACATAGCCAAGTTTACTTAACTCAATACCATAGCCTGTATCAATGCTGGAAGGCAAAAAGCAAGAGAATCTTTGGTACTGTCGAAGCTGGTTTGATAATCATCCGCGCGACCTGGGTGCAAAATAAAGTCGTATCACTTCATACATAAACATGATTATACATATAATATTAACATCACAAATGAATAATTCATTACAAGGGTGGAAATTTACATTCATCACTTTCTGCTTAAAGGATATTTGTAATGCCTAGCGATACTGATTGACAAAGACTTATACCCAACAAATACGATAAACAGTTTTGCTTATACTGGAGTCATATTTTCAAATATACTATCCAAAAGACTAAAAGGCTAATTTACGTGTCTCATGCTAATCCATTTTCCTTTTTTTGGTCAATCTGACCATTCAATATTAATGCAAAGTCTCAGTCTCAATCACTACATGAAACCAAAGCTGCCACCAGGAGGTCCTCCTGGGAACCCATCGTCATTAAAACGGGGTCCACCACTAGGGAAGTTTCTTGGTAATGGGGGTAATCCATTTGCTACATCGTCCAAATTATCTTCCGCATATGGATCATCATATCGAGCTCCAGGGGGTACACCTAATCTCGATGATGCACCACCACGTCTTTGACCAAAGATTGGATGATCCATAGAAGGTTGCATTCCTCCATCTCCAGGCTTAGCTAAAGGATTCAAATCCTGGTCTCCAATTGAAGGAATTACAGGATGATTTGGTATCCCTTCACGAGCAGGACCTCTTACCTCATACTCATCTTCGAAATCCGGCATATCCACGGGACGAGAACGGAAAGTTCCGGTTGTAGACGGTCCTCCAACTAAAATAGGATTTTCGATTGAAGTTTTTGAATCTTTCTCATCTTTCAACGGGGGTCTTGAATCCAGCTTTTTATAAAAATCATCAAAAAACAAAAGCTTAAAGAGAACAGAGTACACTAAACTCTGAGAATCCCGAGAAATGTCTTCATTCCCCAAGAGAACACCTTCTGGCCATTTTAATACCTCTCCCTTCGACTTATTGTTAGAATCAATAGCTGTTATCAAAACTGTCTGTCCACCAATATCGGATATATTGAGGAGAAGTTCTCGTTGGCCATTCTGTTCTATCTTGATTATTCCTGATTTCTCGAAATCCTCCTTTTGAACATCATATATAGATTTATCAAAATGTTCATCAACAAACCTCTCCGCGAGCTGTCCAGTTAGATCCAAATAATTTTTTACAGCCATCTTAATATCTACCAAAATTATTCATGCAACGATGGATACATGCATCAATTGATCTTAGTGTAGATGTGGGATCTATTTATTAATCTCTGAATGTCGTAACACTGCATATTTGAACATTTTAGTAATGTATGCAGGATCGACTCACTGGTGAGAGAGGGACTTTTGCCCCCCAAATTGCTATGTAAATTCGTCATTGACAAAGCGTTCAAAATAAGAAAACTAGATTCTAAATCACTATCACGAATCTTAAGTGAGATCAATATAACCTTCACCTCTCTTTTATAAACGTAGTATGGTTTTTAAAACAAAAAAAAGTTACTTTTTATTATTTCTATCACGTGATCATCGACGATTGTGTCAGCTTTGTTGTCTAAAATTTTGTATCCTGATTGATTGGTTTATCTCCTTGACCTGAGCCAGTTTGATCTTCCAAGAAACTAAAAAGTTATAGTTGACTATCCGGTACTCACTTTTTGGAGTTTTGATAGGCCTATTTATTCTATTTTGTTGAGTGGAAATTGTAAAAGAATTGTTCAATCTTAGGTAAATTTTACACTAATATCAAAAATTATTTACGTGCTTCATTATTTTTCGATAGATCATAAACTTTGAAAAGCAGTTGGTGTTAAGTCAGACTTGAAAATGACGACGAGAGTACCATTGATTTACTCCTTTCACGAATATAAAGGAGTCGCTGAGGCTGTCGCTGATCATATCATTACTTCGCAGAACATGGCGCTTTACCATACAAAAGAAAAAGACAAGATAGTTGAAATCAAGGCTGGTAGGCTAAATAGGCCTGAACTTTCGAGTATACCAAGTACGTCGTCTGTTAACGTTAACGGAAAAGTGAGAAAGGAAAGGCGTAGCAGAAAAGAAGAGACAAGGTTTAAAATTGCAATCAGTGGAGGGTCATTGATCAAAGTACTTCATCAAGGGCTTTTGAAAAGGCAAAATGCTATCGACTGGGAGAAATGGGACATTTATTTCGTAGATGAAAGGTTAGTGCCCTTTGAAAGTCCCGATTCTAATTTTGGTCAAGCAAAGAGAGAAATATTTGATTTAATTGAAGGTCCCAAGCCAAATATATATCATATTGATGAAAGTCTTATTTCGGATCCACCAGAATGTGCTGACGCTTACGAGAAGCTCCTCATAGGAAATTTTGCCAAGAAAGATTCGGTTAAATTACCCATGTTTGATTTATTGTTGTTAGGTTGTGCTCCTGATGGACATATTGCATCATTATTTCCCAATCATGGAGAGCAATTAAGAGAAAAGCTTGCATGGTGCTTACCTGTAACGAATGCTCCATCAGGTCCATCAAATAGAATAACTTTATCAATTCCAGTCATTACACATGCCCACAGAGTAACATTTGTTGTTGAAGGTCTCACTAAAGCACCCGTCATAAGAATAATAATGGAAAGGCCAGAAAAGGGATTACCAAGTTCCATAGTCAATGAGGGTGCTGCAGGTAAGGTGTCATGGTTTGTCGACGATGATGCTTTGAAAGATTTATATGACATAACTAAAAAGAAGTATAAGTTCACCTCTATTGAAAACTAAAAAGAAGTATAAGTTCACCTCTATTGAAGAACCCACTGATATTTGATTTCGTTTTGATTTAAAAGGAAAGTGCACATCTATAGCTATCGTCTAGAATATCAGAGTTCGATCTTGGTTCCTGTATGGGTGAGAAGGATAATTTTCCCTTTTTTAACTAACCTTGGATTTTCATGCCAAGCCTCAATTAGCCACCATTTGGTGAAGCTTATCGATTGGACGTTGATCACCATTGATTTGTCTGGAACAGTCTAGGTTTCAACTGGACATTTTGCTGCAGAATTATCTAGTAGATACTATCTATTTAATGTGGTTCTCTATGTTAAATTTGCGCTTCCCCTGTGGCATATTATATAAGACAAAATGATAAGGATGCTTTGAACCCCGTGATACATTGATTAATTGCTCACTAGCTTTGCTTTTGTATGGAAATTTATACAAAGGAATACTTGTACGTGTAGATCAATTCTAAGGATTTTCTATGCAGTTGTAAACACAATTTCCTTTATGCTTTGCTTTAATGCTTCGTTTTAAAGAGTTGAGTTGAATAGCCATAGCGTTTAAGTCTTTCTTTGGCGATATGATGCTTTCTTTGGTGATATGATGTGTGTGTGCTTTTTTTTTTTTTTTGATTATACCAATTAAATTTAACATTTTATTGTAATCAAAGTCAATCTTTCGTTCTAGAAATGTCTTTATCTTCTAGATTGAAAAATCGCCGCGCAATCACCTGTCAGATTGTGCCACACGTCATGATTTGCAGAAAGCTGCATATTGCAAAAGAAAAAAAATAAAATAAAATTTGCCTACTACTGAATTCCAAAAGGTTAGAAGCTCTTATGAGACACGAAGTCTACGACTGCAAAATCATCGTTGCTATTGATCTGGTCCCTAATTTTGAGGCTATCGTCATTGACGACTAAAACAACCAAATAGAACATGTTCTTGGTGTATCTGTGAAAAATAATAGTAAAAGGGGCTTTAGGTTCTACAGAGAGGTTAAAAAATGTAAGGTCTTTTATTGAATTGAAAAGTAAGCATCATCTTCAAAGTAAGATACCACCATTCTCTTCCCCCGCGAAACTAAGTCTAATCTATAGAATTTCTTTATACCAATAACAAAATAGAACCGAATTTAAAACACATCTGAAAGTGATATCCAGCACTAACTGAAATCATGATTTAATGTCTAACATGATACTAAATTTGTACATGAGTACCGTTGTGATGATGAGAAGGCTTCGGTTTACTGTCGTTCCAGTGTCTCTTGTTAAATCTAGAGTTGTCTGTTATTCTCTTCTTCAAATAGGTATTGTCAAGTTGGGAGTCAAATGGTACAGCACTGACTTGAACGGCTAAAACGGCAAAGGCACCAGCGAAAATAGTAGTAAGCTTCATTTTTTTTGGTTCGCTGTTTATTTTCTATGAGTTTTTATTGAACCTATGAATATTTTAGAGATATCCAGGCTACACCAGTCCCTTTATACGTCTCAAATTTGCTCTTGTGTATGTCTTTAATCTTAGTGTTATGAGCCTATGTAGATCAGTTTTTCCGCATTAAGCTGCAGGGGATAACGAAGGGGGGGCAGGGTGGAGGTTAGGGCGCCTGGGGACTTTGTGAAAGATTATTGTCTCCATAGACGAGTCCTGTCGCTAAGACGATACTCGCGCCTCATTCTTTGATAAATTTTTCCTAATTAGACTCCCACAGGCCGTTGCGTTTCAGTCCATTGACTCCGGAAACAAACGGATGTTTTAGACGATCGCTTCCACCAGTTAGCGACCCTCCTAGGCTAGGTGATGGTTCTAGTTTACCATTCCGTTAATAGACATTGCTTACGTAGGATACCATTCTTGACTCTTTCCAGGGCCCAAGAGAAACTAAGTCACTGCCTCTTCGTTTCACAAACCTACGCCACGAATCCTAAGACGCGAATGGAAAGGAGAATCATGATAGTGGCGCCGTCGTGTAATTTTCATCGAGGTCTTATTAGTCACACTGAGCACTGGGATTATAACACAGTAGAAAATGTATTTCACTTGCAGTGCGACATCGCAAGTTGGTGAATCTTCTTGTGTAAAACTGTTGACGTGCAGGCTTTTATTGTTTGAAATTAGCGAGACGAGTCTCGTTCCAGCAAGTTTCAGAAGGGCAGACATAAATTATTTCAAACTATGGGGCGTAAGGAGAATTATATGCCGTTAAACAATAGGAGAGGTCGATTATCGTAACTATGATACCAACGGTTAGTCGTTCGCATTTACCTTAATGCAATTATAACCATTATTTCATTTTTGGTTGCAACGGTTACAGGAGTTGTAAGATACATGAAAAGTTTTTGAACTAGTATCAACCAATTGAAAACTAAGACGGGAAAACAAAAAAAATAAAAAAACTGCTCATTTGAAAAAGGCAAGAACAAACACTATTAAACAATACAACTTTCGTACTTGTGGAATGGATGATAACGCCTATTAATTGAAATTCCGTTACGAGCATGTCGATGCAGTGTAATGAAACTTAGGTTGTATTCACTGAGTCGGAGCTGTGTCAATAGTGCTATCGGGAGAGAATTAATAATTCATATTAGATCTTGAGAGGGCAGGACGATCTAAGGATAAGGCTCCAGCTCAACTTGATACTTTTAACTTATCGATTTCATCAAGGTTCACTTTCTATAACGCCATCCATCATGAGAAAGCGTTTGTATGTTTCTAAAATAGTTATGTCTTCGCTTAAAAATGCATTCAGCACCAGCAGCTGAGTGTTTAGCTGAATTCAATATCTGAAAAGTGGGAGCAGTTCAGTTCACGGGGAACCGTAACCTTTCTTCTATAATTTCAATTTTTGCACTTTCCGTCAAAATTTGATCTTCCAAGTATCATAAATTTCCTGACACACGTGAAAAAAATAGCCTCTAAATCTACCTAATAATAAATGCCATAAAGTTTACATTACAATGAGTGTTACAACTTTAGTCAATAAACTACACTTGAATGATCTAGCTGTCCTCGATAGTGGCTCTCCACAGTTTGAATAAGCTAATATTCAGTACTGCATAACAGAGCTATAAAGTATCGAAGCACAAAATCCGAAAGGATAATACAGTTTGTCAACGTAAAAAGAATTTTGAAAAAGAGTGCTTGGACAATGAAAAGTGAAAGGCCCAAGAGATACAGATGTCCACTTAAAGGCTGCAAGAAAATGTATTCGCGACCGTGTTTACTTCAGCAACATCGACGTTCGCACATGAACGATAGACCATTCCATTGTAAAATACCTGGCTGCAATAAGAGTTTCTTCAGAAACTCTCATTTAAAAGTACATACTACGTCACATGCGCTGCAAAAGCCTTTGCAATGTCATATTTGTCTCAAAGGCTTTGTGACTAACCAACAATTAGCTCGTCATGAACGAACGCATAAATCTTCTCACCTGTGCCCTTATGCATGTGGCGAATCCTTTCTGCAAACTGATGATCTCACGAGCCATATGTTGGAGATGCATATCATCAGTGACGTTACAACTTCTCCTCAAACTGACCCATCCTTCGGTGCCACTGTTCCGTTGTCCTCTGAATCGATCCCATATTCCATCAATTTTAATCAAGTTCTCAATAAAGATAATATCCTGTCCCGAAATTCAGAGGAAGTTCAAAGTGACCACACCCATATCCTCGAATCTGTGATTTTAAATGATAATAATATTTCTGAATCAGAGTGGTATAATGATACACACTGTCGTGATCCTGAATGTATTGAATTTCCTGCCTACGACACAGTTTTCGACTTGATACATCACTATGATGATTACCATAATTATGTTCCTTATCAATTGTTACGTCATTAACCCTATATAACGAAATCAATTCTCATCTTATTTTCATCCTTTATCTATATTATCGTACTAAAGAAGTTGATTAACATTTTGTTGATTGAATTGAACCTTTCACATTACTATATTCTGTTGTATCAATTGATCGTTACAGAATGCACCAGTAATTATATAAAAGGGATCGTGTAAGCTCTTCCTGTTATCCATGCTACAATAAGACGCTCACAAAAAAAGGTCATAATTCTATAGTCAAATCTAGCTCCACGTAAGAGCAATAGATTAACCCTTCAAATGACTCTATCGTAAACTTGGTCGTCCAAACGTCCTCCCCTCATGGAATCTTTCACTTTTCTAGCAAATGAAAATTTATCTTTTGCTAACACATTTGCAGCACTTTTATTGAGGGGGTCATTAGGGTTGGGTTCAAGGAAAAGGAAATTCAAACCAATGAGAACTGAATTCAAGTTCAAAACAGGAGACCAATCTTCACGCAATATATTGAGGCAAATATTACCTTCCAAATCAATATTCGGATGGTATATAATATTGGTGCACTTTATTTTGGGCGGTTCCATGGGGAAATTGTCATTAATCTCAACTTTAAAGTGGAAGGTTCCGTTCTTATAATAACCTTGTTGAGGAATGATTATCAAGTCAATAATGAAGAAATCGTCAGGATTTGGGAAACTGAGCTTGATACTACTAGGCAAATCTAACTCTGTGATATCTTTTTGCAATCTTATCTGGGCAGAATTCACTTTGGCGATATGCTTCGGGAGCCTCTCTGCTTGGTTACTGGTTCCTGACCCAGTACGGTGCTGCTGCTCCTCGTGGGTCTTCTTCTGTAGTTGACGTATCCTCAACTAAAATTGTTAGTTGTAACTCACTTTTTCATGTTTCCTTCATTTCAGATATGTCTAATTTACTTACCATTTATATATATTTTTTCACTTGCTTATCCAATTCACTATCTGTGCATTTTTCAGTCTACAGTTTTTGGGATGTGAGACCCTCTCCCTACATACAGGCTACATCGCATGAATTGCTTCACAACGTTTAAGTAGCTCCAATAGTAAGTTCACAAAACTTTCGTCAATGGAATACATTGGAGCTGTAGGATTCGATTTCGATAGTTTTTCCTTTTCATCTTCTACTCTTAACTCGAGAATTTCTTTGATAAGCGCATTACTGGAATAGAATCGATTGGCTCTAAGTAACACCTCAAATGGAGTCTTATATGGACATCGCACTTTCAAAAGCCATTCGAATTCACCTAGTATGACAGATTCATGCTCTCTTTCTCTTAAAACAGTCGAGGTTATCTCCATGACATCCCAAGATCTAGCAAACCTATTATAATCTGAAATGACACATGAAGAGGAATCCGAGGATGGGGTTTCTATAAGCTTCTCTAGGAGTGTCCACATTGATACATCTTTAAGATTCTCGTGACACTTCTCTCGTATGCGTCTCAACAAATAATCATTGGAACTTACTCTTCCAGTAACCTCATTTATTACCATACTCCATCGTAAGAAATCTGCAGCATAGTAATTAGCAAAATGAAGGAAACAACTTTCTAAAGTCCTATCAACTAAAACTTTGAACAAGTAATCATTTTTCTCCCTAAATACAGTGATTATAGATAGCTTTTTAATCCATAACCATAACGAAGAGCTCTTATTAATTCTATTGAGTTTACTACACACAAAAGTTGTGATATATTTCAACTCCTTCGCTAAGAATTGCTCTCCGTATAGCAGGTATAGCTTTTTCACTACCCTCTCATGAAGTTTAATAACTGTATGATTCTCATTAACAGTAATCATGAAACCCAAGGACATGTAATAGATGTTCCATAAGGTCTTAACATCGCCATCTAGTAATACTTCACGATCAAGCGTATTGATAGTATGCCAATATTCATGAGCCTCCTTAAATATCCGTAGATAGTTAACCTTAGTTATACCTAAATCAGTAATGTTGTCTCCACTCACATGGGTCTCCACTATATCACTTGTCTTTGGAACTATTTGAATAACCACAATTTCTGTTTGGGAATTCCATATAATCAGAAGAAGCCTCTTTATGATTCCTTCCATAACATGAAGACGTTTGTAAGTTTCCTCGCTGAGAGTGCGCTTACGTTCGCATTAGTTCCAAACGAGGTATCGTCTTCTCTGAATGCGAAATATGTAGTTTAAATTATTTGTCGATCTGCTTCATAATGCCCACCTACAAGCAGTTCTTCAAGAATAGAGCGAAGCATGATGATATAATACCCTCTATTGATCCGTTGAGCGAAGAAGTTTATAAATTTACTAAAACCCAGTTCCTCTATGGTGCACAAAATGAAGATGATATCGAAGAGGAAAATGCTGATGAGATAACCATTGACTCATCTTCGAAACACATGGAAAATGAAGAATCCATTGCAAAAAGTGACAAAGAGAACAACTTTGTTGATTGGAATTTGAAGAGGGTCATTGTGGGCGCTCATCAAGGGTGGGTCCGATCTGTTTCCGTAGACCCCGTCACTAATAAATGGTTTGCTACTGGCTCCTCAGATTCCACCATTAAGATTTGGGATTTAGCAACTCTGGCTTTAAAAGCAACTCTCACTGGACATATTATGGGAGTGCGATCTTTAGCAATATCATCGAAGTATCCTTATCTATTTTCAGGGTCAGAAGACAAGACAATTCGTTGTTGGGACTTAGAGCGTACCAATTCAAAAGCTGGCAGTCAGATTAGGGATTATTATGGTCATGTTGGAGGTATATATGCTATGGCACTTCATCCTGAATTGGATTTACTTATAACAGGGGGACGTGATGCCGTCATAAGAGTATGGGATATTCGCTCCAGAACGGAGGTGATGGTCTTACCGGGACATCGAAGTGATGTCACTTCAATAATAAGTCAAGGAGTGGATCCACAAATAGTCACTAGTTCCATGGATTCAACGATAAGATTATGGGATATAAGAAAGCAAAGTACTATATCAACTTTGACCCAGCATTCCAAAAGCATAAGACTGATGGTAAGGCATCCCCAAGAAGCGACTATATGTTCTGGAGATTCTTCTGGAAGTATTAGACAATGGGTCTTACCATCTTGTCAACTTCTTAACGCTTTTGGAGAAAGTAAGGAAACTAATATCATTAACACAATTTCAATAAATCCTTCTTCAAACCTTCTTTTTGCTGGTTTTGATAACGGAAAAATGCAATTCTATGACTATATATCTGGTCGTTGTCTCCAGAATACAACATCGACTGCGGCACCTGGCTCACCTGACTCTGCCATCTATGCTTCTACATTTGACATGCTGGGTATGAGATTAATTCTTTGTGAGGGAGATAAGAGTGTGAAAATATGGGGAGAAAAATAGTTAATATATGTATACATATATTCATAATATTACATAACATCGTAAAGTATTCACAGAGCGTAAATATAGAGCGATAGCAAAATCACCAACCGAATCTTAATTGGTTTGCAGTAAATGAAGGTGGTTTCCATCTTAACTTTCTGGGATCTAGTTCATGTTTCTTTTTTTCTTTCACTTTCTTAATCAATTTCTCATACATTGCCATAATGTGGTCAGTGATGACTATAATATGCTGGCCCTTATAGTATCTTAAAATCTGTAACGTAGTGAGTGTATGCAAGATATCTGTTGTAGTCATGCAAGTTAAAGCTGAAATTTCCTCTATAGTGATTTCATTCGTAGGTGTTGTCCCATCATCATTTATGCTAATACGACCAGACGGAGGAGGAGTTGAAGAATCTTCCTTATCTGATAGTACATTCGGGTTATTCTTCTTGTGCAACTGCGGATTATTCCTCTCAACTAACAATCTAACTAAAGTGTCAGTCCAATAAGCTCTATAAGACAATAAACCCAAATCCGATAAAGGCTTTTCTGGTGACCCCACCTTACCTTCTACAAGAGACAACATGTAAGAAAACTCAATTAGCAATTTGCCAAACCCCCTCTTTTGGTAACAAGGCAAAGTCAAAATACATGCAAGATTGAACCCTTCAGCACTTTCTTTCTCCTTGGAGAAATAACCAACAACATGATGTCCTTGAGAGTCTCTTATAGTCATTATGTAAAACAAGAAAGGGTCAACGTCGTAGTACAATGTTTTGTGGTCCAAAAAAAGCTTACAAAGTAAGCATAAGTTTCGACACCAAGTTCTTTGTCTTCTACCATCTATTTCCCAGAAACTGACCTTGGAATCTCTATAAATCTCATTTCCTGGCGGATGCTTCATAGAGCATTTCGATCTGAATCGTTCAAATTGTTTCTTTGACCCAAAGTACGATAAAGTAAAGTCACATATGTAGATCTCGTCTTCCTCAGTAAGTTCAATAGGATAAGGGGAGAAATACCATGGTTCTATTATATGTTCTCCGAGTACAATAGACGATAAATTTCTGACTCTTGCAACTTCCAGGTGATTCTGTGTCATTGATCCACTAGTTCTCAATTTCTTGATTTCTTCTTCTCTGCTGACTTCTTCTCCAGGTCTCTTTAAACCTTGCACATTCAAATTGTCAAGATCCATGACATCGTCATTCTTAGAGCCAGAATTGTCAATAGCATCTTTAGCTGGTGTCCCTTTCTCCGAATTTGGGGCCAGCTTGCCTACGTTAGAACTCTTCTTTGTTGCCTTTTTGGACTTAGATTCCTTCTTCTCATCCTTTTTTACAGCCTTCACTTCAGGAAGAATCATAGCTCGCGAGTAATCAATCCTATCTGTGCCAACCCACTCATCTAACCGTTTATTGAACTCCTGATAATGTACATAAAATACTTTTTTGCCCTTCTTCATGTGCTCCTGTAAAACTTCAGACAATCGAAATTCGCCATCTTTCATGACAAAGACTTTACATCCTGGTAAAATGTCATCAGCAGAAAATTTATTGTCCGAGCTATCATCATCATCGTTCTTAATAGCTATTGAAGAGTCACTTGGAGTAGGATTCGCCTTCTTATTTTTCTCCAGAGACATACCTTAGAATATTATCTTCGCTTATAGTGTACGATGTTTTCCAATCTCAATTTCTTTATTCTTCGATTCATTACACAAAACCTTCACTATCTGCAAAGTGAATTTTTCAAATAATGTATTAAACTATTTATTATGTTCTTATAAGATTTTCAAAGTGTCTGAGGCTCTGTCATCTGGTAGAATAGCCGCTAAGTAGCCCACATCATATGATTCAAAGTTAATTATAAATTCAATGAGCCTTAATCTTAGCTTATTGAAGTAAGCTTTTTCTTTGACATGTTGCTCAGCAAGATCATCTATTTCGTTGAACTTCTCGGCATCTCTTTTTAAGTCAGGTATGAGATTTCTTTCAAGTGCTGCCCTTAGTAGCTCTTGATTAGATAAGTCCCAAACGTTACCGTTCCTATTTAATCCAGAAAGAAAGTAGTTATCCACTTTTAGGTAGTTACGATATCCTTGGAGCAAGTCACGAACATAGCCTTCTGGATACAAGAAAATAGGAAAATACTTGGATGTTAAACGCAAACTTCTAGCGAGTAAGTAAAGCTCCTTTTTTGGTATATTAAAAGCGGTCTGGCTTGCCCTGTCGATCCAGTCAATATTCTTATTTTCGATCTCTCTCAATTTCTTCTGTGGCCCTGAACTCCAAATACGAGGCATTATTTGAGGTAACACACATGTCAGTGGAGTAATTTCGGGCATGAGATAACAGAGTATTGGAGTACATTCAAAGAAGATCATAAAGATCAAAGCAAATATAGGAAGTTTCACGAAATCTTCTCTAGTCCTATTGATGATTTGAAATTGCCTCCTAGATAAATTAAATAAATTGAAGTCGTAAATTGCTTCTTCCTTTTCTGGCTTGACTACATCTCCTCGAGTCTGGTCATTATACGCTTGCATCTCAACTTTATTAATGGATAATGCTTGAGCCATTTCGAAGGTTAGCTTTTTAAATGAAGGAATTCTGATATCTTCCTCCTTACCAGAACTGTTGAGGACATTTGTCAATTTGAAATTTTGGTTCATCAATAGACGAGCCTCCTTCTTGGAATACCAGACATTTTTGACTCCATTCTTATAAAAACTAACAATCATTTTACCATAAGTAGTGAGCTGTTTGAGCTTTAAAGGGAATCCCTTCTTATTAGGAAACTCTCCTGAAACCTCCCGATTAACTTCTCCTCTCGTTTTGAGTTCCTCGGGAAGTGTTTTCGGCGCATTTAATTCATCCTTTGATCTGTCAAAGTGAGTTTTTCTATCCCATAAATTTGTTAGCAAACTCGAAGCTTTTAGACTCTCATCGAGCTCAAGTCGAGTTCTAGGTAGCCTGAATGGCTCTAATGACTTTTTAATTCTCGACATTGTCACTTGAGCTGTCAAATAAGCTAAGGTGACAATCTAAAACTCTTAAAAGGTGTTGCTCAATATTAATCCTGTGTATTAGACTCTAATTGGTTTTGGTCGCAGCATCGATTTGCTATCAATAAATATTAATATTGAAAGTATCACTATGGTGACAGAATACGTGAAGCCAATAGAGAGGATATTCACAAAAGAGGACCTCCAAAAATGGATTGGATCCTCAGTCTACAATGAATTGCTTAAGTTCACAGAAGATTTGCAAGAGCTGGTTGTGGGTCTAACAAATAACATTGAAGTACATAGCTCTGAAGGAACTGCTTGTATCTTGAAAGCGCTAGATAGGGTTGAAGGCATTGTGAAAGAGAATCCTGTTCAGTTTGAAAAAGATGTTTCAAGATTCGGTAAAGTTGAGTTCCGTGATTTCTACGATCAGGTTGCAAAAGAATCTTTTGATATTCTTACTCCTTTGATTGAAACCAAGAAGCTGGATAAGGACTCATTAACGGAGGTAGCAGTTTATTTTGGAGAGTCGTGGGGTGATAGGTCAAGAATAGATTATGGCTCCGGGCATGAACTACAATTTGTTTTCTTCTTACTTTGTTTGCTTAAGTTAAATATCCTTGACCAAATGGATTATCCTTTCTTGGTGTTAAAAGTATTTAATCGTTATATCTCGATAATGAGACTCTTACAGAAGACCTACTGGTTAGAACCGGCAGGATCGCATGGTGTTTGGGGCTTGGATGATTATCATTTTTTGCCCTTTTTATTTGGTGCTTCTCAACTTTCAACTCATCCTCATTTGAGGCCCAAGCTGATTCATAATGATGAAATGGTAGAAACCTTCTATAAGGATTACATGTACATGGAATGTATTTATACCATTAACAGCATAAAGACTTTTCCAAAAAATCAAGATCAAAAGTTGAGCTTGAGATGGCATTCTCCTATGTTGGATGATATCCTGTCGGCTAGATCTTGGACCAAGATTAAGGAAGGCATGCTAAAAATGTATAAAGCAGAAGTTTTAGGGAAACTTCCTATTATTCAGCATTTAATGTTTGGATCGATTCTACGGGCACCTGATGGACTTAGCGATATTAGCAGGCTTGAATTTGATACTTCACATGGGCATAATCACGTTCTTGACCCCAATTCAATAAACACATGGGGGGACTGTTGTGGAATAAGGATACCTAGTGCTCTCGCTGCATCTGAGAGCCTCCGCAGGAATGAACGGAAGGTGCCATTAGATTAATGCAACTAGAATTATATACATAACTGGAATTATGATTGTTATAGTTCGACATGTTTCTATTAATCAGCTACATAGATATACATTATTCAGTGTATCTGACACTTGTAGCAAATAAAACATTTCTTGGGAAAGCTCCTGGGAAAGGCAATAATACCTTCATCCGTTTTCGTGTATCATCAACATTAGAAATATGGGCATAACCTAGAACACAAGTGTTGAGAAGATCTTTTTCCAGTTTATTTGTTACTGGAATTTGAGTGATTGCAACTATAGTGTTGTCCAAATTAGAGGAAGATGGTTCCTCTACGCGAGAATAATACTTGTCCAAAGAATCTTCTTTTTTCACACCATCTGAACTCTCATCACCTGGTGTGAATGAATCTCCTGATGGTAAAAATGAAAGAGAAGCATTGAACTCTACCGAGTGAACCCCATTGTAGATAATAGCATCCTGAAGATCAACGTCAGTTTTAAATGGAGATAAAGGGTTTCTGAAATTACCATTGAAATACTCTTTGATAGTTTCTTCTTGACTCTTTCTCAAAAATGCATCATCAACTTCCGTTACCCCTTCACTCTTGGAAACCTTAAGTATATTTAGTTGACCAGATGATACCCTATGCTTCAACCTTTTCTTCAATTCAATTGATAATCTCTCATTACCTAATACAACTGCAACATTAATTTCAAAGTCTGAGATAATATTCTCGATAATATCGAACTCTTTTATGGTTAAAGGAGGTGTGTCGACAATGATACCACTGTTTTTGATCGTAATATCTTCTTCAATTCTAGACGACACAGCTACACCCATTCGTGAAACTTGGTAGTTGTATAAATCTTCGTTTTCTTTATAGTCTGTGAATCCGTAACTTTTGATTAATGGCTGTTTAGGATTACGAAGTGTAGTTCCGGAAGTAGTTGAACCACCCCATCCATTTACGCTTTCTATATCGAGAGAATCACTTATCGGGGTAGCCGATATTGATCCGGGAAGAGCAAACACTCCATCCTGAGGATTTAAATTAACTAAAATAGGACTTCCACCCATTTTAAGCGCATAAGACAGTAATATCTTTGCGAGTGATGTTTTTCCACTTTGATGATTACCCAATATAAGAACTCGAGGACCAGTTCTAGTGTCATTGGAGTTCATTAGATTATGATCGGATGCCTGAATTCTTAATCCCTCCAACACCATATGCAAATTAATATATTGATTCATGGAGGTTTCTTCGCTGATATACTCCACAATTTCACTATCTTCGTTCGTACTTAAATTAAATTTATTAGGTATGACTTGGTATTCAACTTTACATCCACCTTCCAATGGAGCATAAAGGGAGTATTTCACTCCAGTGAGTTGAAGTTCTACATTCAACGGCAACTCGGTACCAAAAATTTCAGCAGTTCCTTCAAGAACCTTTAACTTCAAGATGGTTCGAAATGGCACCTCAAATCTCCATTCTGCCTTTCCCGGGACATCAACATTCACAAGTTTATTGGAATCGATCAACTCTGATGATTGAGCAGTACGATCAATCCCTAAGCCAGGAATTGCAGACATGACTGGTGCTATTGTAGTTTCTACAGCCGTTGCCTCACTCAGAAAGTCAACTTTAAACTTCTAGTATATGCAGGTTATTAACAAGTTTTACACTCGAAGAATCCAGAGAGAAGACCTTCGGAACATAAAGAGGTTTTTCGGCATTAGAAGAATAGATAAAATGCGCGTGCGTGAAACGTAACTGTAGATTCCTCCAATTTGCATAGGTGATGCAGCTTTGGAATAGTGTCGTATAGGACACCAAGTTAGACTTGGTGAAAGAATGGCAAAAAAGGTAAAATAGAACTCACAGAGAAAGTATAGCAACATTTTATGAAAGATGTCGCGTTGTGAGCGTCTTCATGGATCAACTTTTGAAACACAAACTTATATGTCAACAATCCAAGTTAGTATGATTGAAGAAAACTTGAAACATGCGGCTTAGACATTGTATTCCTCATGTCGGCATTTTTTTTTTTGGTTGTTTAATGTCGTCACTTATTACCCTTTTGCTAAGCCGAGTTTTATTCTGTGTACCTAGCTACGTTCGCCTATCACTTCCTGCATGCATGGCACGTAAAAAAAAATAGATAGTGGCACATGGCATGCCACCGCACATGGATAATCATCAGGTGCAACTTTTGTAAGGTGCTTCTATTTCTCTGAGATCTCTTGTCTAAATAAACCACAGTAGCACAGACTGGGTAAACATATACTTCAAACATTACTCATATATCTGCATGTCAAATTCGTGGTGTTCCTGAGTTAATAAGTCAATCATATTGCTACGTTTTTGGTCAGTTTTTTAGCTATTGCCTAAACATGACAAAAATAAATTTCAGAAAAAACCTCTTCTATGGTTTCATGGTAGTCTTTTCACTCAGTGTGTTTGCTTTCATGGTAAAGGCACATGGTTCTAAACAAGCCTCGCATCTGAGTATGGCTATCACTCATACTGGAACAGTTTTAGAGGCAGATGGTAAGAAAACAGAGACACAAATTTCCCCTTTCAAGCATAATAAGAAATATACGGTGAAAACGTTTGACGACAATAAGTTTGATTATAAGAAGGTCTTCTTCGAAAATACTATTGCGAAACATGCGAACAAACAACTGAATGAAGATACTGTAATATATATGTCCGCTATTGGTGGAAAGGACTCGTATGGACAGGGTAAAAGTTTCAGAGATTTATTTTCTAATTTGAACTCTTTAGAGCACCCTAGGAGATTGGTATCATATGGTATATCTGTGGGCGAACCAGAAGAGTTTGAAAAAATCAAGGCTTTCTTCGAGGAATACTTTAATCATATGACTGATGCTGATCTGGAAACAGATAATTTTATATCCAAAGTAACATTGGTTTCTGCACCTTTTATAGATCGTGAATTTGAAAGTTTGAGTCGTGCTGATAGGAAAAGTGATAGAGTTCAAAGATTGAGAAGAAGATCCATAGCAAGAGCAAGAAATTTTTTATTGTTTAACTGCTTGAAAGATGAAAGATACACGTTTTTCATTGATGCTGATATAACTCATATTGAACACCTGAAAATGCTCAAGGAGTTCATCACATCTGACAAAGATATAGTTGTTCCAAGGATTATAAGAGAAGACTTGAACGATTATGATAAAAATTCCTGGAGAGGAGAAAGAAGTGTACCAAATGAAATACAGTTACAAGAAATGGATAATAATAATTGGGACAACTGGGACTATACACCGATGCCTGTCGAAGGGAGAACTTATTTTCTCGGAGATTTTATAAGAGAGACTGAGCTGTTACCTGAAAATGACGAAAAAAGGCAGTTATCATACCAAATTCCCTTGGATTCTGTAGGAGGTTGTATCCTTTTTGTTAAATCTATAATTTTCAAGCAAGGAGTCACATTTCCTCCTAACTACGTCATTGGAACAACTTGGAAGAGATTAGAGGGTTATGATGGTATAGAAACCGAAGGTATATGCTACATTGCAAAGTCAATGGGTTACTCTTGTTGGGGGATGCCAAACTTAGTTGCACAGCACTCAGCTGATTAGACCCGTTATAATAAGCAGTAGGAATTTATAGACATGCATACATATATTCTTCCAATTAAGTCATCCTGTGTATACTTCTTCTCGTAATATCAAGTGGACGAAAAACACTACCAAATAATATCATCTTTAATGAGAACTTTGGAAGAAAGACTTGAGGAGATCTTGCCCAATGGTGTGGATTTCAAAGCTTTGAATATTCAATCTTTCACATTAGAATGTAAATCTCCCATAGCTTATAAATCATTCGAAAAACCTATCAGATCTTTCAAAATCAAGCATTTTATGGCCATCATCTCCAATGACAATATAATTCTAGCAGGTATTGAAGTTTATACCTATTTGAACATCTTCGAAGACCATGTGGACCAATTGATTTTTGTGTCGAAGTGTGACACTCTGGGCTTAAAAGAACCAAAGTTCAAGGCAAGTGAATTCATAAAACAATGTTTGAAGTGGCTCCTTGAATTGAATTTGCATACTTATACTGAGAACGTAATATTAAAAAACAAGAGCAAAGATGAAGACATAAGTGACAGAAAGTCCACTGTCGAGAAACTTCATCATGTTATTCAGAATTTACAAGAGGATCCTTCCTATTATGATAATATTCCGTACTATAATTTGAATCACGGTAGCCATAAGGCTGTGAAACCTGTTCAAGTAGAGCTTCCTGGCGTAAAAAATGTAATCTTATCGTTATTCACTCGGTCTTCAGAACAATACTTGTTCCCAGAATCCTCGAAAAATACTTTGAAGCACGTATTAGATGGAAATCATCTTCTTAGTTGGTGGGTGAAAGTCATTGATGAAAGTTTTGATAACAGCTGGGACTGTAAGCTATTAATACCGGGGTCTGATAAAGAGGCTTCTTCAAAATTTATATACGGTAAACAGAACTGGTCTCTTGGCAGTGTTTTTAGTGACACAGATGATGAAAATTCTCGTAGTGATTTAGCTGTATGGAGAATCCCAGTTCTCCCTGATGATCCCAAGGGAAGGTTTCTAGAGAATCTAGTTGTGGAGAACAGGTTGAAGACTGTTTGCGTGGATCAATTCTGGTCAGAATTAGGTTTTAGACAAGAATTTCGTCTTGGAGAATTAGTTGGCATTATAGGTTGTGAGAAGAAAAGAGAACCAGTTGATATACCAGAAGAAAAAGTGGACTCCTTAATTCTGAGAAAATACAAGAAATTTATCAATGTCGTTAAGGGAGAAGACTATAGTAAAGAATCGGATATATCTCTTCTTGTGCTGAAGAAAATCCCTGATGTTCTTGGCTCTGACCCATACCTTAAATTGATAGGTAAAGCAAATCTAGAAACAAAATCTCGAAGCAGTTCCAATTTACCCATCAATAATCTAACTTCCGTTGCTCGGAAGCGTGAAAAGCCTGGACCTAATGTGCTAACTAACATGGTAAGGAAAAAAAAAAAGGTTTCTAGCTAATGATTCAAATAGACTCATTTGTCACAGATTTTTCTATGGTATCGCCTGAGTTCGGCTTGTATTAGTATATATCGTTGACTGCAGGAAACAAGCGGGTTTTCTGGGGCCCAAAACAGAAACACAGACGTGAGCTTTTGTGTTGACTTTAATAGAACGCAATTTAAACTACTACCGCATGCTGTGGTTAACCGCTGTAAAAGTGGAGTATTTCATCCCACGCATACTTATTTCTTTTTGGCTACTTTTTGCTCTCTTGGTTCTTTCCTTGTTTCATTATCACAATAGATCGAAAATGGAGAGGACTTTTAGAACAAGCAAGTCATCATACGATTGTTCTTCTCTTAAAAGGGATTTAGTAGAGGGAAGAAATCCCACACATCAGAGAACTCTGTCTCTCAGTAGAAAACAAGTGCAGAATATCAAGCGATCTCTTGTCGAAGTTCATCAGAAACAAAGCGATCACTTTCGAGATAAGGGATTCAATTTAATTGAGATAGAGCAAGATGCTATTGTTATAAGTTTTGTGAGAGAGATTAAAAGTTCCCAAGACAA
This sequence comes from Priceomyces melissophilus, assembly GCA_031081885.1. Classification (NCBI taxonomy): domain Eukaryota; kingdom Fungi; phylum Ascomycota; class Pichiomycetes; order Serinales; family Debaryomycetaceae; genus Priceomyces; species Priceomyces melissophilus. The sequence goes on along the minus strand of JARYTE010000008.1, from coordinate 294,899 downwards.
AAGAGCCAAGAATAAGATATGGCCTTTCTTAAAGAAAGAAAGGTCATGTTCCTTGCTGGTCAAACTTCCATCATCAGTTTACTCTGAATCTTATTCTAATACGTTTGTGGAACTAGATGTGCATCGGAATCTGAGTTTTCCAAAGGTCAAAAAGAAGCCCCAGCCTTTAAAGTTTTTTAGCCAATAATTTATTTTTAAGATTTTCGCAGCCAATTTGTAAACTTACTCCACAATGAAAGAAAAAAAGTATAAAGGAGTGAAAATCGTTCCACGTTAGAACAGTATAAAGGAATAGGAATACCAAAAACTCGGCTATTATCATATTTTATCAAAAAAATTAAACCATGACAAGAAGCATTTTCTTGCCCTCAAAGCCCTTTGCTCTATTACAAATTAGTTTTCTTAGCTGTGTTCTAAAATTTGCTGGCGCCAATAATATAATACCATCGGGAGAAGTCTTCGCTTACTCCGATTGGTTTCAGAGAAATACAGTTACTCCCTTTCCTCACTGGCTTTCTGAAATCACTGGCTTACGGGAGTGGCCTGGATTAAATCCGCCTTATATACCCTTGGATTTCATCAACCAAAAAGCAATCCCAAGCATTCCAAAACATCGTCCTGGTGAGTGTTCAATGGATCATTCTTCGTGCTCTTTTGATTGTCACCATTGCGTCTCTTTTGATGATGTTTATACATGTCCAAAATTGAGCCAAACGTTCGATGATGGTCCTTCAAGTGCTACTCCCAAACTATTAGAGCAGTTGAATACTAAAACAACTTTCTTTACGTTAGGCATAAACGTGGTGAGATACCCCGAGGTTTATCGAACATCTACATCAAGGGGCCATGTAATGGGATCACACACATGGTCGCATAAGTTCCTACCAGAACTTTCAAATGAAGATATAATAGCTCAGATTGAGTGGTCTATTTGGGCCATGAATGCTACCGCAGGACACCTTCCTAAATGGTTTCGTCCTCCATATGGGGGCACTGATGAGAGAGTCAGAACCATCGTAAGAATGTTTGGCATGCAATGCGTTCTTTGGGACTTTGATACCTTTGACTGGAAATTAACTGATTTAAATTATAAAAGAAAAGAGACCCAAATATATAATGATGTGATTCTGTTCAAACAAAGGAATTCCCGCCGTGGTTTAATGTTAGAACATGATGGGACCTCGAAAAATGTTGACGTTGCAATTGGAATTAACAATATTGTAGGACCTGATCAATTAACAGTACCCCAATGTATCGGAGGTATAGATTATATAAGATCATACAGTAGCTATAATCATTCTTTACAATAATACATTCATTATTTCAAATTAGACAAAAGGCCAAAAGAGTGATAAACGGCCAAAGGAGTGATTTATGAAGAAAATAAATAAATAATACCAAAGCAATTGAAGGAGAGTACAAATTATATTTAGTATTTCTCTGAGTTAAATTTCAAGTCTCTTGGTAAGTCTTAAGAATTGAAACTACCGCCTCAGGCGGAAGCACTGACAACAGGAATGGTACCATTGACTTGGGGGGTTTCAGCAGATGTACCTTCATTTAAGATATCACCAGCCCTGTTGTTGATGGCATTTATTCTTGGGCTAATTTGTTGTTTTGCTTCTGATAAAAAGGAGTCTGCTCTATTCTTGGTGCTTGTAGCCACATCAACAACATAGCCCTGAGTTTGTGACTTCAATGGTCTTATGTAACCATCGTTAATGCTCTTCAATGCTTTATACCCAGTATTATAAGATGCCAAAACATTCTTTGAAATGCCATCTTTTTTCTCATTCAATGATTCAACTTCTTTCTGATAGTTTGACAAAAGATTGTCTGCAACATCTCCAGACTTAGTAGAAACATATAATCTGGATCTCCTCAAAAACTCATTAACAATTTTGAAGAATTTTGTTACTTCGGAGAATTCCTTCAAGTCCTCAATCTTAAAAACAATCTTATTGTCACCAATGGTCGACGGTAAATACTTATCGTAAGAGTTGTAGATGTACTCGTTAGCTGGGTGCAAATATTCACCATTCACTTTTGCTTTTAATTTGTTGTAGACGCTAAAAGGATTCAAGTATGATAAGTCTGGCAATTTTGAAATGATATTGTCAAAGTTTCCAAGGACTAAGGAGTCAAACGTTCCATCAACAGAAGAAAGATTACCAGAAACAACTGAATATTTTGAAATTACATTTTCATCCACAAGATTCCATATAGAAAATACATGGGCGTAAATATAATTGATAACCCCATAAGTCAACAAATACTCCTTAGTACTCTTGACTGGCTTATACGAAAGTATATGGTTGACTGACTTTGAGCTGTAAGTTTTTCCAGTAGCTTTATTGATAACTTCGGACATGGTAGTGGATGATACTAGATAATTATTAGTAAATGTTTAACAGCTAAAATTGGCTTGAGATACCTATTTATCTTTGGTCCTTTTAGTGTGCCTTAATTTTAACACCCCCCGTATTGCTATTACAACAACGCTCCTAACGTCAGCTGAATTCCGTCACGAAATCTAAGGAGTGCGAAAACAGTAAAGGGTCCACATACAATCAAACGCAATATACACGGTCGTCATGGGTATACTGTCATAGGAAACACAGCCTGCCCCTATGACGTCTTTATTATTCGCTCACAATATAGTGTGTTTTTTTTTTTTGCGTCACACAATGGCTAAGCTTTTCGAGGCAAGCACATGCATCCCACGCTATCCTTAAAATTATTCTCATATGACGTATGGGCGCTTAAGGATAGTTTCTGCACACATTGAGTCAACTTAACTACCACCTAAAGTGCCTGCAATAAAATACCACTCATATTGATTACACCCCCCTTATTCATTACCACAAATAAGGACTTGAAGCCCAACTAAGATATCAGAAGCAATAAAAGATTAAATACATACCTCTTAATAAGTTTAAGATCTGTAAAGCTTAACTAGACTAGATTAGACCATTAAAGGGTTAAGATGATATCGTGCTTATATAGATATAACATTTAGGACGCCGCATGTGAAACTTTTACTACTCGTAAATGCTATCGCTGCACATAATGAAAACTGGGACTACAAATGGAAAAATACGGGCAACTATTCTGAATCTGGCTACGCAAAAGGCGACTTTGCAACTATTCCCTGACCAATCGGGAGTGCGAACCGGACTTGAGCTTAAATACTTTAAGGACCACGGATAGTCTGCAACGTAGTATCCAAGAATGAAATAGTGGCGGCTGTCTTGAAGGAGTTACTGAGAATCGCGCTACAACGCGCAAGTTTGCTATTGTGCTTATCGCGCAGAAGGACAGAGATAAACAACAATCTACTGTGAAATGAAATTAAGAATCCTTGAACAAGTGGGAGATGGAAAATGATGAATAACAAATAGTACAGAGCTCTACGATGGAGTAGACCAAGTCTAGACACCGCGGTTGATTAGTTCCCTTTCAACCGAGTTCAAAGTGGAGTCAAATGTGGAGGTGAAGGTAATAAAAAAAGAAAAATTCTAATTGAGAACAAATGCGACAATAGTGCGGCTTGCAAGTACAACAAGGTACCACAGAAGAAAAATTAGATTAACCGAGTGAAGAGACCTTGTAGCAAAAGTTGTCGAAACTTTTAACAAGCCAACTACTTGCAAATTATCGAACTCAGTTATCGTCTTCCTTTGTATATTTTGTTTATCATGTTTGAAAAGCCTCGCTTTCGAGAGTTGTCAAGATTGCAGCTTACTTAATCTTTAAAAATAAGATCCTGTAAGGTGTGCATAATATCAATGAGTACCAATTCGGATTGAGGAGAATTCATGCCCACAGTTGATGGGAGCTTTCAAAAATCTACTTCATAAAGGCGGGAGGTCTCTTTCCTTAAGCAAAAAAAGGAGAGTCCAGAAGCTATTTGAACAGCTAGTTGAGGGATCCCTCGTTAAAACTTTTTTTTTAAAAAAAAAAAACGTTCTAGTTCATGGGCAGTATGTGCATCTTTTGTAAACTTACTACTCTGGGGTCGAAAATGTTCTGTGGGTTACGTCAAACATAGAGGACAGCAATTCCGGGCTATCTCTCTATCTGCGAAATGCTGTAATTACCTTTTGACTTCTTGCTCGAGACTATGTACTTTCCTTAATTTGTACAGGGGTTTGAAACCTACATACAGGTTTACATCTTGGCTCTTTTTTTTTTTTTGTCTTGCCTATTGACAAGGAAAAAGAAAAGATAGAGAAAGTTGAGGAAATTAGAGAGACATGAAAGTTGACAACAACATCTATCTTCAATTTTTATGTGAGGATAGTATGTTATAATAATCTTTGAATTTTTAGGGAGTATTAGCTAAGCTTACCAAATAATAAATATATCTCTCCTTTGGTTGCGAAAGCAGAGCTCGAAATCATTTAATTGATTATCATTTCTTCAATATGCGACCACTGAGCTTACTTAAGAAGGCATTCATTTACATAATCCTTGAATGTACAGATTAGGTACTCTTAAAAAGGTAGCATGGTCCTTGCTTAATTACAAAGTACGCCCACGCTATTCAGTTTTTTGAATCTACCTTCATGAATAAAAAAAAAAAAAGATCTGCAACGTTTCATACTAAACAACAATAAAGGAGAAACAATAAAAAAGCAATAATTAAGATAAGCATCGGTTCAGTCAAGACTCTTAAGTTGAGTATACCGAAAAACAGAAAAATTAACAAACAGAGTAGCATTCTTTAAATAAAAAGCTATATACTATAATTATGTACGTATACTGTCTTTTAAGTGGCCAAAGTCGATCTTCCATTTTTTAATCCATAGCGCTATATCCTAGGGCGAAAATATTCCACGTAGATTACTGTTGTTTACATTCAGGTGGATTCTCCTTAGGAGGTCCATCAACGTCGCTCTCATCGTCATCAGTATCCTCTTCTTCTTCCTCTTCTTCTTCTTCGTCCTCGAAATTTTCTGGGAAGCCGTACTCCACAGCGTCACCAGTAAACCAATCAATAGCCCTGGGAATTAACCTGTCCTTTAACTCTTCTCCGAGTTGGTAATCCAACTCAAGTCTCGCTTCCAAATCATCTTCTTCCTCTTCTTCTTCATCATCATTCTCATTGTCATCGTCTCTTTCTTTGTCATCATCCGGATTAGGTGGTTTTGGAGGGTCGAAGAAATTAAAGAATGATTCTGTAGGAGTCAATTTCTCTATTGTTCTTGTTTGCTTGGTTGTCTTATTTCTTTGTTTTCTTCTCTCTATATTAATGGTTACATTATGTTCTTTCGATTTCCAGTTGATCTCGCAACCATCTGCATGGTCATAGACAAAATCTCCAGAATAGCCTAACTCTGCTTGATAATGATAAGTCTTAGTCAAAATTTGATTCGAGAAGAAGCGATTTTCTGAGAATTCAAAGATTAACTCGAAACCAGGAGTTTCCAAATATTCCATCCGTATATCTCTCAAGTGTTGAAGAATTTCACTATCTCTATCGGTAATGGTTTCGGCAACAGTCAGAAGGTTTTCTAATGCCGTGAGCCAGAATCCTGGAACTCCTTTCTCCTCATCCCCACCAGCAGCGGATGCATTATCATCTAAGTCTTCTATCTTTTCAGCATCTTCGTCCAGATCTTCATCCAATTGCTCACCTTCTTCGATTTCCTCAGCAGTAGGCTCCTCTTCACCATTTACAATAGTCTTTCTTCTTTCGTACAAAGGCTCATACTTCTTGAAATACGCTTTCTCGAGATTCAATAATTCTTTTTGAAACTCTGCTTCGAGTTGCATTTGCTGTTGTTGGATGGCCTTTAATCCATGAACCCTCTTCTTTACCTTCTTCGGCAATGAGTCAACATAACCCGTTTGCTGGCCAATTAATGATCCTAACTTTCCTTGAATCATTGATAAGATTGCTGGATTATTGGCCAACTGTCTGTTGATTTGATCCCCGGCTTCTTCGTTAATCGTCGGCACAGTAGGCTGAGATCTCAAGTACGAATTTGACACTGACGAAGGTGTATTTTGTGGAGTAGGAGCCTTGGAAATATCCCCATTTTTGCTTCTAATAGGTCCTGACATCCTGATATATTCTTTTCGATTGATGTCTAAATTAATTTATATTAGTCTATCTCCTGGATTATTTTTTTCTGAAATTGATGATGATTTTGCTCACGCGTAATTTCACAAAAAAGGAAAAAAAAAAAAGGAAAATAGCCCTACTACTAAAAATCTCAGGAATGATCATTTATTCTTCAGAGTTATACAGTGCAATAAAAACATAGTCAAGACCTAACTTACGAACCTTCACTAATATCATCATTCTTCCCGTCTAGATACAATTCGATTTCTTGTTTTCTTGCTTCCCACTGGTCGACCTGCGATAATTTCTCTTCAATTTCACTAATTTCTTTATCAATTGTCTTCAAGTTTTCTTCGGAAGTTAAATCATTAATATCCCATTTATCTGGTTCTCCTTCATCATTTTTAAGTTCCAAAATGAAATCGTGGTACTTCATAAGAAGTGGCCTATGAGATAAAGTAATGAAAGTGATCTTCTTTCTTTGTAACAACTCAAACAAATAATCCTCAACGTCAGTGGAGACAGCGTTTGTAGATTCATCTAAAACCACAAATTTAGGGTTTTTGAATAAGACTCTAGCAATACTTATTCTTTGCTTTTCACCACCACTGAAGACGTCTTTCCAATCCTTTTGGACATTGAAATTACCTTCTCTAGTAAGCAAATATTCCAACTTGACTTCTCTCAAGATATGGTAAAGATGGTCATCATTGTAGCCCATCTCAAGCATATCATCATAACTATAAGGGTAAATGATTTGGTCTCTCAAATTACCATTCGTGAAGTAAGACTTTTGAGGTAAGAAGAATATCTCATCATCGTCAGGTTTAGAAAGTAAACCGGAATACAACGGCCAAAGTTGAGCGAGAACCCTAGCAATGGAAGTCTTACCTGAACCATTAGAGCCCAAAATCAACAAGTTTTTATTTTGATGAATGTGAATGTTGAGCTTGTCAATCAACTTCTCACTCATCGAACCTTCATCAGTGGGTATTATAATAGGAATATTTTCGAAGCGAACTCCATTGTGGAACCTATTTTGAACTGTACCGTGAATATCCTCACTTCCATACTTGGATCCGTAGTCAAATCTAGGGGAATGAACTTTGTGCAAGTTGTTTAACAAATTGAATACTCTGTCCGTATAACCTGTCAAAGCAGAAATATCTTTGATAGAGTACATCAATCTTGATCCAGCGTCAGCAAGAGATAACATTAATCTCTTGTTAATGACAAACTGTCGCATATTCTGCTTTTCATTAATAGGCTTACTATCGGCAGGAACTTCAGAATGCTCCTTTGGATATAATTCGTCTAAAAAGACAGGTAATCCAGCAAAAATGTAACCCCACGCTGACCAAGAGTATTTCAAGATATAATCTTCCAAGATAGAATAGAAGAAAGTAACATTAATTACTTTCGAAGTGTGATTAATCAAGTTCGAGAAAATATCATTCAATTTCGATTTCTCGATAACTGATCCCTTATAGAATCCAATTTCTTCACTGTTTAACGTTAAGTTCAAATGCTGGTTGTAGTACTCACCTTCCAAATGAGTACTTCTAGTTTGAAGTTTACCAAAAGAAGGTGTATTCATCTTCAAGAACCAAGCAGTCAAGAAATAGTTGGCAAAAATTCCTACTATTGCTCCAGTTCCCAAATTATCTCTCAAGTAAACAGAAAAGAAAACCAAATCAATAAAAGGCTTCCCCATGCTAGAAAATAAACCACAAATCGAGTCACAGAACTTAGCAACATCATTGGTGATGTATTGATCAATGTTTTGAATTTGATCCTTAGTGAAAGATATCTTGTAATAAGTCATCACCTTGTCTAAATACATATCGTGAATGTACCTCGTAAGATTTGTTCTGAAGCTCAAGGATAATCTATCCGTCAAATACTTTATAGCAGCGTTGGTGTAAGAAGCAGGAAAAGCGATCAATAACCAATATATTAAATCCCTTGCAAATTTCTTTCCATTAGCACCAATCAAGTTCTTAACGATTTGACCATCCAACTTTGCAACTAATAAAGATAGCCAAGTTCTCAAAATCAAGAAGAAGCATTGTGATAAAAGTAAGTATGTGTTCTTAGAATAAAATTTGGGGATAAGAATTCTCCATATTATAGCTAATTGGTTCAAAAACCTGGAGTTCAATATATTTTCTTGTTGTTTCATCCTTTGATCGATGCCAAAATTTTTGTATAAATACTTGTCGGCAGCATATCTATCCAAGTTTGGTTTAGGAATAATTATTCTCGTATGTTTACTACCACCTTTAGGCACAAATATTTCCCTTGAACCATTCTTAAGAACAGTCGAGGATTGTCTGATCATATTTGGCCTATTTAACCGTCTGTTAAGTTGATACTCATTATACTGAAGGATCAAGCTTCTTATCAAGAAGAAGACACCTAGTCCAGCGGTAGAAATCACGGTACTTAAGAATAATATCACTGGTCTTGACAGATAGTTGATTCTCACTCTATTATCCCTGTAGGTTATCACAAATTCTTGCAATATCAATAAGAGATTCTTGAAATTCTCATTTCGATATCCCGCAAGTCTTGAAATGACATTCATGGTGATTCACTTGTATCGATAGGTATCATTAAAATATACTAAAAGTATTAATCTTAACCTTTCCTATTTCCCTGACGCTGTCAACTTTCACAGAAACTATTGTCTTATGTTCACAAAATTTTGCCCGGTAATATCCAAGGAAACTAACAAATAATTATTCCTGTATGCGAGTTTTGTGGAGTTTATTTGGTTAGAGAAATACCTGAAAGCTGAACGGGCCAATTAATTGAGTCCAGAACAAACGTAATAGAGGTCATTACACATACGATAATACGAATATTACAATGATTCCATACTCTCTAAATTATTTCTCAAGAGAATAACACTCTAAGTATTATAGTACATCTTAGAAGTATCGCTACTAGTTATCGATGCCTTGTATATTAAACTAGTATATTTTTCAGCTATTAAACTCACACATTCTTCGGTAAGGTACGTTAAAACCTTCGTTGATTTCCCCGTTTTAGTTTGCGACTCCAGGGATTAATTCTTGTGGAGCTAACTTATGTACAATTAAAGTCTGGTATTTAACTTTGTTTGTGCTTAACATAGTGATAGTATGAGAAACACACGCCAATCCATAGACAAAATATACAAATCAAGCACTAAGTTAGATCACGTCTTCAATCTAATTGCTGGCTCTATAACGCAGAGGAATGGCCAAGACTAAATATCTTATCAAAGTACTTTAGCTTCTTCCGTTTGTCTCTCTGCAGATTATTTATATTGATCGAATAAAAGGTTTGCTTGACCTTACCATTTTTTCCCAGTTTGCTTGAGTACACAAGTTTTGAACGCTTCAAATTCTTTTTTACATGAGTCCTTACTTATAATTGTGTAGGACGCCAATATACATCGACCATAGACTGATCCTTCATTAGCACATTTACTTGCAGATAAAATAAATCTCTTTGCCGGTCTCTGTTTTTCAATGCCCATGCTCTTTGCCCCTGTGATGTTATTATACTTTTTTCTTCGTTCCGTAGTATCGTCCTGTGTCATCATCTTTGAGATTACATGCAGTATATAAGATGGAGTTTAGTTTGTAGTTATGGCATTTTCAACTATTAGATATTGACTGACTTAGTTCAATTAGGATAACTCCCGGTGCAGTATTTTAGGAGAAATCATAAAATTTTTGGCAGTCAAGTAATGCTGTTTTTAGTTAATAGGGGCAGTCGCCTCTTTTTCTCTCATCAGATCACCTTTTTCATTCTACTGTCGTGTCAGTTGTTGAACGAACTAGTTTGTACATCTGTTGCAGCAACAAGAACATCATTTTTAGCTTTCTCAAATACAACACAGTGGTCAAAAGAGATCTTGCTCAAGATTTAGGAGATTTAAAGACTTCTAGGGCAGAATCTTTTCAGCACTATGTGATTTTGATTCTCTTAAATTCACCTTCTTACCATTTCAGATGAGTCAATTGATGGTTCGGCAACCTCATGTTGAGACTTGTTTAGAGCATCTCGCCTCTTCTATGCTCTGATTCCACAATTCACATGCAATTTTATTTGATCCAGTATATAGAATATGAAATTGCAACTTTTAACAGTTGTTACAGTGGCCGAGTGGTTAAGGCGACGCCCTGCTATTACCTAGTTGATAGGCGTTGGGTTCTGCCTGCGCAGGTTCGAATCCTGTCTGTAACGTCATTTTTTTGACCCCCCCCCCTTGTGAGCGATATACTATTTAGGAACGACCTGTGTGACCGCTATGGACTTAAGGCACATTGTCAACTATTAGAGTTTGCCCTACGATAATAGCTAAAATTGGTTTTTAAAGTTCTTGCGGAGCTAACGAATACCTTACTTAACACCGATTGTGAGTCTATTGGTGAAGATCGCGGATAACTGTGGATCGCGATAGAGTCATTCGAGATAAATTTTCATAGAATAGCTATCAAAGGTGTCAAAATTGAAAGCTTTTGTTAACACAGTTCGTTAGCATATACACAATGGACCCAACTAATGATCCAAACTTCACACCACCTTCGTTGAATAAGAACATAGAGCCGACAGCGCCTCTGTCGAAGATTCCTAATAATTTACCTATCCAACCGTATGTGTTAGCTGATCTAGGGAATCCTGTTGACGCACCTTCACCTCATCCCTCTGCTAATATCAGAAGAACAAAATCATCCCAATCAGTTGATTTTCACTCAAAAATTCCCAGAAAGCATACTGACTTGGTTGATTCTTCTTCTGAAGAGGAGCAAGTAAAGGATGAAAATAATAAACCGACAATATTGCCTCCTAAGGTGCAAGTCATGCCTTCACAGATAGCAGATTTGGAGGAAGTGCCACACGGTGTACAAAGACAAGCTACAACTCTTGAAAAATATAAATTTCCTTGTCATAGATTGGCAACCAGCTTGCTGGATGATTCAAAGTATCCTTTAGTAATCGTCGCATGTGGCTCTTTTTCTCCAATAACTTATTTACATTTGCGTATGTTTGAAATGGCCTTAGACGCCATCACTGAACAGACAAGATTTGAAGTTATAGGGGGGTATTACTCCCCTGTATCCTCGAATTACAATAAACCAGGATTGGCTCCTGCTCATGATCGAGTTAGAATGTGCGAATTGGCGTGCGAGCGAACCTCATCTTGGCTTATGGTAGATGCATGGGAGTCGTTACAACCTAAGTATACTAGAACTGCTTTAGTGTTAGATCATTTTAATGAAGAAATTAATATAAAGAGAGGTGGAATAAGGACTAAAAATGGGAGTGAAATGCGAGGGGTTAAGATAATGCTTCTCGCTGGTGGTGACTTGATAGAGTCAATGGGAGAGCCCGATGTTTGGGCTGACCAAGATTTACATCATATTTTAGGTAAATATGGATGTCTTATTGTCGAAAGAACAGGATCTGATGTTAGAAGCTTCTTGTTAAGTCATGATATTATGTACGAACATCGAAGAAATGTTCTTGTGATTAAACAGATGATTTACAATGATATCTCTTCTACAAAAATAAGATTATTCATTAGAAGAGGGATGTCTGTTCAGTATTTATTACCGAACTCGGTCATTAGATATATTCAACAACATAAATTGTATTATGATGTATCGGAGCCGGTGAAGAATGTACTTTCCGATAAAGCTGACTAATCTTAAATCGCGTTTAGCAATTAGACATAGTCTTATTATAGAATGAACGTTTAGACTTTACTGGTTTACTGAGTCACATAGTAAATTTAATGTATAATGAATTTTGTTTTATTAATGTTACTCCATAAATGCTCATACGTTAAATACTTATTTCATATGTTATATCTAGTGCTTCTATTTGGTGAGGCACCTTTAATTACCATTCTTGGGCCTTAACACCATATATAGATTTTTTAGTGCCTTTGACAGGTTTGATCAATCTTGAACCTCCTTCCAAGAAAGAGAACCTATTCTTTCTAACTTTTTCAAATTCACTTATATGTTCTTCTTTTTCTAAAGTCAATCCAATATCATCAAGTCCATTAACCAAGCAATGCTTCCGGAAGGGATCAATCTCGAAGTTGTCCACGAGAACCTCCCCGGTTTCTCCATTCAAGATCTTTTGGTTCGGAAGATCTACTGAAATAGACGTCCCTGCGACAGCAAGAGGATATATCTTCTCTCTTATCACTTCCTCTGCAACTCTTATTGGAAGTAATCCATTTTTGAAAGAGTTATTGTAAAATATATCACCAAACGATGGAGCAATCATACTTTTGATACCAAAATCTTTTAATGCCCAAGGAGCATGCTCTCTGGAAGAACCACAACCGAAGTTATCACCACTAACAACTAAGATCTCAGCCTTATTGTACGGTGGTGTGTTCAAAACGAAATCAGTCTCCACGTCCTTCTGAGTCTTAGGATCCTTAGTAAATCTCCACTCATAAAATAAACCTTTCTTCAAACCTGTACGTTTAATTGTTTTCAAAAATTGCTTAGGAATAATAGCATCAGTGTCAACGTTGGCTTTATCCAATGGTGCAGCAATCGAAACAACAGTATCGAACTTGCCCATTCCAGATGGAGGTGGATTTGATCCTTTAGCTGAAGCTTTGTGCTTCTTTGTGTCTGGTTCAAGAGGGGTCTCGACATCAAGTGGGATGTCATCAAGTCTCTCTTCTGTTTTCAGAGCATCATCTTCGACAGGATCCTTTTCATGCTCGTAAACAGCATCCTGTAAAGCTTTATCTTCTTCTTCGTTACCAATAGCAATCGCTGGTTCATCTGAATCATTATATTGGAATTCACGAATATCAAAGAAATGACCTTTAACGGCAGCTGCTGCAGCCATAGCTGGAGACATCAAATGTGTTCTAGAAAGGGCACCTTGACGTCCTTCAAAGTTACGATTCGACGTAGAAGCACATCTTTCTTCTGGTTGCAATATATCTGGATTCATACCAAGACACATGGAACAACCTGCCTCTCTCCAGGAAAACCCTGCAGCTTCAAAGATTTTATCAAGACCTTCTTTCTCGGCTTGTTCCTTAATTAAACCAGAACCTGGAACCACCAACACCAATTTCACATTGTCAGCTTTCTTGTGTCCCTTGGCTACTTTAGCAGCTGCCCTTAAATCTTCAATTCTGGAATTGGTACATGATCCGATAAAGGCCTTGTCAATCTTGATATCAGCAAGACGGGTATTTGGGATCAATCCTTGGTATTTTAATGCTCTTTCAATACCTGATTTCACACCATCATCTGAAACTTTTGAAGGATCCGGTACAGAACCAGTAATTGGTAATGCATCTTGAGGTGAATTACCCCAAGTAATCGTTGGAGCAATATCTGCCGCATCTATGTCCACTTCGTGATCAAAATGAGCACCCTTATCTGAATGTAAAGTTTTCCAATAGGCAACAGCTTTTTCCCACTCTTCACCCTTTGGTGCTAAAGGTCTTCCCTTGATGTATTTGAAAGTTGTCTCATCAGGCTTGATCATACCAGCACGAGCCCCTGCTTCGATAGACATATTACAAATAGACATTCTTGCCTCCATAGTTAAGTTTTCTATGGCCTTACCGGCAAATTCAATAACAGATCCGGTACCTCCAGCAGTTCCAATTACACCAATAGTGTGTAAGATAAGATCTTTTGAAGTCACACCAGGAGCTAAATCACCATGAATGGAAACTCTCATGTTCTTTGACTTCCCTTGGATGATAGTCTGAGTAGCTAAAACGTGTTCGACCTCGGACGTACCAATTCCAAAAGCAAGAGAACCAAAGGCACCATGAGTAGAAGTATGAGAATCACCACAAACTACAGTAGTACCAGGTAACGTAAATCCCTGCTCGGGACCAACAATGTGAACGATACCTTGTCTGCTATCTGTCATTCCAAAATACTTAACTCCAAAGTCATTTACATTTTGTTCTAATGTCTTCACTTGAGATTTAGAATCCTCTTGTTCAATGAAGGATTCTATATCCTTAAAATTTACTCTTGGAGTCGTTGGAATATTGTGGTCAACAGTTGCCAAGGTACAATCAGTTCTTCTAACTTTCCTTCCGGCATTTTTCAAACCTTCAAAAGCTTGTGGCGAAGTCACTTCGTGAACTAAGTGTCTATCTATGTAAATCAAATTACTTCCAGACTCATCTCGGTATACAAGATGGTCATCATATACCTTGTCGTATAATGTTTTAGGCTGAGTTACCATGATGATACTTTTGAAGCTATCCTTTAACCCTTAAACTAAATTATAAATTTTTCAAAGCGGCTTGACTCGACGATTTATATGAAGTAGAGTCACAACTTGATCATAGAGGAAAATCTGAGGGGTTCTGCCGGAATCGGAGCGTTACCGGGATCTCAGAACTAGACCGGCTCTCCAATGAATCATGAGTAATTTGTCAAATTACTCATCCCTGCGTATAATAATTGGGAAAGAATTTGGTTCTAAAGTGTAAAATCATCAACTTGTCTAACGTTCCACTTTTACATGTTAAGGTCAATCAGATGATCGAAACTGAGTGCTGATAATAATTCAGATTTAAAAGTGCATTTAGTATTTGCAGACAGGATAAATCGCCTAAAAAATTATGCTTCCGCCAGGAGGAAGGCGCTCAAAGATACGCCCTCCACGTAAATCTTTAATTGCTACTTCTGTAAGTGGCACTGGTGCAGATTCTCAATTAGAATATGAAAAGTCATGGCTGGTATTATCTAATTCAATCACCCAAATACAGAATAAAAATGTTTCAAATCTTTCATATGAACAATTATATAGAAAGGCTTATATTTTAGTCTTAAGAAAATACGGTGCTAGATTATATGATAATGTTCTGATGTTAATAAGAACCCATTTATTGAGAAGAAGGGAAATTTTACTCGAAACAAGTGGCAATAATGAGGCATTCATGAAGCGCGTGATTGTAGAGTGGGAAGAGCATTTGCAATCAATGAAGTTCATCAGCGATGTCTTGATGTACTTAAATCGAGTATATGTTAAAGAAAATAAGAAACTTCTCATTTACGATCTTGGTGTTGAACTATTCAAAGACTTCATATTGAAACACAATGATAATGAGGTTGGAAGCAATCTAATAGACATAGTAATTGAAGAAATTACAAGAAACAGAGATGGAGAAGTCATTACAACGAAAGCTTATATAACAAAGATAATAAGCATGTTTGAAGTGTTGACAGAGTCTTTTATAACAGATATACAATACGGTGAGAATTACTATCAACGATATTTTGAGCCTAAATTTCTTTCAAGTTCGGAGACTTTTTTCAACAGGCTTGCGAGAGATCTCATGAATAGCAAACTAGGCTCGAGATATTTATTAGATGCCTCTGAGTTCATAACGAATGAGGAAAAGAGAGTGAATTTTTATCTTCCAGAATGCACAAACCCGAAGCTCATCGATCTTATGAACAATATTTTGGTAAAAGATAAGATTGATTATTTGATTTCTCTTCCATTTGAGCAAGAGGGGTTGTCCTTTTTACTTGAGCCAGTAATATCGAGTATATTTGACTCGAAGCATACGGAGCATCACTTCACGGAATTGAGAATATTGTACGATTTTATGGGTAGAGTGGACCATGATTATAGACTTTTAAAATTGAGAATACGGGAGCAAATTTTGAAACAAGGAGCCAGGCTACCCTCTTTGGTTAAAAGTTCTTTAGAGATGAGTAACGCTGATACTCCCAAAAAAGGCTCTTCGAATACAACGGCATTTGCAACTAAGTGGATTGAAAGCATCTTAAAGTTTCAAGACCAATACAATCTTATCTTGGACAATTCATTCTGCCAAGACTTCGAATTGCAAAAGTTTGTTTCTGTTGCGATCAAAGATTTTGTTTCAGGTCCCGCAAATGGAAAGAAATCGAATGACATCCCAAATTCCCCAGAATTATTATCAGTATTCTTAGATCATTCTATAAAACAGCATTTAAAGGCATCTACTAATTCATCAACAGATTCTCGTGCTAGCAAATACAAAATTGATTTTCTTGAAAAGTCTATTGATTTTTTGAAATATTTAGGAGACAAAGACGCATTTGAAGCACATTACGCAAATCATTTTGCCAAACGATTTTTGAATTCAAAGGGAACTTTATCTAAGCTTCAGGGAAATAAGTTGGATGAAAACATAGAGGAACTAGTTATATCAAAATTCAGTGGAGAACTTGGTGCATCTTCTCTTGATAAAGTTATCCGGATGAATAAAGATATTAAACTGTCTTACGATGTCACTATGGAGTGGGGAAAGTTCAGGGGAGAACGAAAAATTGATGAAGTTGGCCATCAAGTCGAAATGGAGTTGAAAATTTGCAATGTTACCGATTGGCCTAAATCTATGACTAAGGACTATAAAAACTTTTCAAACGATTCAGAGAACAATTCCTTTGTATGGCCTCGCCAATTACGCCACTTGATAAAAGACTTTACTGAGTTCTGGTACTCTGGTAGGAAAAATGACAATAAAACATTATATTGGACCCCTAAGTTTGGGTCTATGGACTTGAGAGTAACGTATCCGTCTAGAACCTATGATATCAGCATGTCAACGTACGCTGGTGTTGTTATGTTGTTGTTTTCCCCACAATCTACGAACCCTGATGGAACCCCTGTTCTGGCTTTTGATGAAATGCGAGAATTTACTTTCTCTGAAATCAAAGAATTGACCGGGATCCCTGATGCTGATTTGAGACGGCAGCTTCAGTCCATAGCTGTTGCTCCGCGTCTGAGGTTATTGGTAAAAACGCCAATGTCCAAAGAAGTGAATGATACAGATACTTTCAAATTAAACTCTGCTTTCAAATCACCGTCGCCTAAAGTTAAAGTTTTGACTGTGTCGGCCTCAACTCCGTCGGCATCATCTAAGTCTTCAGCCTCCAATAGTCAAGGTGGAGACGATGCTGAAGATATCAGTTCTCTTGTTCTTGAAGGTCGAAAGATAGAAATCAATGCCGCCATTGTACGTATTATGAAGTCTCGCCACACAGTTAACCATAACGAACTCGTTGCTGAGATAGTGAAACAACTTGGTAGTAGATTTCAACCTCTGATAATTTTGATCAAACAAAGGATTGAGGATCTCATTGAAAAGGAGTATTTGAAAAGAGATGAAGAAGATAAATCTCTCTACCGTTATGTAGCCTGAGTCAATACATGAAGTCAATGGTATAGTAATATTTTTATGTACAGGATGAATTCTTTTGACTTTTTAGCTCAACTCGAAAATTAGATAAACATATAAAAAAGAATTCAACAACGTACATCTTGAATAAAATGTCGGCAAACGATATCTTGGATGTTCTTAATGTGCAGAGGGACTCTCTGGCACCTCCCCCTAAGAAAAAAAAGAAGACTAATGAACAACCAAGTGCTAGACAAACTGGAATGGCAAGAGAACTTTATAACTTGATAGGTCCAAATACACCTCCTATACATATGGCAGGTCAAACAGGATCTGTTACTAAGGACAAATTTAATTCTAAGCCTACTCCATGGAGTCGTGTTGAGTTTAGCCCCATTTCAGACGAATCTAGGAGACCTAAAGTCAAGTTCAATCATTGGCAGAGGGGCTCGAAAGAGTTAATAGAGCAAGAGTCTCAGGGAAGACCTTACATATTTGAAAAGTTCAATGTCAGACTTGATCTACCCGACTTTTTAGACGAGGAGGGTTTTCATACAATGATGAAAGAATTAGACTCGGAGGAGATGACAGGAGGCGCAGAGAAAGTGAAAGGCGAGGTAGATGAGAAGGTACCTGAAAACAGCATAACAGAAGAAAAGAAGAGAAACCAAAAGCAAGCTCATACTCGTCTGGAAGGCGAAAATACTCCAGAGAAAGACAAGGAAGCCGCCTCAGGTGACAGAGACGAAACGTCTGATGCTGACAAAGAAAAAAGCACTTCGAAGCCTGATGAGACAACCAACGCAGACAAAGTCTCAGAGAATGATAACAATGAGGAAGGTGAAAAAGAAAAGGATACAAGATGGAGCTACGAGGAAACGAGACAGTTGTTTGAGTTGTGTAAAGCTTTCGACCTTAAGTGGCCAGTGATCTATGATAGGTTTCTTTCTAATTTTCATCGTTCAGTCGAGGATTTGAAGAAGCAATACTACAGAGTATCTGCAAAAATCATCGAATCGCAACCCAATCATAATGCCTCACTTGTTGCTTCCTTGAGGTCCTACTCGAGATCTAAAGAAATAGAAAGAAAGCACTACCTAGAGGGCCTCTTGAAACGAACACCGGCTGAAATAGCTGAGGAGGAGTCATTGGTCATTGAAGCTAGGAGATTCGAATTAGGTGCTAAGAAAATGCTTTTGGAACGTTCTCATTTGTTATCCTTACTTGATTCACCTCAAACATCCCAGTCTGTCCAACAATATCAATCATCACAAGGATTAACAACATTGTACAATAATTTAATGATTATGGATAAACACCAAAAAAAGAAACAACTTCAAAATCTTCAGAAATCTTCTGCAGGTCAAGATCCTATTCCTCCATCAATTCCAGTTGCAGCATCTTCATCTTTCAAAAGGGAAAGAACTTTTCACACCCCTCTTCAGCAACATCTTGCTACTATTTTGAAAAGCTCTCCATCGTCCCCGGTCAAGCAAGAACCAAATGCTATTCAGCAATTGTTGATGAAGCGACTCACCGTGAAAGAAGAAGAAGCTTATGGCTTATTCTATCATGCAAATGAAAAATTAACACCTGGAGTAGTATTAAGATCGACTCAAAAAATTCCTGCATTACAGCAGCGTCTGTCTGTTTTAAAAGCACTTAATAACGTTTTGCTGGAGCTAGACATACCAAAAGGTGGTGGAAATTCTTGGAGACCTATAATGCCGACAAGAAAGACCATGGCGAAATATGATGAACTTTTGAGGTCTGTGGTTACTTTAATGGATGTGAAGAGAGGTAAAGATAGGTTGGAGTCTGAAATTAGGCTTATCAAAAGTCAAAGAGATTTACAGTAAGTTTTTACTTATAAATATGTCTGATATATAAATGCTAAAAGGATGACGAAGTTATGTTCTAATTGTCTATAGGTCAAATGGTAAACATTCTGTGAGAGTTGAATTTCCGACTTCCAAAAGATTTTTAAGTTTCTCGGATAACGTAGTGAAAGAGGACATCGCCCTTGCTGCCTTATCTTCGAGAGCATCAGCCGGAACTTGTACTTGATCGTCAAGGCGATCTTCCTCCAAGTCAATTGCAATGATCTCAGATGGATGATGCTCAATCAATGTGATATTTGAAAGGTCGATAAATTCTTTTATCATGCTACTAATTGAAAACTGATCTTTATATCCATCATACCATAGAAAAGCTCTTTCGAGCAATTTTAATACGGAACACAAAGAATCATATCTGAAGAATTGATATTCTTGTGACTGGACACCTAGACTTTTAAGTCGTATTGCTGTTAACAAAAATTTCTTAAAAGCGTTGCTCATTATGTCAATCTCGAACGACTCGACAGAGATGACAATATAATCACACAAGAAAGAAATAGGAACCCACTTGTGGGCATTCCCTTGTCCTATATCTTTAGCATATATGCACATCAACTCACTTAACAACGAAGTGAGATCAGCACTTGAAAACTTGTCGAGTATTTGTCTGGAATCCTTTCCAGAAAATATAGCTGACATAATTTCCAAGTTTAGATGAACAAGTCGTTCCCGAGGCAGTAAGTGTAGCCAGTCATAATCGTAAAAACAATCTGCCATGATTCCAAGCCTCGAGCATAAGCTTTTGAAATGAAGTTGGGATGTGACCATCATTCCAAAGCGTTTCTGCAAATGATGAATCATTTGCTTACAAAAATTCGGAAACCATGTACTTGTCAGATGAGCATCGAGCTCTCTTTCAAGACGCTTGAGAAATTCGTCGATATACATCATTTTTGACTTTATAGCAATTTCTTCTGTCTCAGATAGAATATCGATTATATCTTTGGCTAGCCTAGGTCTGAAGTCTCTTATCTCAATGATAATCTCATTGTTATCATTTGGAAGTACTTTGTGTGATTTGGTGTCTGAGAAGTTCAACCTTGCAAGTAGTAACGGGAAATATTTTGATGTTGAATATAAAGCCAAATTGTTCATCAAAGAAACCAAAATGTGATCGGTGCATTGATCCATAGATGTATATCTTAACACTTCAGCATAAAAAAGTGCAGAAAAGCGCTCTCTCAGCTCGGAGTTACCGAGGTAAGGATATTGCTGGAGAACTAAAACATTCCAATTGGGATTGTGTGAAAGGTATGTACACCGCACCCAAGTCTTGAGAGACATTTCCACAACTACTTCGAGAAGATCTTCCTTCAGCTTGGAATTAATCGCAAATCTTCCCATATAATTATGTAATAGTTTGAAACTGTCATCCTTGATTAACTTAAAACTATCACCTAGATTTATATCCTTTAGATCATTTTTGTCTCTTGCGTTGAAAAAATCGTAAGTTAACCGGCACAAGTCCTTTGCCATTTTTTCAGGTAGCAGCTTCAGTTGTATCTTGCTCCGCAAATCGACGAATGCCAAGAGTGTTACTCTAGAATACCTTTTCACGAACACCTCTTGGAGCATTTCGGTAAAGAATTTCCACGTTCTTGGAATCTTAGGAACAGTAATGAATGATAATGATATTGACGTAAACAACATTATAATGGCTTCGATTGGAATCCGCATTTCCTTGGAGATAGCAATCATAGTGTACCTTTTAATTGCCTCTATGGAGAGTTCAGTAATTTCTACATCGTTCAAATAAGCAACTTGGCGAATCAAATCGCCAAGTTGAGACTTAAGGTCTATAGTGGACAATTGCAACAATAATAAAATGAAGTTGACCCTGTTGATAAACATCACTAGATGTTTCTTATTTTTCTCGTACTGATAATGGCTAGAGATGATTAGCTTGGTAATCAACTTCTTCGGATTCTTTTCAAAAGGCATGTCAGACACATAGATATACAAAAGGTGCATGAATCTTTCAAAAAACGATAGTTGAGGTATCGAATCTCTGCTTCTAATAGTACCCAAAAGCTCTGGAATAATCCATTCATCTCCAAAATTGGCAAACTTCCTTGCTGTAATGGAAGAGTATATTAGTAAGATCAACTTGTCCTGTATTACCCAATCATTTCTTTGTACAAGCGAATAGACAATATCTAAAAATGTATGATGTACTGCTGAACTCTTCTCTAACTTAAAATGTTCGTATACTAAGCAAAGTGGCGCCCAGTCATCTTTTTCCAAGCTGCAAGTGGCTAGGTAATGTATAGATTCAAGCTGCTGAATAGGAGTTGCTGATGTCCTTTCCACTGCATTCTTTACCGGATTTGACCAATTTAGTTGACCCTGCCTAAACATATACGAAAGGAGTTGAAATGAATTGAAATGAAAGTGATCCGCATTACTATCTTGGCTTAGAGTGAAATAATTGGAGCCGAAATTTTTCATGAATGCTTGCAAATATCGTGAAGCAAATCTCTCAATGTCAGATAAAATGCTGAATCCTAAATTATAAGGTAAAAGGCTTCTTTCGAGCAAAATATCAAAAAAGTAATATAGAAGCAACGAATGAGGTAAAAGATCAACATTTTCGTAATATTCTGGCACATCCAGAGAGCTGACCTCTCCAAGAAGATTTCTAAGAAGTCGAACTGACTTATCATCGGGTGGTTCTTGGAGAATAAGAAACCAGTTAATCAATTGTTTCATAGTTGATATAAGCTGAGATACCGTAAAATCGGTCAGAGACCTATTTTTTACAGCTTTCAAGGCATAAAGAAGAATCTTGTATACTTCTGTCTCTGACCTTTTTTTATCAACGACAGTGAGGTAAGAATGCTTCTGTCCTAAGGCAACAGATACAGAATCATACTCCAACTGTACCACTTCTCCATTCTTAAGTTTATTTAACCGATTAATTAATGTAACATATTCCTGTGACAATGGGCTATCACCATCGGGAATCAGGATCAATAAAGGATTATTCCATTTGTGATGATTTGTAGTAGAAATAGGGGATCGTACAAAGTTTCGCGTACTTTCAGCCTCGCAAACTATGGTCGCAGTATATGGATCTCTACGAAATTGATAATCATTTTTCAAGACTTCTTTCGTATCTCTTTCGACTTTAGAAGTTAAATTTATAAGACTTTCCCTGTTCTCCTTGGAAGATTTGAGCTTTGGCTTCAAGCTTTTCTTTTTCAAAACTGCAAGATGCGAGGAAGTATTTCCAGTGCGACTAGAATAGGCGGGTTGTGTCGATGGTTTTAATCTTTTTGAGGCAGTCCTATGCCTTAGTCCTGCTCTAGAACGTTTTCTTCTGACGCCGACAGAATTTCTCTTCGATGTAGGTCTAGAAGCAAAGATCGGGTTTATATAATCCACTTCTCTGACCGAACCATCGTCTCTATCAAATTCAAAATAGTTATTATTGTCATCATCGTAATCATATTTGTTGTCGTAAGTTTTAAAATATTCATCAATTTCATAATGACGAGGACTATTAGGGGGCAATCCATTCCTGTCATAACCTTGAGAAATACCAATATCTTCTTCTTTATTAGGGTCATCAAGTTGGCTCAAAGGTTGGAAATTATAATTGAATATTCTGTCGTCGAGCTCTTGCCGATCCCCCAACATTTCTACTGAACTTCCTCTTGAAAAGTTATGAGAAAGAATTTCAGAGCTAGATTCCTCATCTGTGAAGTTAGTGGTCCTTGAATATATATTCTCATTAGAATACTGAGGTAAATCGTCTACAAAGGACGAGTCTTCAATTCTTGGTCCAGAAGTTGCGCCATATTTTTTGACGGCAAGACCTTTACGATATTCACTTTTCTTTACCTTCGATGCTGCCTTTCTGGATTTATAAGTTCCTTTATAGAGGTCAAGCCTTTTGGCAGATTCAGGCAATACACCCTTCAATATATTTTTCTCTCTAAGAACTCGTCCGCCTACCCTAACAACAGCTTCGTCTTCTTCCCCAATACTCACCATACTTTGATTCTCTGAATCTGAATTATCTTCAGCTTTTGCAAGTGCAAAGTCATCATCATCATGAGGTATAATAGGGCCATGTCTATGACGAGGCTTATTGATGAGATCGTCCTCCAGATCACTTTCTTCCTCAACACTTGAGTTTCTTGCTGTGTAATTATTTTCCCCATCATCGCTTGTCTGGCTGAAGCTCAGTGGTATCATAGTATCTTTCAAGGTATTATCCTTTTCTTCTGATCGCATTCCAACATATGAATAAAAGCTTTTTGCCTTGTATCTTTCCTCATGAGGATATGAACATTTTTTGTTGAGATATAATCGATTTAAAAACTTCAAAACTCCATCTATATCAGGGTTATCTTGATAAAGCTCGTTAAGGCGTCCCACCAGTAATAAGTCTAACCATTCAGCTTGATCTGCGATATATGGATGAGTACTAGAAAACTTTCTTTTCCTAAGTCCTCGTCTTCCATCAGTTTGCACATGTGATGTATCTAGTAAGTCATTTAATTCAATCTCGATGCCGTCGTTTGCTTTATCATTGAAATGTGGACTTGTAGAAAGCTGATCTGAAAGTACTAATGACGGTTTCAAAGCATCAGAAAATGCTGATGATTTAACCCATTTTTCCACTTGATTTCTTTGATTTAAGGTCAAGTTGTTGAGTACAACACGTATCCTATCATCGGACACAAAGGACGGCGTAAGAAGTGGCACATTCTCGTCCTCTGAATCTGAGATGCGGTCACTCATTCCCTAGTAACCATGAACGCGTGATTTTTGAATAATATTACAGGTATGAGACTGTCTCGTTAAGACTTGAAATACCCAATGCCTTGGGGTTCTTAGTTACAAAAAATCACGGGTCCCCCTATGATCAAATGTATTATTTAAATCAAGTTTAATTTCTTCAAAAAAAAGTAAGGTCAGATGTTTACATTTTCGAGTGCATACTAACACGACCAAGAACATACTACGTTTCTAATATGCTACCGCCATGCTTTATGACTGGCCAAAAAAAAAAAAGAAACAAAAAGAGAGAGGTCAACATGAGGGTAATGTAATAGAAATACAACTTGGTATCGTTCGTAAGTGGCTAAAAAATGTTGGTCTTCACGCCACTGGGTTTTATGATGTGTACTACTAGGATAATATGAAGGTTCGAGTATTCATAATTTTCGCATTTGAGAGAAAGAGTATTAAAACGTAGAAAAGCAATATCTTATACACGTCACCTAAAGGTTCATAGTAAAATGGGAAAGACTACGTCAAAGAGAGCCTCAGTCAACCGTAGAATGTCCCCATATGGGAAAGATCCTGGATTATTTTCCAAAGTGAAGAATTTTTTCAAATCACATTGGAACTCAAGTAATGAAGATGATCAGTCAGAAGAGACAATGAATACAACCGAGCCTAGTGTCAAACCATTTGAATATAAAGTCCCAAGCCATTCACTGAAAGAGATTGTCTCTAGAGAAAGTGCTGAGACTGAGAGTACTCCTTATAAAAACTTGTCAAACTTTTTCAATGAGAAGAAGGACGACGAACCGTTAACTGAAACAGAATACGACAGGGTAGTAGGACTCTTGTCATCATCAAGGTCTCGAACTGGAACTCCATCTTCGACTCCAATGAGGAATCTGCAGCGAAGGGAGATTAAGAATAGTTTTAATTCGTCTACGATAACTCCGTTGAACCAAAAAATTTTAAGAACATCAGACGCACCACCTACAGTATTTGCTACGCCAGAATATAGGCCTGTTTATCATACGATTCGTCAAGACCCAAACTCGAGAAGTATACCCTCTGTAAAGCGTGTATACCAATTTTCGGGTCTTCCTTCTCCTTATAGAACTAGAATCAAGGTACCATCTTCATCAAAAAAGACCCTGAGAGAAGAAAGCACTACACCTAACATTTCGAGAACTTCAGAATCTTCTTCTAGACTGGAATCAAAGGAAAGACCCAAAAGTCAAGCTGCCAATACTCTTTTATCAATCTTAGATGGTGAGAAAGGGGGCACTGAGAGTAACATACAAGATGTAAATCAGACTCGTATTGATAAATTGAAGGCATTTGCTAATCCTTATGCTAGTTCCCATTCTTTAAAGAGAGCGAGAGAAAAAACATCACCAAGTACCGATTCAAAATCTACCATTTCAAATCCCATTCCTTTAAATGGTAGCGATATCAAGAAAAGCATTTCATTCAACAAATCAGAAGATTTACCATTGCAAAAGATCCCTTCTAAACCTCAGGATAAAGCAAAAAGTCAAGATTTTGAAGTTCATAATCCACATGTAACGAACGCCGAGACGTCCTTTAGTAATCCAATTACTACTCAATTCAAACAAAACGAAAACAAGGTGAATAATATACCAACAACGCATAATTTTAGTTCCTCTACATTCACCTTTTCCGAAGAAATCAACGGTCTGAACCAAGTGAAAAAGGAGACTAAGGAAGAAACTGCTCCCTTCTTGAAGGAAAAGCCGAATGTGGGTCAAAGTTTCGATACCAAAAGTATTTTCTCGTTTCCTCAAGTCGATCAGATCTCAGTTTCTTTGGATAACGAAGCTGTTTCCAGATACAGGTCTACTTTTGAGTTCTAAATATAATTTAATAGATGTTCCTGTATATGTAAGTTGAGGTTTACTCTCGTATACGCGTGTAAACTTTATCATATAAATCCCGAAAGCTCATAAAAGTATTTGCAATGGTTACAAAGTTAGATTCAGTTCTCTTGGTTGGTGGATCAGGATTTCTTGGTCTTCACTTGATTGAGCAATTTTACAGAAATTCACCCAAGACAAAGATATTTGTTTTCGATGTGCGTCCGCTAAGTGAAAATTTATCAGCTTATTTTACTTTTCCTAAAGAGAACGTGGAAGTTATTCAAGGAGACTTGACGTCGGAAGATGATGTGAAAAATGCCATCGAAAGGTCTAAATGCGATGTAATTGTTCATTCAGCTTCTCCTTTACATGGTCTTCCACGCGAAGTATACGAGAAGGTAAATATCCATGGAACCGAAAATTTGATAAAAGTAGCCAAAAAATCTAGCGTCAAAGCTTTAGTCTACACTTCATCCGCAGGCGTAATATTCAATGGTAATGATGTCTACAATGCTAATGAAAGTTGGCCATATCCTGACGTTCACATGGATGGTTACAACGAAACGAAAGCCATAGCCGAATCTATGGTACTTAAGACTAATGATCCTGAGGGTCTTTTGACTATTTGTATAAGGCCAGCGGGAATATTTGGACCTGGAGATCGTCAATTAATTCCTGGTTTAACTAATGCTGCAAAGAGTGGACAATCTAAATTTCAACTTGGTGATAACAAAAATCTCTTTGATTGGACATATGTGGGTAATGTGGCGGATGCCCATGTATTGGCTGCTCAAAAGATATTGGATCCAAAGTATGCTGGTCAGCTTGGTGGCGAAACATTCTTTGTCTCCAACGATAATCCCACCTATTTCTGGACCCTCGCAAGATCTGTATGGAAAGCTTATGGCCACATAGACAACTACAATATAGTTTTGAAAAAACCAATAGCACTTACTGTGGCATATATATCAGCCTTTGTTGGAAAGTTGACTAACAGAGAACCAAATTTAACGCCTTTCAGAGTGAAAGTTGTCTGCGCCACACGTTATCATGACATCACGAAAGCTAAACAATTATTAGGCTATAAGCCAGCTGTTGACCTCGAAAGCGGCATTCAGTATACACTAGAATGGCTTGAAGAATTTGGGCTTAATTGAATCGCATGTCAATGTACCATATTTTTAGCGAAGCTATTAGGCTTGGGTAATAAACCGGTAGCTTATATACAGTTTAATCTATTGCTAATAATTTTTTTAGCGCCGAGCGTTCTTTAAGTTCAATGTGCATCCTGAAAGAATATGCGATTCGAGTTGTTTTCGACTCCACGACGAAATCGTTTCTGTAGATTTCAATTGTACAGGTTAAAATATCTTGAATCTATCACTCTATGTAAAACTGTAGAGAGCTGGTTGATGATTGAAGTGGGGAGCCAGCCTTACACGCTGTGTTCTTGAAATATCGCAATCCTTTTGAGGAATTTAATACAGTACAATAATGCTAAACTTATTTATCGAAGGTTCTCTCGTAGCTGAAGTAAAGATTGACAGTGTCTGCAATTTGAGTTGTAAACTCGGTAGTATATGTTATTTTACATGGTCTCTGCTGGTTATTGCTATATTTTCAATATATTGTCTTTTTTTCAAAAAAACTACTGTTGCAAAAACGATATAAATCGTACAAATTGACAAAATATTATGAGAATGTGAAATTAAAGAGAAAAAATTTTCCTTTATAAGGATGAAAACCAGATTGCTTCTTGGGTGCTTGCCTCACCTTTTGATAAGGTATCTAGAAGCGGAACTTATTACTATGACTGAAGTGGATAACTCCACCTCTGTATATCAAAAATCTCATCGAAAAGAAATCTATCTAGGCTATGCTAGAAAAATGAAACAGCATTAAAGCTTTTTTCTTTTTTTGTTTTTTTCACTCTCTATAGGGAGCGTATGTATCCTATTTTGAATGGCTTGCATTAAATAATCTATCGTCAAATACTGAGTTCTCGACTACTGTATGACGGAATGCTCACCGAGAAATCATTTCATACCGTGTTCCCTATCTAGGGTCCAAAACCATTTTTAGGGCACAGAAATTGTCTCGTTTCAGCGCGGCTGTTCGTATCGGAATAAAATCTTTTGATTCACCAGCGGCAGCTATGAACTGCGCCCCTTGTACCTGCATTAAACTACTGTTATGGGCACAAATTGCCTGTGTTTAACTCTTTATGTTTATATTTTATCGTGTCTTACATCAAATTGTTAATAACACTGTCTTAAGGTCCAGTGATCATAATAATCATAAAGAAATTTTGTGATGGGCTCACAATATGGCAAATATAGAAGTATTGTTGTAATAGAAAAGCGGGCACTCTTTAGTGGGCAGTGACATGGTCGACCGCGTATGTTAGAATAAGTTTCCGTGAGGACTACGTCGAGGCCCAATATATAAATATGCATTTCTTGGAACTTGAATTTAGTTTCTTCACGTTTGAACTGCTCCAACATTAATACACTCTTTTAGTAATGTTCAGACAATTGTTCACTTTGCTAATAAGTGCAATTTTTGCACAAGTTACACTCGCTGAAAGCAACACACCATCTATTGAGGTGGTTGGGAACAAGTTCTTCTACAGTAACAATGGTTCACAATTTTATATTAGAGGTATCGCCTATCAGCAAAACTCAGATGATGATGACTCTTTCACTGATCCTTTGACTGATGCTGATGCATGTCAAAGAGATGTGAAATATCTTCAAGAGTTGAAAACCAATGTTTTGAGAGTTTACGCTATTAATGAAACTCAAAACCATGATAAGTGTATGAAAACATTTGGTGATGCTGGAATCTATGTTATAGCTGATTTATCAACTCCTAAGATCTCAATCAGTAGAGACGACCCTGAATGGAATGTCGATCTTTATGAAAGATACACTAAGGTTGTTGATCAACTTGCGAAGTACGATAACACTTTGGGTTTCTTTGCTGGTAATGAAGTCACTAACAACAAATCCAACACAAATGCTTCTCCGTTCGTCAAGGCTGCAGTTCGTGACATGAAGAAGTATATTAAAGATAAGAAATATAGAAAGATACCCGTTGGTTATTCTTCGTCCGATGATGCCACTATCAGAAAAGCACTCCCAGACTATTTCGGATGTGGTTCAGAAGACGAAAGAGCAGACTTCTTCGGTCTTAATAATTATGAATGGTGTGGAAGTAGTTCTTACTCTAAATCAGGTTATGAGGAAAGAACTAAGGAGTACGGAACTTTGCCTATTCCAGTATTTTTCTCAGAATATGGATGTAATGCAGTTCAACCAAGGAAATTCCAAGAAGTAGGAACAATCTTTGGTGACCAGATGACTGGCGTTTGGTCAGGAGGTATTGTTTATATGTACTTCCAAGAAGAAAACGATTATGGATTGGTGTCTGTCAAGGGAAGCAGTGTTTCAACCCTTAAAGATTTCTCATACTTATCGCAACAAATGGCCTCAATTTCACCATCATCTGCAAAATCAGCTTCACAAAAACTGACTTCAACTTTGTCTTGTCCAAAGACTGGTTCTTCATGGAAGGCCGCAAGTTCTCTTCCTCCAACTCCAGATGAAGAGACTTGTCAATGTTTTGCAAAATCATTGGAATGTGTTGTTTCCCTGAGTGTTGATGAAGAAGATTATGGTAAATTATTCGGTGAAGTTTGTGGTGAAGATAGCTCTGCTTGCTCTGAAATTAGTGCCGATGGTGAGAAGGGTAAGTATGGTAAGTTCTCATACTGTGACGCAAAGGAGCAATTGTCGTACGTCTTGAATGCTTACTACGAGAAAAATGGAAAGAGTTCATCTGCATGTAGCTTTAAGGGACTGGCATCTATTAACAAGAATGCCTCTAAAAACAGTAAGTGTTCTAAGCAAACTGCAAAGGCTACGGGTGGCGGTTCTTCAGAGACTGGTTCATCCGATTCGTCTTCAGGAGGATCTGGCTCAGGATCAGGATCAGGATCAAGCAGTTCAGGATCTGGCTCTAGCTCTAAGAAATCACTTGGGCATGTAACTGCCCCTAAGATGTCTACAGGCGAGTTAGTGGCCGTTTTAGTATTAGTTACAAGTTTCTTCTGTGGCTTCTCGTTAGTCATGTTTTGAAATTTTACATATATGTAATGTATAATCGGGACTTAATGAATATTACTTTGGAATCATAAATATTTCGTTGAGTGCGGCTGTGTCTTTCACTGATGCTCTCTTTTGGCGAATCCATTTTGATCTTGCTGATAATCTACTTGCAATAGGAACAGATGGAGAAACATGTACCAACTTTCCTTCTAATGTATGAGAAGATGACCCACAGGGAATGCTACCTATATTATCATCGGCAAACTTTGTGTGTTCTGATTTAACCTTCTTGTTATTAACATCAATCAAGCCTTCACACAGATACTCCGTAGCATCTCTTTTACGCTTGAATTTTTTAGAGTGAACACTAGCAGAAGATTTTTTTTCCTTAAGTTCCTTCTTCTCCTTCAAGTCCTTCTTCTTCAGTTCCTTCTTCTCCTTCAGATCTTTCTGACTATTACCTCTTTCTTCGTTCTCCTTCTTATTTTCGTCCTTCACATTCGTTTCACTTTCGTCCTTCACATTCGTTTCACTTTCGTCCTTCACATTCGCTTCACTTTCGCCCTTTACCTTCGATTCATTTTCATCTTTCGCCTTCTCCTCCTCCTTTTCATTCTTTTCATTCTTCTCTTTTTTCTCTTTCTTTTCTTTCTTCTCTTTCTTCTTTTTCTCTTTTTTCTCTTTTTTCTCCTTCTTCTCCTTCTTCTCCTTCTTCTCCTTCTTCTCCTTCTTCTCCTTCTTCTCCTTCTTCTCCTTCTTCTCATTCTTCTCCTTCTTCTCCTTCTTCTCCTTCTTCTCTCTTTTTTCCTGTCTCTCTAACTTGTTACTTTCATCTTTTTCGTCTTTCTCCTTGTTCTCAGTCTTCGAGTTTTTCGTGTCAGTGTTGGCCTCAATTGAGTGAAGATTACTATCCAAACTCGGCTTCCAGGTGCTTTCAAGTCCTTCTCCCTTTACGAAGCTAATACCCCATTTGCCTATGAAAGTTTCCCTGTTTTGTCTCTCCAACTCCTCATTTATTTTATCCTCTTTTCCATTCAACCTTCCTAGAATTCTTTGGAATGCATCTAGACTTGCACCTTGATCATCGCTACTGTCAATACCTTTCTTCTCTCTGGCTAAATTTGCACCTAGTCCAAGATTATCATCCTTAATAGACACTTTTATGTGCGACTTCACAGCGTGGTCAACTTTTCCAAGACCCTTACCAGGCGCCCATCCCAATTTTTGAAGGTAAAGATGGCCAAACCTCGAAGTGTCATTCGACCACTTGGTATTTCTAGGATCAGAACCAAACCTTTGTTTCACCTTAGTTCCAGCTAGTCCCATGTCCAAGTTTGATCTCCAACGCACGTCTACAAATTATATAACGTCTTCCAAAAATTCTGTTGAATACAATATTCTCTCATCACACACCTGCATATATTCATATTAATTTCTACCTAACACAGAATACCACATTGAGGTCACCCAGTAGCCTCCGTGGGAACCTTTTACTATACATCTACTGTTAAGTAGCCAATCAATGACTAGTATGAAGTCATCATGCTCTAGAACAGGCAGTACCTTCTCGATGAGTATGCCGTCGGAGATACCAGGCCTGAAACTCACATAATATAAAACTGTCAAGATGATTTTAATCCATAGCTGACTATCTATTTCTCCATTAATGCCTAGCCAAATATGGGAACAAGCTTTCCCTGTAGGAACTGGAACCCTGAATTCATCATCTGATTTGATATCTTTACCAATAAGAACGATGTCACACGACAACTTCTCCTTGTCGATAAGTCTCGATTCATATCCCTTGAAAGTGTAAGATCTTTCGACTCGTGCTAGATCAATAGATCCGGAAGACACAAGCTGCAAAAGGCAAGCCATCTGGCCACTTGTTACACCATGAGAGACTATAAGACCTTTAGAAGCTTCTGACAAATTAATCGCATCTTCTTTCATAGAGTATGCTTCATGAAAGAATGAAGGAGAAACTACCTTAGGTGCAAGAACATTATAGAACTTATCTGTGACAACGAAACGCTTACTCGAATCCTCTAACAGGTAATACGATATTTCTTTATCCTTGATCAAAGTTGATGTAGCCTCTTGTATATCTTGTTCATCATATGCAGCTAGCAACCGGCTGACAACATCACTTGAAAACTGATCCTCTGGCGTTCTGAATATAGACTTCAAAATTGTTCTCAACTGATGATATTTTTTAGCAGGAGGAAAGTCATGCGCTTCCTCATAAAAGGTCACACCTGAAAGTATTGCTTCTTTTTGCCTCATCGAATGGTCCTCTAGCTGTTCATATAGATCTACTTGGCTATGTGTGTTTTCAGAACGATAATACTCGGAAAGATTATTCTCCACGGAAGTGAACAATGGTTGTTTATCAATGACGTCTAATATTGAACTATCAGAGTCTTTCCATAGATCTAAGAAAAAATTAAAATTCAAGGACTCCAAATCAGCAGAAGAAACCATTCCATCCTCAATACCTTTCATCACAATATACTCGAAAGCCTCTACTCCTTTATTTACAGCAGATAGGCCTCCGACTTGCTTCCTGATGCTGGTCCACTTTTGTCTGATCTCACGAGAAGTGACATTACCGAATAAGTTTGCAATTTGTTCGAAATCGATATAACTTTTTTTGAAGGTTTTAGATATCACAACAGCCCTAAACAACGTTGTGACATCAATGTTGTCTATACGAAGAGCAGTTCTGTAACGACTAGTCATGAAATCATTCTCCTTGAGAGAATGTTTACGCAGAGCTTTCTTCCGCTTACGCTGCTTCTTCGATACAAGCGACGACAACCCATTTTTTTGATCATCAGGTTGCATATTTTCTTGCTTGACAACATTGCTTTCTGCCCTTTCTACACGCCTTTGGCTTGCTGTTTTCTTTTCAGCTCTAGCCAACCTTGATTCGACCCTTTCCTTGATTTCTGGAGGCTGTCTATAAAGCGTAACTTCACCTTCTATGACACGCCTTTTGATAGAAAAAGTTAATCTCGTTCCGTTATCCTCTAAGCACTGAGCTCTCATTTTTTCTATTTTGTCAGCAGTGGGACTCCACCGAGGATCAGTTAAAATGAGCAATTTTCTGGAAACATCTTGCCCTGATCTGACGAAAGAAATATTCTGCGCCTCAAGTTCACCTGTTGCGATTAAAACAGACACATCGCGCGCTAAGGTCTTCTTGTCAGTTATTGTAGAATTACCTAGTCGCTCATCAATAAGCCTACACAATTTTGTGGTTGTGTAGGTGACTCCTCCTAATTCCTTAATTATATTCACTAAAGCTACTCTTCGTTTAGTAGCTTTTAGTGACAAAGAAGAGTTAGTTTTCTGTATAGCCGAGGCTCTTTTTCTACCTTGAGAGGACTGTTCAGTCTTGGGGATTATAGGCTGTATTTCTTTCACCATAGATGGTGTCCTAGAAGATTCATTAGTTGAAATACCTCTACTTACAAGTTCGCTCTGCGATGAATCAGGGATCAAATCATTTTCTTGAGATCTTTGTTCTCTCTCGTCGTCGTTCTTGATTTTCTTCTGTTTTTTTCCACCATCGCTATCCGTTGCCTTTCTCTTACGATAATTAACAAGGGGTCCTTTAGGTGTTTTGGCAAGCGGGACAAAGA
The DNA here is from genome assembly GCA_031081885.1 of Priceomyces melissophilus. Taxonomy (NCBI): domain Eukaryota; kingdom Fungi; phylum Ascomycota; class Pichiomycetes; order Serinales; family Debaryomycetaceae; genus Priceomyces; species Priceomyces melissophilus. The sequence goes on along the minus strand of JARYTE010000008.1, from coordinate 261,379 downwards.
GAGCTTTGTTAACACTTTGTAAATCTTTACCTAGGTCCTTTGATAACTTATTCTCTGGCTCAGAAGAGATTCTTCTACTGTTATCAATTTCAAAATAGCGATAGAACTTGAATTTACCTTCAAAATCATAAGTTCTCCCCATAGCTAGGGTGTTTTTTAAATCAGTATCTTTCTTTAAAGGAACTAAGCCATTACCATCTATATTGTAAGCAGTCAATAAGTCAAAGAGCTTGACAAATGGTCTATAGTCAGATAGACCCGTCAAGTCCCTTGTTAATTCCATGGAAGTAATACCTGAAGACTCACCGGAACGAATCCTCCGATAAATTTGATTGGTCAAAGGAAAAAATTTGTTGATTAACGGAGTCTCTAATGCATCAACTTCTTCTTGGGCTTGATCATCTAAGGGCGCATCACAAAAATCGACATAATCTGATATTTCTTCCGAATCCTTCGGAATATCTTTAATGTATTTGATACAATAAACAGTGTTTTCGCTTGAGTCTTTCACCATTAATCTCTCCACATATCCATGGGTATGTAAAAACTCAACTATTCCCCTAAAGAACTTGCTTGAAGACAGACTTCTATCCAATTTCAATTCACATTTAAGATCCTTAAATCCTCTAAGGTTTCCAGGAGCAGATTTCACTGCATTAACAACATAATGCTTTAACTGATACACATTTCTTGAGGCATCGAAATCCAGATAGGAGTTCGATTCGACTGAAGATAGCTCTTCATTTGCAAACTTAAAATGGATACAAAGACTAGTGTGTTGACTTGCCTTTTCGTTATAAACGTTCATCCTCTTGATTAATCGTAATTCCTCTAGCTTCTTTAACCTCAAAGGGAGTGATCTGGGATCTTGACCTGTTGCCCTGCAAAGGTCAGGTGAATAAACACCTTTGGGACCATGTTTAGATATTTCACACAATAGCTGAAATGGAAATTCCCCTAGTTGCTGCTTCAACTTCTTTGAACTCCCGAGACCAGTTAAGAATTTCCACTGCATATCCGGGGTTGGTACTAATCTAAGTTCATCTTCAGACCCCAATGCACTTATGAACTCAATATAACTCGGCAAGATTACAACTGCTTCCTCTCCTTTAAAAATGACAGCGTCAAGTGGATCATCTTTTCCCTTGTAAAAAAATAACCACTGCCAAACAACTTGTTTTTGAAAATTATCCAACTTTTCCAGCTTGAGTTTCTCAGCAGCTACGGTCCACATAGAAGACAAACCAAGCCCACCTTTACCCGAGAAAGAGGATACCTCTAATATATGGGATACCAACTCCTTAGGTGTACAGGCGAACAGCATACTTGATAGTCTTATTATTAAATGGAATCATTTTTTAGATTTATCGCGAACAATAATCTAACACCGAAAGAACTTGCTGCTTGTCTTTTGAGCAAAACTTAGAAAGAACACTAGAATTGGTAAAAAACAACATATCGCTCAAAAAAGAATTCTGCTAATAGTTCAAGAGGGATCCTGAGAAAAAGATGTCGTACTATGTGATAAAAGTTAATTCTCTCCCTGTGGCGATTTTCTGACTCGGAGAAATCATTCAGGTGAGAGCAAGAACATACATGGTAGAGATACATAGTAGACTCCACTGAGAAAATAAGATAAATAGCCTGATAATTAAAATCGGAAGACTAAATTAGCTGTAATAACTCAACAACTTCGAAGATATTCGAGACAATCAAGCGTGGCTCAAACTGACGAATTAAAATTTTGAAAGTAAAAGAAGAAAGTTGCCTTACCATCTCAAATAATTCTTAGTTAAATTGAACCAGCATCAGATCAACCTCTGTGAAGAGATTTGTTACTCAAACATTAGGATACAGCTTGACCTTCGAATTTAAGTTGCAAATATATACCTGCATATAACATCAGCACTATCTCTCTTCGCTTAGCGGAAGCAGCATCTCATAACTAGGATATTTGACTCTCTAGAATTTAAAATGTTGATAGAATCTCATGAGGAGTCACTTTCCCTTTCTTCCTATGCCTTGGCTGCCTTGACCGAGTTTCAAGAGGAGGAGAAGGACAGAGCAAAAAAATTTCAACAGCTCGCTGAAGAAACAGATGAAAATTTTCATAATTCAAGATTTGAAACTCCTATAGATGCCTTTAAAGAAGATTGGCAATTATCTCAGTTCTGGTATACCAATCATAGTGCCGAAAAAATTGGCCGTGCACTCATAGATGGTGCTGATGAGAATACTGTTATTGCCATAGCTAGTACCCCTTCCGTTTATGCTGCAATTAAAAAGTTCCCTAAAGATCAAATCCCTACGGAGCATATTTATTTATTAGAATACGACACGCGCTTTGAAGCTCTTGCTGGTAAATCTCATTTTAGATTTTACGACTATGAGGAACCAGAAAGTACTCCAGAAGATCTCCGTTTTAAATGCCACAGACTTTTGGTAGATCCACCCTTTTTTGATGAAAAATGTCAAAAAAAGTCTGCAGAAGTTGCAAAAAAATTAATAATTCCTGACAAATCAACAGTTACAAAGAAAGGTGACAAAAGCTACAAACTTATTGCCTCTACTGGAGAAAGAGTTAGAGATCTTGTCCATGAGAACTATCCCGATACACGTATAACAAACTTCATTCCTGAGCATAAGAATGGTTTGAGTAATGAATATAGATGTTACGCAAACTTTGAATGCAGAGAATGGAGATTTGCCACGTCCAAAGATCAAGTTTGAAATAACATGATGTATAGTGCAAATGCTTAATTGATATAGCATTTTTAGTGCAACATTGTATCTATAGTAACTGTATTGTACTTACCCGGATTGGTATGGTCTAAAATGAGAACCCTCTGATGATTTCGTGCACTAGCAAAATGTGGTCGTCCCTGTCCTGGGCCATTCACGCCTATAAAAAAATTTTTCTGATTACTGGAAAAACTTCTTTACTTGTTCATTTACACAATTTGGAACAATAGCGATGTCTTTCTCTGATTTTACAAAGGCTGACACTCTTAAGTCATTGAATGACTTTTTGACTGAAAAGTCATATATTGAAGGGTATGTTTGATTACTAGATGAAACACCTGTTTCCTCAGATTTTTCAAGAGATGCACAAGTACGAGGATGATCTAAATCTTTGGTCCGTGTTTATGAGGTGGCCTCAAGACCCACCGCATGAGTGAGAAAGAAGATTCAAATAAATTAACTGATTTGTGTCGTGAGATATCTTGATTTAGAAAGTTTATCGACTAACATAATTTAGTACTTCAGCAACTCAAGCTGATGTCGAAGTCTACAAGGCTTTCCAAAAGCAATTCCCACATGTCACAAGATGGTTGAACCACATTGCTTCATTCACGGAAGAATTTGACACCTTACCAGCTGGTAAAGCTCCTGCTGCTAAGGAGGAAGATGACGATGAAGTTGACTTGTTCGGCTCTGATGAAGATGAAGTTGACGAAGAAGCTGAAAAAGTTAAACAACAAAGAGTTGCTGAGTACGCTGCTAAAAAGGCTGCTAAAGGTCCAAAGCCAGCTGCTAAGTCTATCGTTACTTTGGAAGTCAAGCCATGGGATGATGAAACTGACTTGGATGAGTTATTGAAGAGTGTTAAGAGCATCGAGATTGATGGTTTAACCTGGGGTGCACATCAATGGATTCCAGTCGGTTTCGGTATCAAGAAGTTACAAATCAACTTGGTTGTCGAAGACGCCAAGGTCTCTACCGATGACTTACAAGAGAAAATTGAAGGATTCGAAGATTACGTCCAATCCACTGATGTTGCAGCAATGCAAAAATTATAAGCTTGCTCATATCTGACCCATGTATTCTATACATGTATAAATATTAATGAATAAGTTTTTTGGAACAATACCGTAGTTACCTATAGCGGCAAATAATCTACCCCCTTGTCCAACCATTCATTCAAGACATTTTCCTGACTCAAACCCAGCTCCCACACTTTTTCAACCAAGCTTTTAAGGGAGAGCAAGGTGCCCATCTTTGCAGTTTTATATAATGTCTCCATGAACATACTCAAAGAGCGTTTTTGTGAATCTGTCTTGCATTCGCAACCAATTGCATAAACGGGCCACACCATCTGTGTCACCACTGGTGACTTAGGCTCCATTGACCCATAAACTTCTATGAATTCTTCTACAGTTTTCATATTCTGTATTTCCCACTGCCCAAGCTTAGTGACTTTACAAAGAGTAGCGAGTGTTGCCAAAGCCCAACATTGAGCACCTTTCAATCTGAGAGTGTAGTTGTTTCCCTCTAAATTAACGTAGTCTCTATAACAAAGAAGTCCTTGTTTTATATCATTGACTTCTTTAATATGAGTCGAATCTACAATTCGAATCTCTTTTCTTTTTTTGAGATTATGGCGTAGCACGCATACTTTAGATATGAGCTGAAAAATCTCACCGGGGCATCCCATCATTTTTGAAGTTGAAATAGTGTCTTTAGAGGTACCATACCAAGAGGGAGAGCAAAATGGCAACCTGAAATCAGGAGAAACTATTGCACTGACAGTATCATACCAGGAAAGTACAACTACCAACGATGCTTTTTTATCATTCTCTATCAAATTCTCATGCAAAAACTTATCTTCACATATGGTGGCAAAGACTTGGAAAAAGAACCTAGAGCAAGCACTTTTCCCTTTTTCTAAAACAGCAAACAATATATGAACATTAACAAGAACTAAAATCACGAAGGCACTCATTTTCTTCTTTTCAAGGTCAATGCTGCTGAGCTCATGACGATTGTTGGAAACAGCTAAAATTCCATTCTCATTAGAGCCAATATATTGTATCAAATGGTCCATTGTTTTGTTGATGTGAGACATACCCCAGTCATAATACTCCTTTCCTCCTAGACCACATTCGTACAAGTGAATCGAGGCAAGTGAAATAAAGCAACTTCGAGCAATATTGAAATCACAGTACCTCAAGGCCAAGTCGGGCCAGGGCGATGCAGGGTGAGCATCCAAAAGAGGAAGAAGCCTTTCAAAAAAGTGTTTCAATAACTTATTTTCTTCCTGATGTGTAAATGCTCTAGAACCATTCGCATATTTCGATAATGTGTTCAAATTGTCAAATGTGTCTTTGGAGGAGCCGTTGGTATTTAACATTTCCAAGCTCAATTCATCTGCGTGAATCGGAGAATTAGAATCGTTGTTCTCAGTCATTTTAAGTGCAGACCCAGCTATATTCTTTTCACTTGCAAGAGGACTAGATTCCCCAGAATAGATTCTTCCATTACCTACTGCATTAAACAAGGTTTCAAGATCCTCAAATAGCTCATAGCTTAATATGTTCAAGTTCTTAGAAGTCGTTTTACTGACGCTTTCTGAAGAACTCACGTTCCATACATTAGCAGAAGGCTTGTCCCTCAGAAACACATTCATGACATCTGGACATGAGGATTCATCAACAATGGAGTTTTTAGGCAATTTCACACTATCAGCTACCTTGTACTTACTATAATTGCTTGACTGCAATCTATCTGATGCACCAAAGGATAGTCGCAAGCCATATCCCTCACAAACCCTGTTACTCTTTGAACAATTTTTGCATGAAGGCTTAGTCTCATCACATTTCCTATGTCTTGCTATGTCAGTTGCATCCTTTCCTTAAGAAGGCTAAAACTTACCTTTTTTTGCAAGTCCAACATCCAGTCCTTACTCTCGTGATTTTGCCCATCTCCAATTCATAGTCCCTCCTATCAAACCACACTACACTAAAAAGAATATATACCAAACATTGTATAATTTATATGCACACTGGAACAAAATTACAATTACACAAAAGAAAAATATTGGAAATTACAAACTGCGTAAACTAAGAAACAAAGGATAAGTTACATTTTAAAACCAGAGCACTTCCTTAAATAAAAATTATGATGTTAAATATTAATCCGACTAATACATATACATGTAGTTAATAGACTGTACTGAAATTTTAAAACTACAGAGTCCTGATAACATTGAATGTCATTCAGACAAATATCTGTCCATGTAGATATTAGACTGTAAAAAAATAAAGAACTAGAAAGCAGATCTAAGTATCCAAATAGTATTCATAATTATTACTCCATAAAATGTTTATACATGGAGGTCATAAACTGTAATCAAATCTGAAATTATAAACTACTGAAAATGATAGCAAATTATTTGGAATAAAATCCATTCTTCTCTTTTAACTCATTGAATACAATTCATCATCTATTCTGGGTGACACAGAAATAAAAATCGTAACATGTACTTGATCAAATTAAAAAAATTATGCTTGACACAACTAGTCACAGAGAGTCTAATAGAAAACATAAGCACACCGGCCTTTACGATTTTAAATAGACAGAAAGTAAACTTACATGCTATCAGATCAAACCACATAGACATACGCTTAAACACATGATTCCAAACTAGAGCACGACTAGTTCTTACTAATATACCTATCAACGTCTCTTGTAAATTTATTGAGAACTAATGTGCTCAATCGCTCTAAAACTTGTGACAGTGCCATAACATCAAAAAACTGGAATGCAAAATGGATATGTATATTACTGATCTAGGTTGCATCTAGCAAATTGAACTTCATTGAATACATCTTCAGTCTATAGCTACTATATCAAATTTGCAATGAAGGATACTTTCTCCGGAATAAGAACGTTGTTATGCATAAGTTTCTTCTTTATGATAACGTAGGATTCATATTGTCGTAAGTCGTATATGACGTCTTAAATGTCATTATCTACTAAGCATACTATTATCTTAACAACTACAAGATTTTCCTCTTCTAGCAGTAGTATCTTGATAATTATCTTAGCATCAAGTAGTTATTAATAATTTAGTTGAAATTAGATGAGCGCATACTGTGCTTAGGACTATGAAAGTTTAGATAGAAGTCATTTTAAGATGACCATTGTCACCTGTAAGTGAATATGTGTCGCAGATGCTCAACAATTAACGTAGCGGCGCACCGGTGGTCACCTGTAAATGAATATGTGCTGAACTTGCTCAACAAGTATAAAAGCATTGCATTGACATCATCATCATGCTATTCAAATCAGATTTAGATGACAAGATCGGAATTAAGTAGTATTCTAAATGTTTGAGTACCTTTATTCAATTACTGAGCTATCTAAAAGCTTATGAACAAATTCTTCATTATTTATGATATATAACTTTTCGTTACTCCACTTTCGTCTTTCGATATTCTGTGACATTCAACTAGTGTTACTTAGGTGCCTATCAGGCAATCGGCAATTGTCAAATGTTTATATATATATGTTCCTATTTGAGCTCTTCTAGATGAGGGAGAACTATTCTGTGATTTATATAGCTTACTTAGAACTTGTATATCTCATCTCATTTCGTAGAGCTTACGTATATCTTATTTATAGAGCTTACGTATACCTTGTATAACTTTTAACAGTCTTTTTTTGGTTGTCATCTAAGGTTTTATTTTAGAATACGCTTTTAATTTTTGGCTAAAGGGTGACAAAGTTATCTCGTGTTTAGGAGCTATGGTTTTTTTTTCTTTACCTCTTGTTGTATTGCGCTTCTTATGTTGTAGCATCAAAATTCTAGCATTATGCTCTTTATGAGATTTTTTTTTGTCTTTGATCCAGTCCTCTGTTTTGAAATCTTGTTAAGTTAATTTTATAAAAGATCGATCAGTATAAAAATTCCAGGTGATTCTAATGAATGGACTTTTTACTTTTTACAATTATGATTATACAGAGCTTTCTTTTTTTTCATTAAGATTTGTATATTTACAATTCAAAGTATTACCATAGAGTAGACATGAATTATCAAGTGATTTATATAGTATTACCGTGATTTGCTCTATATCACCAGTCCAAGTCTTCCTGACGTCTTCTATATGCTCTGCGCTTAGTTGGTCCATGTTCATCAACTTCTCTCTTCATATTTTCACGTTTGAGCCTTCTTATATTTCTTTCCCTTTCTATTTCTCTTTTCTCTATCTCCCAAGGAGTGAGAATTTCTACAATAGGTTCCCAATGGTCATTTCCATTATGGATACTTCCTTCAGTTGTAATTCTTACGCCACTCTGGAAAATAAGACCACCAAGCTGTTGATACTTGTGGAGCTCATGATTGTACTGACCTTCCACAATTTCTTTCTTTAATCTGATTATTGATTCATGCAAAGCATGGGCTATCGCTGACTTAAACTCTAGGGATAATCCCATGTCAGCAACAACTATGCTTGCAAAATCTTCAGGCAAAACGTTGGTTTCATTTAAATCCCATTCAATCCTATCCTCATATAACTTTTTGTTCAAGTTTACAGCTATGTCCATAATAACGTGAAATTCTTTATCTTGCGGAAGTTGTAAAGAAGACACGTAACTGTACTCATCTATCTGTTTAATAATGGAATCTGTTATTTCAGCTTGTAATGATGTGGGTAATTCTAAATCATTGCATAGTATAGCTGAAAATTGGTGAGGTGTTATGAAGTTTTCGTTTAAATTCCACATAAAAAAGTCTACTAACCTTGAATTTCCTGTATTATACTCTATGTTAAGTTTTATTGGAATTAGTACATCCAGCTTATGAGACAGTTCTAGTAACTTTGACTCGTCAAATAGACTTCTTATTTGTGGAGTAGCACGGGCAGGTCTCATTGTAAGCTTTTGTGGGATTGAGTTTAACTGGGTTGTTGTACCAGAATTCGAAAGTGGTTTACTTGGAGTTCCTCCCTCTTCGAAGTCATCATCATTGTAGTTATCAAATTCTGCGTAGTTGATCTGTTGCGTATTTCTCTTAGCAGTTCTTCCAACAGGTGCCGAGGTGACGATCAAGCTGTTATCTTGATCCTTACTCACTCTATTTTGTAAGCCTGCGGATAGAGCTTGAGGGAAAAAAACTCTTGCACTGGACATTATATACGTAAATAACAATGTTTTGAGGTTACATAATACCTCTCAACATTCAAAATTAAGTCTATGTTATTTTGGCATACACGACCTTTTCGGTATTGATATGAAGATATAAGGCGGTAAGTTGTATACTGTTGTTCTGATGTACTTACATGAATTCATCCTCCGTATTGAAAAGCTATTTACTTGCTAACTCATCTTTTGAGAGAATTGTTTCTTTTGATCAATTTAAAAGCTTGTTTCCGAAAAATTATGATATTGACCAGATAAAAATAATACATGAAGACTTGAAGGAAACGCGGCAGGCAAAATGCCTCTCTCCCATATCAAGAGACATAGATAGAGAATTTGAAGTTCCAATTTTTGATATCGGGGTCTTTGAAAATACGGTTTCAAGTTCGAATGTTAGCGTCCGTTCTTTACGAGTTCTAATACTGAAGTTAGAAGACGTGATCCGAATTTTGCATGAAAGAAGCAGTTTACTTCAAGCAGATGTTTCACTGAAGATTAAAGAGCTAGAACACATTGTTGAAAACATGACCGAGCCTGCATTTCAAGAGATTTTATGCAATGATGATGGGCTTAAAGTAGTGGAGGCAGCGTTAGAGACGGTTCAGCGTTGTGAAAGTATAATAGAGGATTCAGCATCTATACGTTAGCAAGTTCTTGCTCGCCAGTTATATCTATTAATTGGTGAATTTGTTCAGCACCTAGCCACTTCCAAATTTCAAACTTCCAATTAAGACCACTTCTGTCTCCGATTTGATAATTCGTGCCAAGTGCACCAGATATGGGTGAATCTTTCATATATACAATTCTTTTTATTCTTGAATGGATTAGGGCCATGCAGCACATTGGGCAAGGTTCATGAGTTGTGAATACAACAGCGTCTTGGCATAAATAAGCGTCTGATTGTCTCTTCTCCTTCTCTGCAAGGGCCATTTTTTCTATTGCATCCATAACACTGTGCTTCAAAGGATGGATACTTCTTTTATCATATCCCGATACAAGAACATGGTAACAGTCATTTATACTCTTGGCAATTATAGTGGTATATGGATTGCTTTTATCTGGGGCTAACTGCACAGCTCGTAATAATTCTTGTATCATTCGTTGTTCTTCTTGCATATTGAAGTCCACTTCTTTGAGAAATTGATGATTAGGATTGCCTTTCCATGACATAGGCCAATATTTCTTTGACAATTTTAATGACGCTTCTTTATTAATAGGTGATTCGCTAGGTATTTCTATTGGGAATAAATCCATTATATCTATAGGATTAGTTTTGGAGAATTGATCGAATAACTCCATGAGTTGTTTCTTATCATAAAGCTGGCAAGAACACACCACTGCCGCTAAATTGACTTTATTAGCATCCTGACTTTCTTTTTTCGTAAATCTTTTAATATGAACGAAAGATTGTTCTTCGTAGGGCGTCACAAATTGTCTTATAAAGCTCAACAAGTCTCGCGTGGAATTTGGTAAAATTATACAACACCAAACAGTCATTAAGGGAGGTTTGTCCTCGTCAAATTTCTTTTCATTTTTGATTTGTTTCAAGAGGCCAGCCACGACATTACTCTCTAAATCAATATCATCTTCTTTTAAATATCTCTTTTTGTATTTCGCCATGGCAAGATATAAAAGTATATTTAAATTTTCTTAATGAGCATATAAAAAAAAAAGCACATATGGCAACCGTGTCTCTTGGAGATTATTTTGGAAAAGAGTTTAAGTTTAAGTTTCTTGATAAGAAACTTTTAGGAGACCATGGTAGTGATGTTGAGTATAACGAATTCTTGAACAATACCTTAATTATAAACAATAACCGAAAGGGTCGAGCGTCAATAGCACCGTATTTGTTTGGCTCTGCTACTTACGTGGATGTCATCGATTCCTTATTGTCATACTTAATTGATCATGACAGCTCCAATTGTCTTGTAAATGGTTATAAAGATCCTTCTTCTAATTCGTTTTGGAGTTCGAAGGTTATAAATCCCTCTGTGAGTTTTCAGAGTAACGAGTTGAAGAATCATTGTTGGAGGCGAGTATTCGCTATTATTGGAACGGAAAGATTTTGTGAGCTAATTCTTACAACAAGCTGCTTTATTCCATCTAGTGGGAATGGATTAATTCAATTGTATGGTGTTTTGCAAAAACCAAGTGAAACAAATAAATATACTCTATGGAAATCAGCTGTGCTTCACAAAAGGAAAACGATCACACACTCTCGATTACTTAAAGGAAACCATATTGAATTGACAGCATCAATATTTTCCAAAGACAATTCTCGATCTGTAAAAAGGTCCATGGGTAGATTCAAACATGTGTGCCGTAAATTAATAAAAAATGATCAGCATTGCAACTACAGTTCAATATTTGCCAACATGGTTTTGAAACAGAGTTCGAAAATTAACTCAAACTACGATTATGCATCTTCATTATCGGAAGTTATAAAGTTCATACATTATATTGTTACTAAAGTAATTCCTTTATCAGCTTGGGGATCTAAGAAGAACAAATCTGTTATATTGAAGAAAGTTGCGAATTTTATAAAAATGGGGTCATCCTATAAAACAACTACCTCAGATTTGGTATCAGAAATCAAAATAAAGGATATTTCGTGGTTGGGAAACAGTCGAGGTACAAGTTCGAAGCAAGATCACACCATTAGAACGAAGCTACTTGAAGAGTTTGTTTTATGGTTTTTTCGCTTCTTTGTAAGTAAATTGTTGAATTCTTTTTGGTATGTGACGAGTTCTCCTTCCGCCGTGAACCACGAGCGCTGCTGCAATGGTCTATTGTACTTCCCACATATTTATTGGTCTGAACTTTCTAAGAACTGGTTCTCTAATTATATTGATAGTAATCTCATTGAAGTTGATCCGAGAGATGTTTTTAATGTGACAAGTATATACAATGTTGGAAAACTAAGATTGGTTCCAAAAAGTCAGGGATTTCGGGTGTTATGTGTACCAAGTAGGAATCCATATGGGAATCCGTGTGAAGCATTAAAGGATTCTTCAGATTACAAGTTTGGATACTTGGCTCATATGCAGCAAGTTGTAAGACCGATTCAAGACGTTTTGACTTTGAAGGCGAAGGAGTATGTTTCTAAAATGGAACCGAATTTGCCTATTTGTCATTCCCCGATAGATGTTAGTAAACAAATTAATACATTCAAAAGAATTGTGGAAAGTCTGCCTATTGATACTTCAAATGGCTATTACATTGTAAAGTTTGATATGCGAAATTGTTATGACATGTTAGATCAAAAAAAGATCATTGATTGCATTAAAAGGATATTTGGGAATGATGACAATGAAGTTTACTACGTGAGGCAGTATGCCGAGATAGACCTCACAAAACACAACTTAAAGAAAGTAAAGAGTGAAATCAAGAATCCTCTATCTATCGAAGATTTTCAGACACTCCTGTTTCTCCGTGGTGATAATTCAAAACTTTGTGTCGATAAGGGGAAAACAATAAAGCTAAGTAAGTCACAGATCCTAGAAGTTGCCCTGAAACAAATTTACAACTCTTGCATGTTTACCGAGAACATTCCAGTAAAGTTTTATAGACGAAAGAACGGAATATTTCAGGGGTTTCCGTTACTGGCAACGTTATGTGACGTTGTGTATAATATCATGTTATTGGACAATTTTGAGTCTTTCTATACGCAACCTGATACACAAGCTACGTTGATTAGATTAGCAGACGACTTCCTAGTGCTCTCAACCTCAATGAAACCCTGTCAAAAAATCATGGAAGTTATGAGAAGTGAATCAATTCTTCAATATGGGGCTCACCTTAATGACGATAAAACAACCTTCATTACCCCTCATAGTGGCCATCAATCAATAAATTTTGTGGGCTTGATTGTCGATTGTAAGACTCTAGAAGTATCAAGAGACTTCGATTTGAATAATTCTCAGGTTTCCCTTACCAAGTTTCATTCTTTCAATCAAGCTTGTAGCTATTTGAGCACATGCTTCTTCATGAGATTATCTGATTATTTATTAGATATTAAGTCTTCTTCGTTTGAAATGATACAAAAAAATATTGACATGGTTTTGGGGTTTATATTCAAGGTATTGATTGAAAATCTAAGTTTTCTCTCAAGGAGAGAAGGGCGGATTGATATGAGGTCTCTAGAGAGATTCTTTAATTCTCTTTTTTATGGTACAGTTGCGAAATTTGAAAAACTTAACCAACGCGGAGCGAAAAATGAAATATGTGATGTCTTCATTAATCGTTTGCTTGTGGATTTTGGCAATGTTTGTCCTGATGTGTTATTAAAATTTATTACATTAGTATATAATTAAAATACGCCAAAAGAACCCTTTAGATTCTCACGATCTCTATGACTTCTCATTTTCTCGAGTTCTTCGAATCCTCCAGAGTTCTTGAATTTGTTATCTTCCACAAAGTCTCCAAGTTCTTCTTGAAATTTAGACATCTGCATTAATTCTTTCTCTCTGATACGAAACTTTTCTGCCTTGAAAATGGCCTCCAATCGTTTCTCATGGTCAGGTATAACTGAATTTACTTCCGACAAAACAGCATGTTTCATATCATGCAAACTTTCACCTGGTTCAGGGATGTGGATCTGAGCCATAACTTTGTTCCTTTTTCCTGGGGCCTGTTTGCTTTGTTCCAAGGAACATTGCTCAATGAGATCGTATGTTTCCTCTATTCTCTTTAGGTCTTCTTTCAAGTCCTCAGTCAAATCACTTTGTAAATTGAAGAATTGTTGTTCCTCGCATACCTTATCTAGTTCTGCCTCCCAAATTCTCTTCCACACACTTCTTTCCTTACCCATAAACTCACAGATATCCTTTAAAGCATTCTTGGCATCATCAATTTCCTTAGTAGTGAATTTCAACTGTTTCTCTCCAATTCTTACACCTCTCTGCGCTACGTCTTTTCTCAACGCTTCCATTAAATCCTGTAAGTCGTCGACCTTTGTTAAAAGCCTATCGGATTCCTCAGATAATTTCAAATGGCACGATTCCACGTATGCTCTATTAGAAGACTTCGTGGATTCGGCGCTTGACTCTTGTAACTCGTGTACCTTATCTAGCAACTCACCTACAGAAGATCTCATCTTCTCCCTATTGGAACTCTGGAAAGCCTTAATACCTTCTAGTTCACGTTGAATACCATCAATTTCTTTGCTAAGCAATTTTGATGGTACTGTATTTCCTATCTCCCTTGTTTTTTCCGGCTGAACAACCTTTTGGTGCAGTGGTTGCGGAGGCAAAGCTTGCGGTATCTCAATCGAATTAATAGCTTCCCTTATTTCATTGACCACAATATGGTTATTTTCTTCAATCCTATCTGTTAAACGCTCTATACTTTCATTAACTTGCTTCCTCCATGAATCTAATTCATTAGCAGTTTCTGAATCGCTGAGTGTCAAGAGAGAACCAGGCTTAACATCTTCTATGTTTTGTTCTTCAAGTTCATAAAGGATTCCTGTTTCATGATCTTTTATGAGAATCTCTGGGAACGTAGAGGTTCCAGGAGAATAAGCGAACTTCTCTACAAAAAGCAACCTCACTGAGGCTAGTGAAACAGGAAAGGTAACTTCAACTTTTCTTGTTTTGCGATCAATACAAAGAAAAAGATGTGACTTTGTAGGCTCTCGAGATTTCCGGTTTTCAGGTGTAGGTTCATCACTGCCTTCATTACTTTCATTTTTTTTTTCCTCAGAACTTATACGACTTTCAGATGTAGGACCCTTGGCATAAGTAGGTAAATCAGCACTGGGAGGAAGATTTGCAGACAATTTCGCATATTGATAAGCACTGAAACGCTTTGATGCCCGACGAGAGATAAAGTTTCCTTTCTGTAATTGGGATAAGGCATCATTTGTTGACTTCTTTGCAGTCTTGTCCGGAGGTGGATGGCTATCATGTTTTTCAGGTTTTTGTTCACGGATATCCCCATCAGCCTTCGGTATTGGTTGGCTCTCTTGCGATAACGCCTTTGCTTTCACTTGCTTGGCTTTTAAAGTTTGAAGTAATGTTACTATGATGTTTCTAATATTTGGCAAAAACCGATCAAGGTTTTCTAAGCTTGGGGTTTCACTTAATGCTGCCTCTAAAATTATCCTTAGTGCTTGAGGGACATCTCCTATATCTGAGATATCTACACCCGCACCTGAAAAGGCTCTTGTTGCTGCTCTGAAGTCATTCCCCAATTTGACGTAAGCATCAGAGACAAATTTGTCATCAGCCTCACGTCTTGCCCATTGAGTTAAGCTTTCTAGCAAATGCTTCGTGGACACCAATAGTCTTGTGACACTGGATTCTATAGTGTTCAATGTTTTATGCTTGATGTTACCCCTTAAATTATTACCTGAATTTCTATCGGAGGGATCTGACATTCCTTACACGTAAAAAAAATAATAGAGTCTTTTTCTGTTGATCATGATCTACGTATTTTATCTAATATGAAATTCAATTGTTGTACTGTATATAATTATAAGCGATGATAAAATTAATGATCTAAACGGAATAAATATTAAGGTATGCTTGAATCATGAGAACCATTTCTGGATCACTGAAATTTCAGAAGGATATTTTTGTAAAAGTGCCATTGCCTCTTCTCTGGGTAATTGGCCTAAAAGCTCTCTAGTTGATTGAGTAACTCTTTTGGCAACGTTACCTGAGATAGCTGCATGCGCTAAAGCCTGTACTACAACATCAAAGACTTTTGGAATTTGATTCGTGACAACAGGATGATAGTTTTTGATAAGCTCACTTAAGAAGCTATAAGCAAATGGTGCTGCCTCTTCATCTTGAGTCACAGGTAACAAGGAAAACCACTGGTTAATGACTTCATCTAAGTTAGGGATGGAGGTTCCAAAACTATGGCATACTTTAGCTATCGATGACACCGAGTTTTCTGTAGCATGAACATTTTCATCAGCACGGGCATCGGGTACTGACGCCATCCTGAAAATGGGTTCCAAACATGCAATACAAAATTCCTGATAACTGCTGCCTCCAAATTGAGCAGCAACTCCTACAGAGTAAGACGCAGCTTGACGTATCCCAGCATGAGCAGAAGTCAATGACTTCACTATCACACCAATAAACATGTCCTTGTAGAATGCAGAATCACCACCACAATGTTCAATGATATCAGATACAATGCATAATCCACATAACTTGACGTTTGTGTTTTCATCATTAATAAATGTTGAAACTGTTGGAACCAAAGTTTGAAATGCAGGTAAAAAGTTTGATTTGGAATTTTTGAAAATGGCAGACACAGCTTTATTGATTTCATCTAGTAACTCTTCATCCGTATACTCATCATTTTCCTCTTCGACATCTTCAGTGTATTCATCATCACCATCGTCTCTAGCCTTAATTCGTCCGTAAATCTCTGTCAAGTTTGCATTGATAGATTTTGCCAAAAGTTCCAATTGGTCTGGTGATAATGAATTCAGACCTAGAAATCCAATGGATTCAATCAATGCTGTGTAATAAGCCACCAATAATTCTGGTACTGGCTCATTTGTGAATGCATCAACAAGTTTGTTGGAAATTTGAGACCATAATTGTAAGGTTTCATTTGAATTTGCACCAGTAGCATCTACTGAACATTTCAATAATGAAGCTAAGGTCAATGCTGCAGAAGCCCTCACACCATCATGTAAGTAGAAGTCAAGAGCAGGGATACCTATGTCCCTGACGATTTCCACTACCCATGGGAAGAAATCTGCTTTGAGCTGAACTGCATAAGTCCTCAATAAATCCATTGCCGTAACTTTATCATCCAATGCAGCTGTGTGAACTGCAATCAACTTCCCAGATAAGTTGATAACATCCCATTCTTCATTGGAGTTGAAATCTTCTGCTTCTTCTTCTTCCAACAATGATATATCTTGAGTAGCCTTAGCATCTTTCAATAATGGAGGTAGAACAGCTGGCAAATATGGAACGAAGTCCTTTGCAATAATTCTACATATTCTACCCCAACCTTGCTCCAAGTATGGTTTAATTGGATCGTCATCTTGAGTAACTGTCTCCTGGATGTTTCCAAAGAGCTGAATTAAAGGATGACAATGTGGTGCAAATTTTTCTTTTCCAACAGCCAAAGCTATCAAAGTAGAACACTCAATACATTTGGCCTTCAACAATCTATTTTCATCGCCCATTTCAGTCTTCAAGACATCTGTAAGTAAAGGCATTAAAGTATCATAGTATTTTATAAATTTCTTTTCGGCCGCATCAGCAATTATAGCAATAGTAGTCAAAACTTGTTCCTGAACATATCTTTTCGGAGACTGTAATAGTCCCAAAAGATTATTCAATAAGTCATCCAAGAATGGTTCTAGCATCTCCTTTGATGCCGCTTCAGAAAAGTTAACCAACGCAGCTGCCGAGTGCGCTTGAACTCTTGGAACAGACTTAGTAGTAAGCTTAGAAATCAAGGCAGGCAAGATTCTATCGCCTGAAGTCCTTTGAATTACATCAGCAAAATCAGTTGACATCTGACCCAACGCATTACAACACGCATACTGAACACGAGGATGGCTATCTTCGAGAGTTGGTAATATCAAATCCAAGATTTTTGGAATTTCTATTATAAGCACATCAGCGCATCCCTCTGCAGCGGATGATAATGCCATTAAAGCAGCCTGGCGCTCCCTCCACTCTGAGGAATTGATCATAGCAGGCAAATACTGAAAAAGCAGAGGTGCTAAGGATTGTCCATTAAGCCTTAATGCGACACGATCCAACGATTGACGTGCAGAGTCATACAGAGGCTCATCTTCGTCGTCTTCTGTATCATCGTTGTTGTTCCACTCGTAAGCATTATCATCATCGATACAAACCTCGGTCAACATCGATAAAATGATCAAAAGTATAGCATCTGTGTAAGAAGGGGTTCTTTTACACATCCCTGGTGACACTTCTGCGAAAGTTGTCAACAATTCGAGGGATGCTAATCTACTATTGGTCTCCAAGTCTTTATCCTTTGCTACCACAGAACAAAACTCAACGATTGTAGGGAACATATCCTTGAACATCTTTGGAGCCAATTCCACCAAGTCAATGAGCGATTCAAGAACCGATGCTAAAGCATGATCTTGACCATTTTGCAAGAATCTAGGCAAGGAATTTAATAAATCAGGAAGAAGAGGTGACAATGATTGCCAGCTTTTCTTGGGGAGTTCACGGAAAAATGCTACGAAGGCAATACAAGCAGCGATTCTAACATCATCACTTTCATCATCAAAACCAGACTTGTAAATAGGTAAAACGTCATTAACGTATGATTTATCAATTAACTCAGGAGCTGAAGAGAAAACACGGAATGCCGACTCACGTAAACTTGGATCTGAGCTTGTTGCCGCTTCAAATAATGCTGGAACTAAATCATTCCAAGTACCATGAGGTGAAGCGTCTTCTTTTGCAACTTCTGAGATAGCATCAGAAAGTTTGTGCCTTACTTGGTTTGATTGCGGAGACTTGAAACCTTGTAACAAGATGGCTCTAATCTGTTGCTTTGTCGGTTCACTGATAACCCCAATAGTTCTATCTGTTACACTTGAAATTTCTTTCGGTGATTTAATTGCTACTCGTCTTAACAACACCGCACAGAAGGCTTTTATTGTTTCATCATTGTTTGGAGCACTAGCTTGTTCAGCAAGGAAGAGCAACAAAACCTCAACATTAGCCTTTCTTGTCCACTCACTTTCGAGTAATCTTTCAGCTTCTGATCTGATGGCATTATCAGCTGATGATAAACCGATTACAAGTTGGGACAAAACTGAATGAACATCTGATGGAATGGCCGACATTATTCAAGCTAGGATAGGGTTCTTGAAAAATCAAAATCAAAGGACAATGAAAGTACGGTATCCCCTATTGATCACCTCTTGAAATCTATGGCACTGCCAATAAAAATGCAATGAAATTGCGGTTAACGGCGTTGGTTTTCTTAAAGATAGGAACTATGTGAGTTGATATACAAATTTTTTTTTTTCTCAACTTGATTCCTCGAGGAAACAACTATGCAGGTATGTATTAGAGAATAAGGTCAAACATATGAGAGGTGAAATTTCGCAAACAATAAGCGTGCAACCATTATTCAAAACTCTATATAGGCTATAGAAGGTGCTTCTTATTTCTTTAAGATAGTTATAACGTCTTCGTCCTCCAAGATATGACCAAGACCTACAATTTGAGGCTGGTGCTTCACAGAAGTACCAAAGACTGATGCACTTCTGAAATCCTCGACAAGAGATTTGTGGATTGAATTACAAAAATCTTCCACAGTACATCTATCATTTCTCAACACAACTGGTTCTTTGAAATCAGGAAGTTGACCTTTAGGTTTAGTATAAACTCTCACTAACTTTAACTTTTCCCACATCATTTCCAAGAGATCGTCCAAGTTCCATCCATTACCAGAAGAAATTGGGATAGCATTAGGTATTTTATAAAGCAAATCCAACTCTTGGATTGAAAATGAGTCGATTTTGTTGAGCACATAAATGGCAGGGATATATCTTCTTGTCTTGGCTTCTATGGTATCGATGAGATCATCAACGGTCGCATCACATCTGAATGCTATATTAGCTGAGTTAATTTTATATTCCGACATTACAGCTCTTATTTCATCATTATCCAAATGAGTTAATGGTACTGTATTAGTTATATTAATCCCCCCTCTTTCCTTTTTGTTTATTACAATATTTGGTGGTTCTTTGTTGACTCTTATACCAACACCTTCCAATTCTTTTTCAATGATTTGCTTATGATGTAAAGGTTTATTAACATCAAGGACCAAGTATAAAAGGTTGACTGATCTTGCTACAGCAATGACTTGTTTACCTCTACCTTTACCATCTTTAGCACCTTCAATAATACCTGGTAAGTCGAGCATTTGAATCTTTGCACCTTTATATTTAATAATACCGGGGACAGTGGTTAACGTAGTAAACTCATAAGCTGCTGCTTCAGAATGAGTACCCGTGAGTTTTGACAAAAGGGTGGATTTCCCTACAGATGGGAAACCAACGAATCCGATAGTTGCCACACCTGTACGGGCAACATCGAATCCTACACCACCACCACCACCACCTGATGACCCATCAGCTAACAATTCTCTTCTAAGCTTTGCGAGCTTTGCCTTAAGTTGACCCAAATGAAATGACGTGGCCTTATTCTTTTGGGTCCTTGCCATTTCATCTTCGATGGTCTTGATCTTTTCAACTGTTGTCATTATTGATATATTTTTTAAGAACTAACGGAAAAGACGCTTATCTTAACATTGGCTGCAGCTCTGAAAAAAATCATGAAGGTGTCGTGTGAAAATCACAAAATTAGTTCTAGAAATTCCTTGATCTTGATGCTACCTGTGATTTAAAACCAGAGACGGTCAAAGACTTTAATCATTAATGCTTATGATGTTGTCTTTCCCCTTTTCCTTATATCTATTCAACCTTCAAATACCTTGTATATTTCCATAAAACTAAGTGCTGCCTTTTATTGAGTTGGTGCAGTGCACTTATGCAACCACTTGAGATGAGCGTACTTTTATTCCTGAAAGTCTGCTAATTTTATTCTCTTATTTCTGAGTGTTCATACTTCTTTCCAGTGGCATCATAGTATAGACGTTAAGTGTTAGATATATTTCCAGCATTCCACTCTTCTACATGTTTGGACACAAAATATTTCTAAGATGCTGCGAAAATCTAACAAATTAGACACAAGTATTAGTTTTAGCATGTAAAAAAATTCTAAAAAACCTACCTAAACCTGACATGAAAAGCATCCAGATATGGCTCACAATTCAAAGGCTAACTTGTATTTAACTTGTCTTTGGTTTCTATTAATCAATATTTACTTAAATAATGATCACTTGCACGTGATTTCATCAGGGCCCTAATTTTTTTCTTTGATTTTTTTTGAAAAATCGATCATCCACCTAATACACATTATTTAATTAGGCGCCCACATTAACAAATATCTTTAAGTTATTTGAAGATGGGAAAAAAGTCAAAGAAGGACACCAAGGCAGGTGGAGACTTCTGGGAAGATGAAGATGTCACAGCAGCTCCAGAAGAGGATGTTAATGGCGGTGAAGCTGAGTCCAATCCTTCTGAAGCATCAACTCCTGCCCCAGAAAGTGCATCTGCAGATGAAGCTGAGGGAGACTTTTTGAACTCAATCAGGCAATCAAAATCAAAGAAAGCAGCCAAGGAAGAAGAAGAGAAAAACAAGTCCAAGGATGCTCCAAAGATTCTTTCAAAGAAGGAGAAAGAAAAATTGAAGAAAGAAGCTGAGAAACAGAAAAAGAAAGAGTTGGCCAACAAAAAGAAAGCTCAACAAGCATCAAAGAAGGAACAAATAAAAGAGGCTAACAAGCAAAATGCAGCAGCGGCAAGTTCAGCTTCAGCAACGCCAGACCCTGAACCAGTTGAAGATGATTCTAAACCAAAGACAGCTCCTAAGAAAGGTGGCAAAAAGGTTCCCGCTGGTCTTGCGGCTTTGAGGCGTCAATTGGAATTGAAGAAGCAAATGGAAGAAGAACAACGTCTTGCTGATGAAGAACAAGAAAAGCAGCGTGAGGAGGCAGAAAGGTTAGCTGCAGAAGAAGAAAAAAGACTTGAAGAAGCCAAAGCTGCGAAGAAGGAGAAAGAAAGATTAAAGAAAGAGCAATTGAAGGCTGAAGGTAAATTATTAACCAAGAAGCAAAAAGAAGAAAAGAAATTGCAAGAACGTAGACGTCAACAACTCTTGCAGGCAAATAACTTGTCAGTCGCAGGATTATCTCAATCATCAGAAAAGCCAAAGAAAGTAGTATACTCAAAGAAGAAGACCACCAAACCTAAACAAGATTTCCAGAAAGCTCAGGCAAAGGCTGACTCCAAAAAGCGTGAAGGTTCAAAGGATGATAATGAGGAAGCTTTGGTTGATGACTGGGAGAAAATGGCCTTGGACAGTGACGAAGAGCCCACGACTTTGGAATCATCCACAGGTGACTTAGGCTCTGCCGAAAAGGAAGAGATTAAGGAAGAAGAAGAGGAAGAAGAAAACGAAGAAGCGGAAGATAATGACGCATCAGAAGAGGTCAAGAGATTGGAAGATGAAAAACGTAAAGCTTTGATTGAAAAGGAACTCAAAGAAAAACAAGAGAGAGAACGTATTCAAGAAGAAGCAGCTAAAGATGAAATAATTAAGAAAACTGCCAAGTCTGGACAAAATAGAGAATTACGTTCTCCAATTTGCTGTATTCTTGGTCACGTCGATACTGGTAAAACAAAGTTGTTAGATAAGGTTCGTCAAACCAACGTCCAAGGTGGTGAAGCTGGTGGAATTACTCAGCAAATTGGTGCCACTTACTTTGAAGTTGATTCTATCAAACAGAAAACACAAGTCATGGCCAAATATGAAAAACAGTCTTTTGAAGTTCCTGGATTGTTAATCATTGATACTCCTGGTCACGAGTCATTTACCAACTTGAGATCTCGTGGTTCTTCGTTGTGTAATATAGCCATTCTTGTTATTGATCTTATGCATGGTTTAGAGCAACAAACCCTTGAGTCAATAAGATTATTGAGGGATAGAAAGGTTCCATTTGTGGTTGCCTTGAACAAAATTGATAG
This sequence comes from Priceomyces melissophilus, assembly GCA_031081885.1. Lineage (NCBI taxonomy): Eukaryota > Fungi > Ascomycota > Pichiomycetes > Serinales > Debaryomycetaceae > Priceomyces > Priceomyces melissophilus. Next base: position 238,833 of record JARYTE010000008.1, on the reverse strand, counting down.
ACTTTATGACTGGAAAACTGTCCCATACAATTCCTTCCGTGATTCTTTCGGTAAACAATCAAAAGCTGTACAATCTGAATTCCAAAGCAGATATGAACAAATAAAACTTGCATTGGCCGAACAAGGTTTGAATTCAGAATTGTATTATCAAAATAAGAATATGGCTAAATATGTTTCTATTGTCCCAACTTCTGCTGTAACCGGTGAAGGTGTTCCTGATTTATTGTGGTTGTTGTTGGAATTAACCCAAAAGAGAATGTCTAAACAATTAATGTACTTGTCTAAGGTCGAGGCAACTATCTTAGAAGTTAAAGTTATCGAAGGTTTCGGTTACACCATTGATATAGTTTTGTCTAATGGTGTTATAAAAGAGGGTGATAGAATCGTTTTGTGTGGTTTGAATGGTCCAATTGCAACTAATATAAGAGCTCTATTAACTCCTCCACCTTCTCGTGAGTTACGTATCAAATCTGAATATGTACATAGTAAAGAGGTTAAGGCTGCTTTAGGTGTAAAGATTGCAGCAAATGACTTGGAAAAAGCCGTCGCCGGTTCGAGATTAGTTGTTGTCAATGAAGATGACGATGAAGAACAAATCAAGGAGGATGTTATGGAAGATTTGACTGGTTTGTTAGATTCAGTTGATACATCTGGTAGAGGTGTTTCAGTACAAGCATCTACTTTGGGATCTTTGGAAGCCTTATTAGATTTCTTAAAAGACATGAAGATCCCTGTCATGTCAATTGGATTGGGTCCAGTATACAAGAGAGATGTTATGAGAGCCACAACAATGTTGGAAAAGGCACCAGAATATGCTGTAATGTTGTGTTTTGATGTCAAAGTTGACAAAGAAGCACAACAATATGCTGATGAGCAGAAGATTCAAATTTTCAATGCGGATATTATTTACCACTTATTTGACGAATTCACTAAGTATCAAAAGACTTTGCTTGAGAAGAGGAGAAGAGACTTTATGGAGTATGCTGTTTTCCCATGTGTTTTGAAGACAATTCAAATCATTAATAAGAGGAACCCTATGATAGTTGGTGTTGACGTTACCGAAGGTACTCTTCGTATCGGCACACCTATAGCAGCTGTCCGCCCAGACCCTACAACAAAGCAACCTAATATAATGGTATTGGGTAAAGTTGTATCATTGGAAGTTAACCATAAATCAGTTGACTCAGTTAAAAAGGGTCAAACAGCTGCGGGTGTTGCCATGAGGTTAGAAAATCCATCTGCTGTACAACCAACCTGGGGTCGTCATGTTGACGAATCTGATAATTTGTACTCTTTGGTCACTCGTAAGTCCATTGACACTTTGAAAGATCCTGCTTTCCGTGATTCAGTCCATAGAGACGATTGGGTATTACTCAAGAAATTGAAGCCAGTTTTCGATATCAAATAGCTTAGTATAAGGCAGTAAGTAATTTCCATATAAAATACACTTATTTCGTAAACTATCTGTATAAAAATGCTTTATTAGAATAGGTTCCAATTCTTCATAATACTGCATATAATGATAATTCGAACTATGCGCGGTCGTCCAATAACTTGTCGTTTATTCAAAATCTTTTCGAACAAGGCACATACTAGCAGTCAATTTTATATTTACTGAAATTAGGATGCAAGATTTACCACCTATCGGCGGATATGAGCCTATACAGTGGAAGAGGAACCTCCCATCAAGAGGCTTTAGACCCTCAATTTATTTCTTTGGTCTTTTAGGTATAATGAGTTTTGGTTTCTACAGATATGTCAAAGGAGTGGATGAACAACGTGAGTTGGCAAGAGAAAGACAATGGGCAAGATTTAACTTACAACCTTTACTTTTTGCTGAACAAGACAGAAATGCTGCAAGAAGATACTTTTCAGAGAAAGCTAGACAAGACTTGATTGCTGAAAACTTATCCCAAGAAGATAAGGCCAAGTATGAAGAGGAATTGTATCATGATAAGTCTAAGTTCCGTTTCCCTGAGTATAAGCCTGGCTTACAGCCATCTGAACGTTAGATTCGAAGTTTTAAAATCGAAAATGTTGGGTCACGTATAACTTGTTTAACCAAGCGAGCCTGGCTCCTTTCATCAGCATAAGGATATTCACGAAGAGTTATTTCTTTATAAAAAAAGAATTGCTACATTGTTGAACTTTAGACCGTTTGGTATTGGTATCGGTCTAAGGTCAATATATCCAAGCTTTATTATTGGATTTCATAGCATCAATAGGAATATTTCATTCAAGTTTTATAAGCGTCACATGACAAGCTAAATGCCATTTTACATTGTAGTAGATTCAGATTTGTCAAACTAAAGCTTAACTACGACAACAAAAAGTAGACTAAGCTATCAAATGAAGCGGGAATTGGCGTTTCTTACCTGCAGTACATATAATTTTGTTAAATTTAGCTGTAAATGAAATATTGAATCATAGACTCTCCAGCTTAATATTAATAGATATGCCAACCAAAGTAGACTCCAAAGAGCTCGCGGAGTCGATAATTGACAAATATGACTACTTTTTATTTGACTGTGATGGCGTTATTTGGTTAGGAGATCACCTATTACCAAGCGTAAAAGAGACAATAGCTCTCCTTAAAAGTAAGGGAAAGACGCTCTACTTTGTCACTAATAACTCTTCTAAGTCGAGAGAAGATTACTTAAAGAAATTCGAAAAGCTTGGAATTGAAGGAGTCACTAAAAAAGATGTTTTTGGATCTTCATATGCCACCGCCGTTTATATTGACAAGATCTTGAAATTGCCAAAGGACCAAAAAGTATGGGTTTTAGGTGAAAGTGGTATGGAACAAGAGCTCGAGGAGATTGGTTATGAGACAATCGGAGGAACTGATGCTTCATTATCCGAAAAAGGAGTAGAATTCGATCAACAGCATCCTATGCTCCAGAATTTAGATGAAAAAGTTGGGGCAGTTGTAGCAGGATTGAGCTTTTCAGTTAATTACTTAAAACTTTCAATCACTTTACAGTATCTTTTGAAAGACAAGAAAAAGATTCCGTTCATCGCTACTAACGTTGACTCAACGTTCCCAATGAAGGGCCAACTTTTAATTGGTGCTGGTTCAGTGATTGAAACGGTAGCCTTTGCCTCGGGTCGTAAGCCTGATGCAATTTGTGGTAAGCCGAATCAATCAATGATGGATACAATTAAAGCTGACAACCCTACACTAGAAAGTACCCCATCTAAGGGCCTTATGGTGGGCGATAGATTAAATACTGATATAAAATTTGGTACTGATGGTGGCTTGGATACATTATTAGTTTTGACCGGTGTTGATACCGAAGAAAGTGCCAAAAATCAACCAAAAGAGTCTGCTCCAACGTATTATGCTGAAAATCTTGGGGATTTATTCAGGTTAACCCTGTAATTTATTAGAAGTCTAGAAGTATTCATGCGGCGTTTTGTGTAATATTATGACGTAGACGGTGAGCGTAGACACAATAAAAATGGCTTAAGGGCATTTGCGAAATCAAGGGATTTTTTTTTTGAAATAAACTACTAAAGCTAACGTAGACTAGGCTGAAGGTTCCTTACGTGACTGACTATTTGATTCAGTTTTGGGGGAACTAGTAAACAAGTAAAAAAAGCAAATATTTGAAGTATTTGCAGATTAATGAACAAAATTTTATTCAACGAAGTGTTCAATTAAGTGCATATTCATAAATAAAAGTCTTTTTCAAGACTTCAAATTCACATTCGTTTTTGTAGTATAAACCAAAAATTGGTACCTGGAGTTGTGATCTTAAAAGTGAATTGGTTATTAAACGATAAGGTAAAAATTCAAAAAGAACAACACAACAAAGTTATAATGTCGGAAGAAAAGAAACAAAAATTGCAAGATAGTGGATTAGTTCAATGGCCAGTATTTTCTGAACTTGTGGCGATGGATGAAGATGAAGAAGATTTTTCTAGGGGATTATTCACGACGTTCGTTAAGCAAGTGGAAGATACGTTTGAAGAGATTGATGAAAATTTAAAGAAAAAAAACTTAGATAAGTTATCATCTTTAGGTCATTATTTGAAAGGATCGGCAGCTGCATTAGGACTAGAAAAAATTTCTTCCCAATGTGAAAGAATACAAAATTATGGTCATAAAAATAATTTTGATGATTTTAAAAGTGAGTCCAAATCAACAGAAAAGGAGGATGATTATTGGATAGAGTTGATCGAAGATGCTTTAGACAAGGCGCGTGACGGGTTCAAGAAGTCACGTAAGGCTTTGAATGAATATTTCGATGATGAACTTTAACGATGAGCACACTTAAAGCCTTCAACCTGGCTGGTCAAAGATCCTTAGAGCGCTATGCAGAAGGTGGAATGTGACATTTCAGATTGAGTTTATGTTATTTTTTATTTTTGAGTGAGAGGCTTATTTTCGTCTATAGAATCACGATGATGACATCACTATTATGCTCTGAGAGGTGTCGCATTCATTAATGTATCTGCCGGTTCAATGCTTATGGTTGAATCACGAACCTCATTTAGCATTAACATAGATTTGACTTGAATCAATGTTTTCGCAATAAACAAAATTCCATGTAGTCTACCTTATGTGGTAATCTCTTTTTCAACACATTGGGCAACCAAAGGTGCCTTCCAAGAGCAGAATTGTCGCCATCAGGATTGATAATTTTGTTGCACGATATTACCGACCATCCCTCGACGATGGATAAGTCTTTATCATGTTTTTCAATAATTTTAGGCTCGATATCTGCCGTCCTACCTGAATTATCAACATAGTAGGAGCAATTATTGAAATCAATAACCTTAGATTCTGAGAAAAGATTTTTATTATTCATGTCAAATGGGATCTTTGATGTAGAAGCAACTAAATTAGCTTCAGATTCATCAAAATCTCCAGGTAATAAGCCATCAAATCCACTACGCACAAATTGTAAGCGATATTTTTTAGGCATGAAAAATGAATTGGGGTAATGATACCATTCTCTTCCAGTACAAACATTCACTGTATGATCAGTATCGGACAATTCGCTTAATTGGCCAAAAGTGGTCAATGGAGCACTATAGTTTTCCACCAAATTGAATATACGCAAGATTGAAATTAGTGTAGTCAAGGTTATGAATGCAACATGAATCAATTTATCAAAGGTCTTACTTGACATCGAATTTCCCGATAACGAAGAAGCAAGTTTCGAGGTGAATGGTAATAATTGAACTAATGAAAACGAAGCACTCAAGACGACAAGAGTATATATTGGGTATAAGAATCTCTCCTCTTTATGTTCTTGAGTTCCAAATATAGTGGACCACGTCAACAAGGGAAGACTCACGCAAACGAGAACCCTTGATTTTCTTTGGTGAATTATTGGATTAATGAAAAGTCCAAGATAACCAATGATTGCTACAATGTTGAAGTTTAGCAAAAGATTCAAAACATAATAAAGAAATGGCTCCACGCCAAAGATCTCGGGGCCCTCACCTTCACCACCAAACACGTTGTACAAGACTATATTAAGGGGCACAAGGGTGTATTTTTGATAAAAATAAGAATCGATCAACAAAGTGGACCCGGAAATGATTGCCATCATGAATAAGGAACCAATAATTATAGGGAGGACGCGATAAAAGCGACTGAGTAAAGTGTAAAGTCCAAATGGTATAGCTAAAGCCATCGAAAATGGCCATCCCACAATCCCTGCCAACATAAACCAACTAAACGTAGCCACAGGGTAGAAAGCACTAGAATCATGGGAAAAACTAGAGAAGGCATTTGCCGTAGCCATGGTAACGCAGTTCATGGCGAATGAGGATGGTAAAAGTGCTACTCCGGCATGGGTCATTCCTGGAGCTATAGAGCTCAACAATAAGAACCATTGGGACACTTTTTTGAATCCACTCTGCTTTAAGCTTCGGTATAGGTATATTTCACACAAGGAAGTGAATCCACATAATGCAATTAATCTAATCCAATAAAATATGTAATGCGGAGGTAAAGCCAAAGCTTCCACCAACCAGTTCATGGGCCAAGCTAATATATAGTAAGGAATCAAGTAGGCGTAAGATCTAATGGCGTATTCTGGGGAGTATTCCCACGTTTCTTTACCGAAACCTCGTACCAAAAGATTTAAAGGTTCCCAATAATTGAATGTTTCATCACAGTCAGAAATGATCATGTATAATGCTGAATAAAATCTTAAACCAACATTCAACACCACTAAAAGAGGTTCTAGCGAATTCTTGCGAGAAGTTTTCCCATGCTCATTTATCAATTCGTTCAGCATGATGAAAATGGTTGTTTTTAAATAGATTTATTTAAAAGGTCCCAGATTTGCAGTTTTGCGAAACATTAAATACAAAGAAAATATCAGAAGAGTCAAATTTTACAAAAATAGCTAAACCTCAAGTATTAATTATACATCTACCTAATCTAATTACCAGTTTCTTTCAATAACATCGAGTCACGAGCAGGACCAACACCAACCCACTTGATGGGTACGTTCAAATAATCTTCTATGAACTTCAAGTAAGCCTTACAATTTTCTGGTAAGTGCTCATAGTTTTTGATTCCCGAGATGTCTTGGTTCCAGCCAGGTAAAGTGGCATATTCCACTTCAACTCTAGCTAATTGTAACAAATCAGCGGGGAAGCCTTCTATCTTCTTACCATCGAGCTTGTAAGCGACCCCGATTTTAATTTCTTTGAATTTATCTAACACATCCAATTTTGTGATGTTTAAGTCAGTGTAGCCATTGATTTGAGTGGAGTATTTCAATACAACCAAATCTAACCAACCACATCTTCTTTTTCTACCAGTAGTGACACCATATTCTGCGCCAACATCTTGTAAAGTCTCACCAACTTCATTCAATTGTTCTGTGGGGAAAGGACCTTCACCAACTCTAGTAGTGTAAGCCTTTACCACCCCATAAACATCACGTATAGCTCTAGGAGGGATTCCTAAACCAGTGGAAACACCCCCGATACCAGTAGAAGAGGAAGTTACATATGGATAAGTACCGTAATCTAAATCCAACATCAAGGCATTAGCACCTTCAATCAAGATTTTCTTCTTTTGAGCGATAGCCTTGTGCATGAATTCCACTGTATCCACCACGAATGGTCTAATAGCATCTCTGTATTTCTCATATCTTGAGAGCTCCTCATCCACATTATAGTCAAAGTCACCATATCTCTTATACCTGGAAGCTATCAAACGATGGTATCTAGCCTTAAATTCATCCCATGCTCCTTCCTCTTGTGACACAAGATGATGAACTCTTATACCCGATCTAGAAGCCTTAGTAGAATAAGTAGGTCCGATACCTTTACCAGTGGTACCAATGGATTTTTTATTTTCAGATAATTCGGCCTCTTTCAATTTATCAGTTCTCTGATGGAAATCAAACACTAAATGAGCTCTAGATGAAATGAAAAGTCTACCTTTAGTGTCTAAGCCTTTATCTTCTAAAGCCTTTAATTCACTAAAAAATGAAGGAATATGAATCACCACCCCTGAACCAATGAGATTCTGACATTTAGGATTCACTAAGCCAGATGGTAACATGTGGAAATCGTATTTGGTCTTACCAACCACTATAGTATGACCAGCATTATTACCTCCCTGGCACCTAGCACAAACGTCAATATCCTCACAAAGAATATCAACTAATTTGCCTTTTCCTTCGTCACCCCATTGGGCTCCTAATACGACGTCACACATCGTATTTTAACTAGCAGTGATATATGAACAAGAGATGCCTCCCGTTAGAACCAAAAACAAACGAAATAATTTTTCACCGGTTCTGCTTTATTTATGTCGAGCGAGAACAGGGTAACAAAATATTTGACTCTGAAAGTCGTGTAAAGTGAGACCACTGAGACACTTAATATTTGGCTAGCTATTGTGTTAACATTTAATGTTGTGCAAGTCAACACGAGGGTGTAGCCATGTGATCCTACAATTGATTCTAGTGATTGACTATTTGCAACATATTTATGAATTATATAGATCATTGGTTTAACTTAGAGACAATGGCATCGGTGAACTCAGTAGTAGAGCTAGAACCACCGATATCCTTAGTTCTAATCTTACCATCAGCAATGACATCGTAGGTTGCCTTAGAGATTCTGTCAGCGTAATCATTTAAGCCCAAATGTCTCAACAACATGCTAGCGGACAAGATCATCGCAGTTGGGTTAGCGGTGTTTTGACCCTTGATATCTAAACCAACGTGACGACAGCCTGGTTCGAAAACAGCGTATTCTCTACCAAAGTTAGCACCAGGGACTAAACCTGGGCCACCAACTAATGCTGCACCAATGTTTGATAAGATGGATCCGTACAAGTTAGGAGTCACCAACACGTCAAATTGCTGAGGGTGAGCAACAGCTTGCATAGAGGCGTTATCGACAATCAAATCATTGACTTCAATACCAGGGTAAAGTTGACCGACATCTTTAACAGTTTCTCTGAATAAACCATCACCTAATTTCATAATGTTGGCCTTATGAATGGCAGTGACCAATTTTCTATTGTTTTTCTTTGCAAAATCAAAGGCAAACTTGGCAATTCTTTCAGACTTGAATCTAGTCATAATCTTTAATGACTCAACAATACCTGGATAAGATTGATGTTCTAAACCAGAGTATTCACCTTCGGTGTTTTCTCTAACCAATGCAAAGTCAATGTTATCTAATCTAGACTTGACACCAGGGATGTTCTTAATCAAAACTAAAGAAGCATAAATATCTAACTCCTTTCTTAAGGCAACATTTAAAGATTTACTTCCACCACCAGTTGGGGTGTATAAAAGTCCCTTTAACCCCACTTTATTTCTCTTCAAAGAATCAACAGCTTCAGACACACCTTCACTTTTGTTCAAACCAGAGACGTCAATCACTTCCCAATCAATTGGAACACCTTGATCTTTGAAGATGGTTTTGACAGAATCAGTAATTTCCTTACCGATACCATCACCTGGAATCAAGGTGACAGTATAAGTACCTCCATACTTCTTTGGTAAAACAGCTTCTGGATGAGCAAAAGTAGCCAAACTACGTAATGAAGTCTAAAGAATTGTTAGTACAGAATTTTTATTTTCTTCCTTGGAACTCCTCGTATTACTTACCCTTTGAATTGAACCAGACTTTAACATTGCTTGCAGAGAATATGTAACAGTATTTGTAAATTTATGAAATATCACAGTTGTTGTGAGAACAAATACTTGTAACTAAGATTTCACGAGTTTTTAGATCCAATAAGGGACTGTGGGTTACAGTTAATAATTAGAAAAAGTCTGAAAAAACTCCGTAGATTTTGTGATCCGATTCTCCTAGCTGCATCAGGCGTCGGTTCCGAAGTTTTTAAAACTTTTGATTGGCCGAGACAGCTGAATCTCGCTCGGGGAGCAGACGTCGGTACGCGATACAAAAGGTTTTCCTGGCTCACTCTCTCGGAGTAAGATCTCGGTGAAGGGCGACTACTCGCGACACACCACAGCGAAAAAAGTCTCCCCGGCTATTACTCGCTCGCAAAATTCGGCTTACGCAAACTGAGAAGTATAAGGCTATTATCAAATATGAGTTTTAGACAGTTGTATAAAAACTTACAGAAGGAGTTGAACTTGATCAACAAGAGAACCCATGCACTTAACAGGAAAAAGGATTTGGAGAAAAGGACGGCGTTGTTAAATTATAAAAAACTTCAACTTGCAAAGGATGGTAAGCCTTCAAAAGAAGTGGAAAGAGAACTTGAGCAGTTGGCTAACGCAAAGGAGAATGCCCCGCCTATTGACCATGCTCTCTTAAAAGAGTTGGTGAATGACGAATCTAACAAAGCAAGTGATGCAATGAAGTTGAATTTTCTCAATAATGCCACTATCTTCTTACGATCTCAAAGAATATACACAGAATTACTCGAAAGGTATAACCCGGGACTTTCCATGACTCAAGAAGAGAATGTTCGAAAGACAGCGAATAGAGTAGGGTTATCAGTGCCGGAGGATTTGAAATAACGCTCTGATTTTTTACTATACAACTTTTATGATACAGAATACATCACTTGAACACTTTTAAATCCCCGCGGGGTACTTCAATCTTCTTTTCCGATAATCGCCACATGCCACCATATTAACCATTTCATCATTATCATCTACGTTTCTTCTTTTTAATTTACAATTACTCATTAATATTCCAGGGTTATGTTGCTTCAAGGCCGTATTCTCTTGATGGAATTTCTTCAAATTGTCAATTATCAATAAATCATCGTAATATGAAGGATTCAATCCTCTTATAGAGGGCCGATTGGTTTTTAAAGAATTGAAACTAGCAATCAAATTATAATTGTAGTTATCCATCAAATATGACATGGCCAATGCCATCGATAATTGATCATTTCCATCCACTGATACAAATAATACCCCAATACTTTGATTAATATTTCTCAATAATTTAACTAATCGATTGATATTGAAAAAATGTTGCTGTAGGCCACCGGCCAAAATGGGAGAACTTAGGGAAAGATCACTTCTATTGGGCATATCATGAATGAAATGTCCGGAATTAGGGTTCGCCTTATAAAAATGGGTGATGAAATTTTGTAGTATTCGATTGAACTTGCTGATGAATTCATTAAGAAGCATTTGTTCGTCTTCAGAAAACTTTTCTGTGGAGAATGAAGGATCCAAACTTAAGATAATAGTATCAGACGATACTATCACGTTAGAATGTTCCAACATATTTAAGAAAGTATAAGTTGGGGAACAATTAACAATGAACTTGATATTGGCTTGGGACATAAAATCTTGATCAACAAGACAACCATATGGTCCCACCCATACTGATGGGGCGATTTGCAGTGGTATCATTTGTTGATGGTCATTACCACTTAGATTACCACCAGTATTCCCATGCGGTATGGGAAGTCCCCAAATTTCCTCAAATTGTATCATGATCTCCACTAACCAAAGCTTTAACCGCTCTTGAACTCCTACTAAAGGTGTATATCACAACTGGTATTGACTCTGAGATGCCCTATATTGATTATAAGATAATACAGTTAATGCGCGCTTTAGGTGAAAATTATCACCATATATATAGCTACGATACTAAAGACCTACTACTAGAGGAAGTGCCCCCACAAGTTTTGTGATATTACAAATTTTTACAGCCCGAAATTCGTTACAATTGACTAAAAACGGAGAATTTGTTGATGCTGCAATCTAACGTAAAAGACCGCCTGTATATAATCGAGATCCGCGTAGCTAGAAGTCATTGCATATCAATTCCGGTAAGTTTCCGAGGAGGATTTTAACTGTGGGCCACAATGTTATGCAGGCCTTTTTTGCCTACTCAAGAGACGGGATAATAAGGAATGGGCTCTCAATGAGGGCCTAGCCAAGGACATAATTCCGAGGGAATGCCGAGCACACACCGGGAGCTGCTGGAAGTGAAAAATAATTGACCAGCATATAGTACTAACACAAAAGCGTCACACATCGTGCATCACAAGGGCTATTTCATTTTAAATCCGGCACACTACCAGCAGCAGCCACCGGGATTGTAAAGCAATCATTGGCACTGCCTTGCCTTAGAGTGGTACGAGCAAGTAGAAGTCCTGCGCTTGCCTCGCCGAGCGATTAGACGGTTGAGCAGGTCTCGGCACAAACGTAGAAATTTTGGTGACATCAGAGGGGAGCGTAAGATTTAACTAGGGAGCTAACGGAAATAACTTCCTCAAAACATTGTGAAGCGTAGTGACAATTCAGTAGAAGAGTGTGAGGGATTAGCGAGGGATTAGCGAGGGGTTAGCGAGGGGTTAGCGAGTTATTTATGGGATTGTTTGGTCAAGGGCTAGTGCGACGGCAATGCGTAGTGCGGTACCTAATCCCTGGACCCTTCGCTAAATAGGGAGCCTTTGACGTGGTCCTGACGTGTACTTATCGCATCCCCAGTGCGGCCCGCGAGTTCTTGCTCTATTATTCTACTCAGCAACTCAACCCCACGGTAAGTGTATAATTATTCAATACGTTGCTAACTTAAGTGGACATCATCCACTTTTCTGTTGACTATCAAGCATATTCCTATAACTATAATTGAGTCCGTTTACAATGTTCAGACCTTTAATAAGACCGACAAAAATCAATTTAAAGCCCATGTGGAGGCTGTTGACCAGTTATTCATCTCAGTTCTCCGCTAGAAACAGCTCAGAATTGTCGAAATTAAGATTGATTGGCTGCTCCACCGGGATTCTTGGATTTACTGGCTTCATGAGCAGATCATCACTTATTCTTAACGATGTTCAACCAGCTGCAAGACCAATAGAGCAAATCAGCACTAATGTCCAGAAAATCGGGGTCCCTCAGAGCAATACTAAAAAGAAATACCTTAACTACCAAGAACTTACGGCGGGATCCATTGCTGGATTGTTTTTAGGAGTAGTTGCCGGGAAGCTTAGTTCAATTATAGTATTTTTGACGTTATCATCATACTTGCTCCTCCAATTCTTAGAGAGTAGAGGTATCGCTACTGTACCATGGAAAAAAATGGTAACCGTTGGTTCAGAGTCAGTAGACGTGAAGACACTTCTCTTCGAAAGACCGAGCTTTAAACTTCCTTTTATCCTTTCCTTCTTGATTGCTGCTTACAATATCTAAACATTAAGTAACTAATATATTAAATGTACAAAACTTATTGCTTATAAATGATATATGAATGAATTTTTGAGCCCTAATTGGACCCCCCCAATTATGCTATTGCAAACTTTAAGAACTATTCATGTTGGCAAAAACATCAAATGATCCGGTACCAACATTGGCTAATTTACCCATGACAATACTTGAGGAAGGTGATTCGATTGCTTCCTTATCACCATCCAAAACCGCCTTGGTCAAGAATCCCAACGTCGTTTCATACGACATCTTCATGAATGCTGAGGTGGAGCTATCTATACCTTGTCTATTAAATGCCAAATACGTACCATCTCTTGTCATCATATCAGCAATCAAATCCAAATGACGAGAGGAAACGGCAATGGCATATCTATCGAAAACATTCTTGATTTCATTGACAATGGTGTTTCTGGCTGCTTCAACACCATAAGTTTTCAACACGGCATAGATATCGTTTGAAGTGATACCATTGACATCAATGAAATCACCTTGATCCCACATCGCCTGGAAGTTAACACCTTCAGTGGTCAAAATCCTCTTTTGATCAGGTCCAGGCTGTGGATGAAGACATCTTCCTATTCTTGGAACTTCTCTCACCACAACCTTTCTACACAAATCTTCCATGATATTCACCATCAACAACTTTTGTGTGGATCCATCTAATTGTAATTGGAATTTACACCACTCACCACCTTCATCATCGAAATTGAATTTGGTGATCAAATTATGAGCAGAAGTGACTTCAGCTTGACGGTCCTTGGCAGCTCTTGATAGAGTGGGTTCCTCCTCCTCTTTGTCATCGTTTTCACCATCAGAGGAATCACCTGACAGATCATCGTCCATCTCTTCATCACTTGTCTCTTCTGCCTTTCTCATGGTCTCTACTTCTTCCTCATCGGGTTCTTCATAAGAAACCGCTTGCTTCAAGTTGTTGTGCTCTCTTTCTTCGGAAGCGTCCTCATCTTTCTCTATAGCTTCTGGTACCACTTCTTGCACTTTTGGTGCTGCCTTACCCACGGTTGGTAAGGTTTCATGTCTCTTTTGCTTCTTAACTTCCTTAGCAATCACTGCTTCTAAAGCATGCAAGAATTCATCAGTCAAGACATGCTCCAAATGCTTCTGAGACACATCATACTCTTCACCATACTCTTCCTTGGTAAAGAATTTTACGTTGATATCGTAAGTCTTGAGGTTGACACTATCATCAGATGTACTGATGGTTTCAGTGACGGTGATGCCTTCGATGAACTCCGACAACACAACCTTAGAGATAGACTTAGCGAACGAGTCTGCATGATCATCATTCACATCCTCAAGGATAGGTAATGTCATTTGAGGAGTCTTGATACTCGAAGAGGCTGTCATGATAATTTCTCTCATACGTGGGATACCCAAGGTCACATTAGCAGCACCATGTCCTGCAAAATGGAAAGTGTTCAATGTCATTTGAGTCGAAGGTTCACCAATCGATTGTGAAGCCACAATACCCACAGCTTCACCAGGATTGATCAACGACTTCATGTATTTCAATTGCATCAAAGCTCTAAACTTCTTTTCAGTGATACCTCCGTCGATCTTGGCCTCCTTGGAAGATTTGAATAAAGATTCATTCTCAGCAATGAAGCTCTCCAATTTATCTTGGAACGACTCGGAAACTGATCCCAAATACTTTGCTGGGTTATAAACCGACACAACAGGGTCATATTTCACTGATTGCTCATATGCTGGTAATTTCTTTTGCTTTTTCATATGCTTACGTACCTTCTTGGAGTACAGTAATGCTGAATCAGTATCCAAATGATCCACCAATTCCGCTGGGTTGTACTTGGCAATCAAAGAATCGTAATTATCCACACAGAACTTAAATTGGTCCATATGTGATTGCTTGGTGGTATCGATGGAATCACCTCCGTACAAGAATTGGATCAAAGATCCATCACCATCTCTAACAGAGTTATCATACTCTACATGAACACCTTCCAATTGCTTGGTCAAACAACGTTGCAAATATCCTGATCTAGATGTCTTAACCGCAGTATCAATCAACCCTTCACGTCCGGCCATACAATGGAAGTAATATTCTTGAGGTCTAATACCAGAATAGAATCTACCCTTAATATACCCACCAGCTCTAGAATCGGTTTCAAAAGGTTTGAAAGAGGGTAAAGTCTTTCCTGAGACCATAACAGGCACTCTTCTACCTTCCAATGCTTGTTGACCTAACAAACACATAATTTGTGACACATTGACTGCTGAACCCTTGGCTCCAGACAAAGCCATCGCTTGCATAGAATTATAAGGGAAATGCTTCATGACACCAGCTGGAACACACTTGGAAACAACTTTTGAAGTGATTGAGTTGACCTTAGATTGAGTGACTGCATCAAGAATACCCGATTTATGATCTTCTCTCAAGATCTCTTCCAAACGTTTCAAAAACTCTGGATCATTAGGAAAGGTACCTTGATCTAACCCAGCGACTTCCACGGCAGCAGATCTACCGACATCAATTGATTCAGACAAGATATCCCTTCTCCACTGGTTCCCTTGAGCTGTAAGACGTAAATCATCCATACCACAAGTGAATGCCGTCAGCATTATATAGTTGGTGAATAATCTTCCCAACACTGACAATGCTCTACCAGCTACTGTGGGGCCATAAACTTCATGTAAGGAATGGACAATACCAAACTGAGAGGCACCATACTGCGACTTATCCAAGATACCACACAAGAGTTCACCATTCTTGAAAATAACTTCATTTTCTCTTGATCCATGGCCCCAATAATCGTTTTTGACCTTATTCTTAGACACCAAATTAACACCAGGGACATTCTTCGGTTTAATGTTTAACAATACCGTGGTGATTACCTGTTTCCCCGTCCATAATTGCTTGGGCTTAAAAACAGCAGGAGGAACAGTCTTGATTCTTGAACCCGTGGTATGGCCATCCTCTGGTCTAATACAACCATAGATCAATTGTTGGTATGCTTCTCTATCGAAAAATGTATCCTTGTTTGTGAGCCAAACTCCAGCAGAGATGTGATCTTGAATCAATCCTCTCAAAGGAGATCCCGAAGTGGGAGTAAGGTATTGAGAGTTGGTATTGGCCAAGTTTAATGCTTCCGCTCTAGCATTTTCATTCTGAGGGAAATGCATATTCATTTCATCACCATCGAAATCAGCATTGTAAGCACCAGTATTGGCATAATGTAATCTTAGAGTCTTTTCTCCCGGTAACACTCTAACTCTATGACCCATCATTGAGGCCTTATGCAAAGTTGGCTGACGATTCATCACCACAACATCATTATTTTGCACATGTCTATACACTTTTTTATTGATCACCGTGGTACCATTAGATGGCGTCAATAATTGATTAGCGATACTTTTACGCTGTTCCACAGTCATTCCAATCAAGGAGATCAATGACCCATCCTCATTTTGTACTTGGACAGCACCAGGCCAGATATCAGGTCCATTTATAACTGCTTGTCTCAAGACAGATACATTGAATGAAGTCACTGGTTCAGGATAAGTCAATTTCTTTGCGAAAACAGGTGGCACTCCTACTTCGTCAGTCTCCAACATTGGATCAGGAGAGATAACTGAACGAGCAGCATAATTGACTCTTTTACCCATCATATGCTTTCTAAACAACCCTTCTTTCTTTTCTAATGCTTGTTTAATACCAGGATTAGGAACCTTACCAGCAGGGTTATTTGGATTTTTGGTAGAATCTATGAACCCATTGACATCATTTTGTAATGTGACAAAAGAGTTCATTAACCTGTTAAAGATGATCTTCCTTTGTTCCACAGTGATCGAACCTTTCTCGATATTGGAGATTTGATCATTTAAATCTCTGATCAACAATGACGTTCTCAACACATTGGATAAAAGCTCATTCTGAGAATTTTCGTGAACTTCTTCTCCCACACTAGATGGTAATCTGAATCTAGTGGGAGGAACCACTAAGGTTTGTAAGAAAAAGACTTCAGCACTCACTTCGTTCTTATCATTTGGTCTTGAGTGGAAAAGCTTTTGAATCACCGGCTGTTCCGTCTTGAACACTGCGTTTAAGATGTTTCTTGTTTCAGTAGATAAAACATATTTAATGCCAGATTTATGCTTAATATTGGGCATACTCTCCCCAGGTTGGGAACTAGAACCGCCATTCTTTATCATATCCGGACGAGCGAGTCCTTTGATTCTATTATTGGTGATTTGCTTATCGGTCAATGCTGCCTCAAACAACTTAGAGAACCCATCTTTCTTGAATGCTGGAGAAAACATTCCACAATTATCACACTTGGGCCTACTCAATAACCTCTTGTAAAAGTCATGAATCACTTCCTTTCTCTTGACCCCAACAGCAGAAGTAGCGACACCGTATTTGCTGCTATGGCCCGAGTCAATAGCGTCCTGAACTTCCTTAGCCACGAAAAGTTCCCTACGTTGTTGTAATACTTTTTTAGCTTTTGGATCTGCATCTTTAGCATTATACTCTTCATCACCATCAGCATTTTCAGAAACGCCCTCAATCAACATATTATCTATTTCATCTGCCTCCAAAAGTAAGCCATGCTGAATCAAAGCTAATTTACTAGTGTATCTATGAACTTCCAATGCATTCAACTTGAAGTGGTGACAATAAAGACATGAAGCTCTCAAGAAAAGATACAATTGATTGAAAAATAACGTATTGTACACGGGGATGGGAAGTTCTATATGTCCTTGATGACCGGGGCAAAATTTTTCATCAAGTCCACAAGTGGTACATAAATTTTTGAGGAATGCCCCCAAGGCTAAATCATAAAGTCCACTGTTGATGGGATGCCCCAAATTATCAAACACTGTCGGATTGACAATTTGCTTAGCAGACAATCTTCTGACTTCATCTGCGGACAATATGTCAAAGTCCACCGAAGTGATCTCTGATCCTACCGGCTTAGAGATATCCATGCTTGATCACCTTTGTTAAAGCTGAGATGAGAAAAATTGATAGGAATTTTACGAATTTTTCACATCATCACAGAATCACGTGACAGGACCATACACGAAAATTAAAAGCCAGAGACCAGTTATCTGTAGTTGTTGAACAGCGTAACTTTCGGTTTACCAATTCTGTTTACTATTTCTTACTGTTTCACCATCTCAGATATAAGCTTCTTAATTAACGCTACTCAATACATATAACTAATACAAAATACATGGAATCACCCTCTTCCAAAGTGTAAGCCCTTCTTCAAGGCCTTAGCTCCGCCGCCAATACCTTTACCAACTCCTTTACCTACACCTTTACCAACACCACCAACAGAGCCCAAGGCGTCACCAATGTTGTTGCTATCTTCTTCGACATTAATCATTCTCTTTGGAGTGAAAGATAACCTGAAGTAAGCAGTTCCAGCAGGACCATCATCATCACCAATAAGTGGTATTTCCTTTTCAATTGTTTCTCCATTGGTGGGGACATCCTTGAGTTCAACGATAGCACCACCCAAGTAATCATCCTTTTCTGGACCCACGTCCCAATCGAAACATGTAGCATAGATATAAGAATCATACTTGTTGAAAACTGGTACTGAAGTGGATTCATTGTAAGTAGGATCAAGAGTCTTTTTAACTTTCTTGGTCTTAAGGAACGACTCAACCTCGGTATTCAAATGGAGTTTAAAGTATGGATCGGACTTGCCACTTTTATCAGCTGCTGGTAATCCTTCAGCTCTTACCACAGTGACATCCAAAATACCACAATTTTCGAATGAATCTTCTGCTGGGATTTCATTATCATATATCACGGGGACCCAAGAACTCCGGAAATTAATAGTTGACAGAGCAGCTCCTTCTAAAGTGACACTGCCTGGTTTACCAAGAGTCTTTTGTAAGAAATCCTTGGTGGGGAGAGTGACTTCAGAGATCGATTTAGACAATCTGTTGTCATCTTTACCCTTAACGACCTTGAATGTGATTTCGGACTCATCCAATTGCCTGATTACAGAGTCATGAGTGACACCAATTTCTGCTTTGGCAGACTTTATCTTCTGACTGGAAAAGTCCGGGTGTCCATGATCATCAACAAAGCATTGTAAGAAAACATTATCTTTACCAAGTTGAACATCAATGATCTCAATGGCAAGAACACCACTCTTATATTCAAGAAGCTGTTCGTTAGTCAATCTCAATTTGTTTGACTTGAACACATCATCATCATCCTCTTCATCTTCACCTTCTTTCTTGTTCTTGAGAGATTCTTCTTTTTCCTTTTGAAGATCTTCTAATGTCTTTCCATCTTCTGCAGCCTTTTTACCCGCCTCTTCAGCTGCTTTAATGATCTTGGCAATTCTGTCCCTTTTATCTTCGCTTTCTTGTCTGTAATCTTCCATTGTCATTACAGGTAAAGTTGGGTAGAAGGAAAGATTATAAGTAAGAGTACCCTTTGGACCTTTCTTGTGGATCAATTTATTTGTTCTCCATTCATCTTCAGTATGTTCCAAATAAAGGCCCTTTTCATTTTTGGTGATAAGTTCATTCAATCTGACATCGAAGGAACCTAAAGTACGGTCTGAGGAATGGGATTCCACATCCATACAATCGAGGGTCAATTTCTGATTAGGGGAGGGAATACTGAGGTAGAACACTTCATTCCATGAAGGAGACAAAGTGGCATCTTTAGCAACCGATCTTGCTCTTCCAATACCATTGATTAAAAGTCTAACATATGGGTCGACTTTTCCAACATGCTCCAAGTTTCTCAAGTCTTCACCACTCTTAAGATTGACTCTAACAACACCAATTGGAGGTGCATATCCACCAGCACCACTGGCACCTTTCAAGAGCACCGGCTTCCAGGTAAGAGGGATCTTGACTTCACCACCTTTACTCAAGGGGAACCAATTGGATTGCACTTGAGTGGCATCGATAAGTTCATTTAAGGTTACATTAACCACTCCCAAGATCTTACCTTCCTTTGTCTTAACCACAATTCTGGCTCTGGTCTTGATACGATCATTGACGATTTTTTCACTAGAGATTCCCCAACCAGGAGAGCCAGATCCCTTAACTACAGAAGATTTAGCCAACAATTCACCATCGATGAAAACTTCACAGTAAGTAGTTGGTGGCTTTTCTGTACCATCACTCAAGTTTCTTGCCTCAGGAACTTCAATTCTAGCGATACCAGTGTTCAAGTCTGGAGGTGGTATCACTGATCCATCGACTTGTCTCACGGGTTCAAGAGTAGGCATAAAGTTCAAACTAAAGGTCAATTCTCCCACTGGTTTATTATTTCTAGTAACCGGAGCAGTGATATTACTTTGCTTTGGTTCATCATGCAACACTTCCATATCATACTGAACAGCACCAATGCTTTTATCTTGTCTCTTATCGTTGTGGTCAACGACTCCAATAAACAAGGGTTCAGAGAAGGACTTAATGGTAATGTAAGATTTCTCATTCCAAGAGGGAGTAGAAGTATTTTCTTTCCAACTTGTACTGGCCAACACTTTGTCTTGGAACCCATAGGTCAAGTAAGGATCCAAGGTGTTACCTGGGGAGAGGAAGGCAATCAATTTCTTTGCTGAATGAGCTGTGATCTCCAAAACACCAATGGAAGAGTCTAATCCATTACCAGCCATTAATTGTTGAACATTGATTTGGAATGACAAGGGGTTGAACAACAAGGCCCCGACATATTTCTTGATCATTTCGTTGATGAAAGGATACAACCCTGGGAAAGCAAGTACTTCCCAATTGAATGCTGTATCACCGAGGACTCTTGAGTTGAAATCGAATTGCGGGGGTTCCAATAGCGTGACATTTGCAGTCTCAATATGAGGGAAAGAAGACATCATTCTTAACCTTATTCTTATGAGAGCCTTGAACGAAACATCAGAGACGGCCACGGGGATGGTGAATCCAAATACGTTGGCCTTAACAATAATCCTTTGGTTAACGTTATTTTTCAATTGCTTTGCACTCAAATCGGCCAAAGTATTAGGAGTGAACGAGAAACCCCAGTCCATCACCACCACATCACTTGCAGTACCCTGTAAGGTTTTTACCATGTCGACACGAGGCGGTTTAGTACCGGCGGTGAAACTATCGATCCAAATGGCCTTAACAAACGCGGGGGCAGGAGAGGCAGCCAATACAGGGTTAACTTGTTCACAAACAATTTGAGAGACTGAAGGTTCCAAAAAATACCAGAACTTCTCCAAGAAGTTATTGGTCCAATTTAATGTTTCATAATCATCTTCAATCAGCTTAGTGAAGAATTCTCTTTGAGCTTGACTTCTCAAGGTAATTCTGTACTTTCTCACAGAGGAACGGTACAAGACCCCAAAAGCGACCATAACAAAAAAAACTGGAGCAAGCGAGAACCTGAACCAACCAAAAATCCACGAAAATAATCCTCCACCGACTAAATAGCCCACATTATGGAACCAGTCACCTACAATTGCTGAAGGGAGGTAATTATCGAAAAGGGAAGGTTTTGAGAGCAAATCAGAGACTTGATCTTGTAAAGTCAATTTCTCACTTTCTGCCCACCCCCCAACTTCTTTCCAGCCTCTGAAAGTTGTTTCTACGACAGCACGAGGAGGAGGTTTAGTTTTCACTCCCGTGAGATCCAAGGATTTGCTAGGGGTCCAATCGACAATTGCCTCTCCTGAGCTTTTATTTGCAGCGACAGCTGCCTGTCTAATTGTCTCTTCATGGATAGGAGCAACTTGATGTAGTGTTTTTTGCTCCGGAGGTGCAAGCAATTCATTAGGCTAGATGTTAGATGTTATTCACTATGTAATCAATTCAAAGATTCACTTACATTTGACGCCATTGTGTCCTCCTAGTTACTGTACAATGTCAATTACTCTATCGCTGATGATAAAGATCAACGGTATCTTAGCAAAAAAGCAAGCAAGCGTAAGCAAGTGTTTTCCTCGACACGGAATTTCAGAAATCCCTGCGATGGTGGATCCAGACGCGGCTGTGAGGCTCACCTATGTGCACACCGAGAGCATGCTCGCCATAACGGTGGAGGATCTCAGGAAAAGCAAACACGCGGGGACGGTACCACGACTCATTGCGACGACTCATCGCGAGAGCTCATGCAGCGAAAGTGATGCTGCGACAGCTTATTGCCGGGCGAAAACAAACAGCTTCTAATGATTTGAAGTAGGTAAATGCAAGGAGCGGTAGATGTGAGAGATAGTGGCTACGTAAGTGGATCCCTGGCTAATTGGGTGCACTGGAAAACTGGTCGTTGTCTGTCATTCGCCTGTGATTTTAGCCTTTTTCTGCGTCTTGCAGCATGCTTGCAGCGAGCTTTGCAGTTATCGTGGGACTGTTTTCTATCTCTGTTTTACCCTAAACTTTCTCTTGTCTGTGTTCACTATCACTCTTTCGTGACCTATCACTCGTTCCGTATCCTCTCGGCATTGTCGGTCCGGCTCCTCATTTAAGGCCGAGGATTCACCAAAGTTACTTCATTTCTTCATGAAGGCCGTTGTATTTCAAGCACCATTTGATGTGAGGGCAGAGGATAGACCTGTTCCTCACATCGAGAACCCCACGGACGTGGTGTTGAAGGTAAAGTACTCTGGGTTGTGTGGCACCGATCTTCACACTTACAGAGGTCACATCTCGGGACCAGTGGGGCAGATCATTGGCCACGAATTCTTGGGCACAGTAGCAGAAGTGGGCAAGAGTGTCACTAAGTTCAAAGTGGGAGATGAAGTGTTGAGTACTTTTACCATTCAATGTGGCGAATGCTTTTACTGCACCCATGGGTATTCGGGTCAGTGTGTGGTGACAAACACCTTTGGGAAGAAAGGTTTGCCCGGGGGCCAAGCAGAGTACGTTAGAGTACCCTACGCCGAATCGACTCTAGTACACAAGCCCCAGTCTGACGATGGGATCGATGACTCTGTTTACGTCATGATGGCGGATATCTTCATCACTGGCTACTATGGAGTAAAAAAGATCATTGACTTTTTGCAGACTGAGCAAAGATCCATCGACGGCACGGAAAAAACAGACTTCAGCGATGTTACCGTGCTTCAAGTAGGCATTGGACCCGTAGGACTCTGTGCCTTACACGTATTCAAGCATTTTGGCTTCAAAAAAATCGTGGTAGTCGATAGCGTTCCAGCAAGACTCCAAGAGGCCACTAGCCGAGGTGCTTTTAAAGCTATTAACTTTGAAAAGGATCCCAGTGCCCTCAAAGACTTTATCAAGAACGAAACCAATGGATTGGGCTTTGACGTGGTGCTAGAGGGTGTAGGGGCTGCAGGGGCCCTAAAAACTGCCTACGAATCCGTGAGAGGTAATGGGTTTATCTCTTCGATTGGTATGGCACATGGGGCCCTTCCATTTGAAGGGCTCGAGTGCTATGTGAAGAACATCAACATCTCTTTTGGAAGATGTCATGCATGGTCGCTCTTTGGCGAGGCACTAAAGATCTTTGAGCTTTTGAAGAGAGACTTTGTCACGTTCATCGACGCAAAGGCAAAAGTTGATGATGCCCCACAAGCATTTGCTCTATTTGACCAGCACAAGGCCAACAAAATAGTATTCGACTTTACATAAATATATATGACAATTATCTATTAAATGTAGTTGTATGGTCAGCGTGTCATTCGTTAAGGTTATCGGAGAGGTTATTGTGGTCGGTGAAGAAGACAGCTTTTCGGAGTCATCATCACGCTCTCGTACACCAAGAGAACCACCAACAAGATGGTGGTGATACCCATCATCAATGTGGGGGTCATTTCAGCAAAACTAAGACATAAGATGGCGATTCCAATGGGCACTCTCCAGAACACTCTCCAAAACTTGGACAACAAGTGCAATCCCTTGGGATCTTTACTTCTGTCAAGAACCCCAATGACAAACATGCTGATTAACGCGATACAGATACCTCCAGTAAAGAAGAACGAGAGAGCGTACTGGGAAGGTTCTTTCTCTGTTGATTCAGCGGCTCTTGCACGCTTTTCCAGAGCCGATTCCTTAGGATGCTTCAATAGTCTCTCGTTATTGGTGTAAGTGAGTTCGCCACCAGCGTCTGCAGCCAAGACGATAGCAGCAATCATGGGGAGATGAGCACAATTCCAAAGAACCGCAGTGTTTCCTGAGTTTCTTAGCGGGTGAGTGGCCCTCTTGCTGCCCGATCCATTATTGTATATCCAGAAAAGACAATAGGCAATGATAAGGAGAAACACATCTCTGGCATATTGATTATTGAGCCCTCTTTCCTTATGGCTCGTCGCTACCACCTTGTACAAGAACTCCCCGATGGCGATGGTAACGAACGAAGAGAACCTCTCGACCTCATGCTCGATGTTGAGCGCGGCCGAAGTCCTCAACTTCAAGAGATTCTTCGTGAACGGGTGGTAACACGCAGTAAAGAAGAAGAGCTCCAAGAACAACACGGCAAAAGCCACACCAATCTTTGCTCTAACTCCAATGAAGATCACCGGGATCCACAAGCAGGTGGTGACAAACACACAAATACTGTAGAGTCGCATCTGCACCCGGTGCTCTGGGATAAATAGTGAATACACCGCGTAGCCAAGCAGCAATGAATACCGACAAACCATATAAGGTACAATCACTAGGGCAGTATGAGAAGAATCTTCTAGTATTGTCCCATGATTATTGGCATATAGCGTAAGCAAACATAAAATCCACATGATATAAACCTTCTGCGACAAGTCTTCGGTAAAGTAAAAGTTATTGAAGTCTTTGATATCCGCCCATACTGTCCAAGCGGGAATAAATAACAAAACATATTTCAACAAAGAGGCCCCACTAGCATTCTCAGAGGCATCGCTAGCCAAGTTGGCAATAATTCCCACATAAAGTAAATCCAAGAACAATTCTGTCTTTGCCGATGATCTTTCACCCTTTGTTCTATAAAGCACACCATCTTTGAAGTAATTTAAAGCGTGGGGCTTGACAAACCAAACAGCATCCCTAGGCTTCTTGATATACTGGAAATTGATGTCCCCATACTTCCGTACGAACTCGTCTTCGTCCTCAGAGTCAGTTAGCTCCTGATGGATATCCACAGTAACCGTGGGCGAAGAGCCCAACACCGGCCCTCTTTCGAGCATCTCGGCCGCCTCTTCACCATACCCGACAACACGCTCCTGCGAGGGCAAGCTCTTATGGCTCGAATCTTCTCTCGACATGAACTTTACTCTAGCACTTCTTGCCAACTCTAGAGCAGAGCTGTTAGATTATTATCTCCACAGTCACGTGCGCTGACCGATCAGTGCCGAAATCTTGGGACGGCGTAAGATCGCGACCACAAACGGTAAAAAAAAAAAAGAAGGATCTGTTTACAGTCACGAGTTAAAAGTCACGAGACAAATTATGATTACATAATCTTGGCTTACCTAAGTTTCCAGTTGTCCTTACATAAGCGGGACCCACCTATGAGAATCAATTTTTATCGAATTATCCAAGAAGACCACAGCAAAATGAATGGTAATCCATGGGCCAAGAGAGACGAGTGGAGATACACGGGGCAGTTCACTCGTTTCAATAGATTCAAGTCGGCGTTCCCAGGTTTTGGTATTGCGGTCGTTGCCTTTACGGCGTACGTTGGTTACGAAAAACTCGTGAAAAAGGACCACCACGAACACCATTAAAAATTAGAAGTGATGATGGATCCTTCAAATGGGTCCGAATTGGATCGTAAATGATGATTCCTATAGTTGATGGTTCAATTATGTGTTTACTTGTATACATATATCTTACATTTATTGCATCTATGTACATTATGCCTTGTCTGTAGCAAAATTGGACTCCCAGAAGGATTCTTCTGGAGCCTCTGATTTAGCGGCTTTACCCTCTCTGTTTGCAAGCTTGACTTTCATCTTGTCTCCAGCAACTTTTGTCCAGGAGTCAATGTGACCTTGTTCTTGGGCAAGACCCCATTCGATATAGGATGAAGGGTATACGCTGCCAAACATCGTGGATTCTTCTCTAGAGATTGCGCTCTCGCTCTCCTCTTCTAGTCTAAGACGGTAGAATTCGAATCTGGACTGATCGTAGGCCTCGAAAAAGCTCAACTTCTTACCCGTATCCTTAGCGTCTTGCAAGAGCCAAAGAGTTCTTTGCACCACAGACTCACCATCTAATGGTTTAGTCAATTGCAACATATGTGACCAGTCACATTTCTTATAATCTTGGCCATCACGCTCAATCAAATTCTTGGGTCTGGAGAATTCCCACGGATGCTGGTGGTAGAATACATCTCTAAGCTGATCCTCCAAAAACTGCAACTTGGGCACTCTCGCCACACTCCGATTCTTTTGCTTTCTGTCATCTTTATTAAGTCTCGTCTTATAAAGTCCCGTTAGCTCGTCTCTTGTCGTTAGGGTTATTGCTGGGTCTTGTTTCTGCGAATCGGTGTCGAATAGCTTCAGTTTCTTGGTCAAGTCAATATGAGGCGGATGTGACCCCACCACATCATACCACGCTGGCTTCTCTTTCAAGACACCAGACTTGAGGTAGTGAGATGTTCTCTCCAAGATCCCGGTAGCCTTTGTTTGTATCTTCATGGTGGTGTAAAATTTAGTGAAAAAAAAAATTCGTAAGGTATATAATGAGTGAGAATCGCTGGAATAAGCATCAACACTAATTTATGGCAAGGTTGCTGGAATTGACCGAGAGGATAGCGAGAGGACGAGGCTATTTGATCGGGACAGTAAATGCCGTAGCAAGCAAGCATGTCAGCCGTTTAGTCAACGATGTTGTTGAGTCCCGCAAGAGGATCTTGCACGACAGGGGAAGAGCACCACCTCCGAAGGTTTATGACAGCTTCTTGAGGGCCTTATACCCACGGCGGGCGAGATTTGGCACACAATTGGTGCAGAATGAGTCCAAATATGAGAGCATTAACCATAAGACATTGTACGAGAGGTATAAGGAGCTACCTGTGCCGCGACCGCTTCACATCAGGCCACAGCATTTGGAGGACTTTCTTCGGAAGTTCATGAAAAGGAGAGACTTTATCCGGCCTAATGCCATCTCGCTTGACGACAGTCTCCGTCCCGGCGTAGCTCTCGCTGCTTTCGAAGAGATGATCCACAAGAGGAAACAGCATGTGACGCTATGCACCGAGATATTTGAAGAAGTCAAGCGAAGTGGGCTCCCCATGACCAGCGAGGAGCAGAGCATGCTAGCGTTTCTATTTTTCTTCAAAGATAAAAGGAAAGTACTCGAGCTGGTGAGCGAGCGGGTCAGGCTTGTGGATGACCGATTTGATGTGAATGAGAGGTACAACGATTTCAATTTTGATGTGTATACCCTGATAAAGGGAGAGATCGATATAAACACACTCTTGGAGCTTTCTATAAGCCATGAAAAGCACGACGTGTTTAGTGACATAGTAGAAAGGCTAGAGAAGGAAAATACTGCCAACAGAAGGACGTTTGAGATCCTCTTTGAGTCGGCCGACAGCAAGGAAACGTTTACAAAAATCTTGGATGCGTTGTTGGCGACAGACATCTTGGTGGAGACGCGAATGATAAACCGGATTTTAGGGTCGATGCTACGTTTGGGGCTCGTTGACGATGCCGAAACGCTTTTTTCCCAGGTATTTGTGCCCCCAGAGGATCTTGATGTTGACGAAGCCGCGGTGTACCGAGGATTGACGCTCGAGGAGAAGTCAGTGTACAACTCATATGTGGCAGCGTTTGACAGTTTGCCAAAGTCTGTTGTACACCCCACGAAAGTGCTTCCGAACGAGGGTACTTTCCGAAGACTAATAACCCACTACTGCCATCCACAGTGCGACGGCACCCTCCAGAAGGTGTTGTACCTTATAGAGCTTATGGAGACGCAGTACGACATCCCCATCACCACGCGAGTGTACCGAGCGATATTCAGTAAATTTATATGGGAGAGTAGGAGCCCTCTGCAATGGAGCCTTGCCAGATTAGTTTTCTTTACGGGGAAACTTGTGAATTCGCACGAGCTTCTCTACAATATCAATAACGATGGCATTTTAGTGAGGGCGACAAAGAAGCCCTCGGGGAACGTAGTGAAGCTTAGTGACCATCTCTTGGAGTTGGTGTACCAATCGTACATTCATGCTATTGACGGTGATGAGATCAGCCCTGGTCTGAGATCAAAGCTTTTGACAAGGGTAGATCAGCTATACAAAAACTTGAGACAGCAACTAGAGGAGGTACGAGATGGGAGTGCCAAATTTTATAACGAACCTAATGTAAAGAACATCTCGAAGTTAGACGAAGTCAACCATTTGAAAAAGATTTTTCTCCTTGAACTCATTGAAGTGGTATCGGAGTAGCCAGACTGTAAATAGATCAATACTATACCATCTCTTCTTTTTCAAGACCGATGTCTTCCTTCAGGTAAAAGTCAGTTGTTTGCTGTTTTGCCGAGGATTCTATTTCATCTCTAATGAGCTCGTCCAAATCATAGTCGTAATTATTTGGATTGTGGTCCAAATCCAATTTCTCCCTCTGTGATCTCTTTCTCAACGACGACTCTCCCTGTAGTCTTATCTTAAGAGGCACGTCATCCTGCTTAACGTTAAGCCTTTCTTTCAACGACGGATTCCCTCCAGCAATTTTCTGCTTTATCTCTGCATCTCTTCTCAACTGTTCATCGGGAGGAACGTACCCATCATCGTCGTATTTTTTGGCGAGAGCCACTGGGGTCTTTTTCTTTTTCTTCTCAAACTCGATGTTGGTCAATCCAGAGACATGAGGTAAGTATAAAGTAGCGGCTACTAGAAACACCACCACCACGATCAATAAGAGGAACATTGTGCAAGGTGGATTCGATGTGGCTTTTATGCTCACTTTTAATTTATCCTCATTGGAGAAAAAAGAACCTAACGATGTTAAGAGGTTTAAAAGGCACACTAGGCTTGGGGCCCGCAACGAGGCTAGGATTGAAGCCAGGAACGAGGCTATTAAGATCGAATAATCTATTGAGGGCAGGATCGAGGGGTGGATTAGGATCTTGGCTGATGACAGCAAGATTGGAGGCCACTCCGGGGTGCGTTAGATGGTACTCTCTCAGTACGGGGGGAGAAGAAGTTTCGGACAAGGTTGATGATCTTACCCCGGGGCAGTACGATAAGTTGGCCAATACATATTTGGAGTCTATTGGAGATGAGCTTGAGCAGTTGGCGGAGGATTTCCCTCAAATCGACTGTGAGTTATCTCAGGGAGTGATGACGTTGGCAATTCCCCCCAGCGGGACGTACGTCATTAATAGACAACCGCCTAACAAGCAGATATGGCTCAGTAGTCCCATCAGTGGTCCCAACAGGTATGATATGGTTGGAGGCAAGTGGGTGACGCTTCGGGACTACTCCGAGTTGACCAAGTTGCTTGAGGAAGAGATCTCCCAGACTCTCGACACCGAGTTTAAATTTGACACCGTAGATAGTTAGTACATAGTAATGAATGGTGAGAGTCGACAATCGAAACGTAGCGTGGAAGAGCGTACTGGAGGAAGTTGAATGGAGGGAAGAGTGTACTGAAGGAAGTTGAGTGGAAGGGAAGAGAGCAGTCCTGAGAGCAGTACGATATACAACGGTCCTAGTTATCGCTAGAGTACGGGTTCTGGCATTTGGTGCTACGATTTTGATGTTTCTTTACGTTTCTTTATGTCTCTTTGTGTTTCTTTGTGTGGTGGTGCTCTGGCGATGGTTTGGTTCTGGCTCATTTTTTGTGCGATTGCTTTATCAGCGATCATTATCGTAGCTCAACTATGGGCCCCAGTATACGACTCAAGGGCCCTAAGTTCACGAAGGAGCGGGTGTCACTCTCTTCAGAGTGTCTCTTGAACAACCAGAGCTCCCAGACCCACAAGTTGAACGTTCTGATACGACTAGATCCCCTTGTGTTGGCGGAGATGGACGATATAGACGATGACATGTATTCACTAGATTTTGAGCTCAACCAAGCACTAAAGGAGAAAGAAGGGAAGGAATTAGAAGAAAAGCAACCAAAAAAGGAAGCAGAAGAGAAGATAGAACAAAACACGCAAGAGACGCAGAAAACAGTGAAAGACGAGCCCAAAGAAGGGCTCGTTGACAAAAACAAGCCTAAAGACGTCTTCTCCCCTCATTACAGACCCATACCGAAAAACATTGTCCCCATTCTCGAGTCAGAACTTTGCGACATGAGGGATGACGAAGACTTGGGCATAATCGACAAGCTCGTCTTCAGCATCAAAGATCCCCTTAGTGCGGTCAAGATCACCTTACCGGTGAAGGCAAGAGGGTGTAGCCATTTCCAGTGCTTTGACTACGAGACATTTTGTTTGTTCAACAAGATCCCCACCAGTATAAAGAACTTTGCCCGAAAGGATATCGCCAAAAAGAGCTTTGAAAAACTCGCTTACTATGAAAAGAAGCCCTATTTAAAGTCTTCATTGAAAATCGTCATTCCTGAGACCACTAGATACCCTCGAGCGAAGAATCTTCCCAGCTACCGATGTCCTATCTGTGATCTTGAGTTTCACTTGCCCGATTTGTGTCTTAGTTCGTCGTTTAACTACTTTGTCAAGAGCACGTCAAAGGACACGGAAAAGATCGAAATTGTCGACATGAACAAGTATCGAATATTGGAAAGCAGTTCCAGTGTAGGTCCCTCGGGGCCCCAAGACGAGATGATTGTGATTACTGACGACGATGACGATGATGATGACAGTGACAACGAAAATGACGACAATAACGACAATGACGACAACGACACCACCGATGTATTTGAGGACGGTCTCGACGACGATATAGTGGGATTAAGTGAAAAGACCGCCAGTGGTAACTGGGACGATCCAATAACATTGGATTAATGTAAAATAGCATATATAGCATGTACCTTTATTAAACTACTTATTACTTGAAATCGTCAACTAAAACTGCTCTAGTTTGCTTGAGCAGCACCAACCTTCTTAATATATTCTTCAAGAGTCAATGGCTCAAACTTAACCTCGAGTTGCTTAGCAATGCTTGCACCCAAGGATTTGTCCACCAAACCCCAAAGAAGCGGTACTCTTTCCTTCACCGCAGGAACGCTGATGCTAGAAGCATGACCGGCAATGTTACCAGCAAATTCTTCTTGCTCCTTTTCAGAGAATACTTTTTGGTACAAGGCTCTTGGTTGTTCAAAGTCAAGCTCACTGATACCAGAGATGTAGTCATACGACTTCAACCAAATCTTTTCCTCGTGAGCTTTCTTGGCTCTTTCCTTCTGGAGAATCTCGTACTTGTCTTCCTTCTCCTTGGGCACCACTCCTACGTACTTAGCCAGGTCCACTGGGGGCAAGCCATTTTGGAACAGACTCACACTGTTCGAGGCGGCGTTAATCGGAGATAACGTGCTCAAGTAGTTAGGTCTATTTTCTTGATTCTCAAAGGCTGCGAAACCGTCTCTCTGAAAGTTACCGGCAAGGAATGGACACCCTGAGCCCTTTTCAAAGGTACGGGGCTTGTTAACAGGGAGCTGTTGATAGTTGACTCCCAATCTGTGACGGTGGGTGTCAGAGTAGGAAAAGAGTCTCGATTGCAAAACAGGGTCGTTTGATGGCTCGATACCTGGAACCAAGTGCGAAGGAGAGAAAGCAGCTTGCTCAATCTCAGAGAAATAGTTCTCTGGGTTCTTGTTCAAGACAAATCTACCAAACTTTCTCAAGGGGAACTGGGAGTGAGGCCATACCTTGGTCAAATCATTGACAGAGTAACGGAACTCCTCAGCTTGCTTGGGGGTCATTGTCTGTATGTACAATGTCCATCCAGGGTAGTTACCCTTGGAGATTCTCTGATACAAATCAGCAGTGTTATGGTCAGGAGAGCTACCAGCGAGCTCAGTAGCTTTAGCCTGGGTGTATCCTTCATTCTTTTCGTCAGCAATGGCATGGATCTGAATGTAGGTAAGTTCGTCCTTCTCATTGATCAATTTGAAGGTGTGTCCCGAGTACCCATTCATCTTGGCCCATGAGGTAGGGACACCTCTTCTACCAAACATGTAAGTCACTTGGTGCAAACATTCGGGGTTTTGGGTAAAATAGTCCCAGGTGTGAGTAGAATCAGTTTTCTGGTCCAAGTTGGTAGCAGGATCCCTCTTTTGAGTGTGGATGAAATGAGGAAACTTCACTGGGTCACGAATGAAAAAGACTGGGGTATTGTTAAACACCCAGTCCATGTTACCCACATCAGTCTTGAGTTTAATAGCAAAACCTCTGGGGTCTCTGATGGTATCTGCAGAGCCTCTTTCACCACCAACAGTAGAGAATCTAATGGTGATAGGACACTTGTAGCCCACGGTTTGGAAAGGTCTAGCATAAGTTAAGTCCGACAATGAATCGGTCAACTCAAAGTAGCCGTGACCACCACCACCGTTGGCGTGAACCACTCTCTCAGGGATTCTTTCAGCATCAAAGTGAGACAAGCTGTCCAATAAGTTGAAATCTTGCAAGAGCAAGGGTCCACCTGGACCAGCTGTTTGGGAGCCATATGGATGGCCCTGGTATGGGACACCATTGGAAGTGGAGAAAACTGCAGGATCGTTACCTTTAAGTTCACTAATCATAATTATATTTTGATTATAGTCAAGGAGTGGATATCGGGGACAATGTTGCTAATTTATATATTTCATTTTGCTGATGTTTCACCCCTCCTTGATTGGCCATTCCATTTTGGAATAGCAACTACAGTGGCGGGCACGGGCAACATTTGGCTGCTATTCTTACGTAACGGACGTTGATTAGAAACGCACCCCGTTCGGGACCCAACAGCGGAGTCGAGATGGACCCTAGTTATTAATCGCACCGCAACCGTAGGCGAGCGTAGGCATCGGCGAGCGTAAGCGAAGCCGTCTAGTCAGCGCAGTAGTCAGCGCATTGCGTGGTGCAGCTACCCAGCCAGCGCGGTCTGCGTAAGGCTGACGCCGAAGCAGTGACAAATCTAGCCTCAAAGCGGAGAGTTGCTATCCCTGTTTGAGCGCAAAGAAGCAAAAAGGGAGGGGAATCCCACCAGAGCCATGGCAACCCTGGCATCGGATAAACTGCAGGACGAGCAAGGAAAAAGTGGTACAAAGGGCATGGACCATCCACCATGACTAATTAACATTAGTGTGTGTCATAATAATTGGTTAGTCATAACCACCGTCCATTTCTAATTCAATTATCATTATGCCATTCTCACGCTATTCTCATTATGCCATTCTCATCATCTAATTCTCATCTACTTGTTTCCTCCCGTCGTTGCCTGTCACATTATTCTCCCATACACACGACCCGCCATCCCGTCCTCTCCCGCACGACCTCATGATTTGCTCCACCATAATCTGGCGTCCACCACCCTGTTGACACCAGCATAGCATAGGTAAGTGATTGAATCGAATCAATATCGCGCGATGAGCAGTGCCATTACTAACTGCCAGCCATATGTCAAGAGTATCATCACGAAATGGGGTTCTGGGTAGCGCATTACGAGTACTTTTCGTACTATTGACCCAGTTTTCCAAGTTCATTCATGCCCTTCCGTTACACACGGCCCACGGCCCTCAGCTGATCAAAACCCACGGGTTTAAAAAGTCTGATTCAATGACCTCAGAACAATTCTACATCAACATGTTGGTGTCGGTGTTCTTGGTGTTATTGGGTGGCTGTTTTGCCGGGCTCACCCTAGCGTTAATGGGTCAGGATGAAGTATATTTACAGGTGATGGTTAGCAGCGGAGATAAGCAGGAAAGATATTACGCAGCAAAAGTGTTGCAATTGATCAAAAGAGGTAAACATTGGGTATTGGTGACTTTGTTACTTTCTAACGTTGTCACTAATGAAACTTTACCAATAGTCTTGGACAGGTGTCTAGGGGGAGGCTGGCCTGCGGTGGTGACGTCTACGGCGTCAATTGTGATCTTTGGCGAGATCATCCCGCAGTCGGTCTCGGTACGATATGGCTTGCAAGTGGGCGCTGCGTTTGCCCCCTTTGTACTTGTGTTGATGTATGTATTGTATCCCATAGCGTTCCCCGTTGCCCTTCTTTTGGACTATCTTCTAGGTGAGGACCACGGAACTCTCTACAAAAAATCGGGTTTAAAGACTTTGGTGACCCTCCACAGAACAATGGGGGTCGAGAGACTAAACCAGGATGAAGTCACCATCATTAGTGCTGTCTTGGATCTAAAGGAAAAACCCGTCAGCCATATCATGACTCCCATGGATAGAGTCTACACCATGAGTGCAGACACTATTTTGGATGAGAAAACCGTGGAAGAGATCTTTAATGCCGGGTTCTCGCGTATCCCGATTCATCTGCCTGGCGAGCCATCGAATTTCATTGGTATGCTTCTAGTGAGGGTACTTATCAGCTACGACCCAGAGGATGCTTTCCCCGTGGCGTCGTTCCCCTTGGCTACTTTACCTGAGACTGCCACCGACACCTCGTGCTTAAACATCTTAAATTATTTCCAAGAGGGTAAATCTCACATGATCGTGGTCAGCGAGCATCCGGGAGAACCCACCGGTGCCATTGGGGTGTTAACCTTGGAAGATGTGATTGAGGAGTTAATTGGCGAGGAGATTGTCGACGAATCCGACGTCTACATCGACATCAATAAGAACATCAAACGACTGAACCCTGGTCCATTATCCAAGAGAAACTTATCATATTATTTGCACAACTTGTATTCGGGCAACAGCTCGAAACGGAACTCCATAGACAATCCGCAATTGACTCCGTTGAAGGAGAGTTTTGATCATGAGCTGCCTACGCCTAATAGAGCAGGCGCCGCGTCGCCCAAGAATGACGTCACCTTCAACTGGAAACCCATTAACCCGGCATCGAACCCGTTGGATGTGAACAAGTCATTTGTCACCATCAAGAGGCCCAATTTCGAGACGGTGAAGAACCAGGTGGCCGAGACCCAAGGTACTTTGGGTCAGTATGGCTCTACCCGTGGGGAAGACACCTTGAGTGGCAAGGCACGAGCGAATGGCAAGTACGGCCGCAAGTTTTTGCTCCCGGACGAAAGAGAGTCGGATGTGTCTGAGATCAGAGAAAACGGCGATGACCAGCTCATCAGCTTGGGGCAGGGCGACCTCTTTGAGGAAAGGCTGTACCGTAATGGTGGTATTATCGAATCAGTGATCAATGTCCAGGGGGTACACAAGACCATTATTGAGAACGTTAGCGAGGACAATGGCTCCAGTGACGACGAATCGTCGCAGAGCCGGCCCGAGCAATTGATGATTGACGACGGCGAAGAGCACAGGCTCTTGAACCGCCAGAGTTCGTTTTCCCTCCACAGCGGAAAAACAAACTAAAGACATCATGCGAAAGGTAGTTTAGCCACAGTCTATTGATATATAGTCCTTATGAGATAATCTGAGTTGTAAGGGTGTAGTAGTCGTTAAAGATCACGTTACAAATCACGTGACATATCACGTTTCATGACATCCTCTTTGGGGAAGGCTTCGCTTTGGCTGTATGCAATCTCCCCCAACCATGAAAATTACTCCGAATACACGGTTATCAACAAGCATGGGAGGTGACTCGGATAATTCAAGGAAGGGGTCTTTTATGCGGTTGAAAGATATGTTTCACCATGAAGGTGAGCGGTCGCCGTCGGAAAGAAGGGGCCATAGAAGTATCTTTAGAAGCCGGGACTTTGGCAGCTCACAGTCGAGTTTAGGGTCCATATCCAAGGGCAATGGGTCGCTGGGGGACATTGACGAGATGCTTTCACCTCATTATGGGTCAGGAACTGGGTCGCCAGTTCACAGCGGGTACCATTCAGAGGAGGGGGATCCTGTACCATCGGATTACAAGGACTCGTTGGCATCAGAGCTGTTTCTGTCAGATAAGGACGATTCAACCCACGATCACGATCGAGACCACCACCGAGATGACCACCGAGACCCCAGCAGGCATCATCATCATAGCCACTTATCACTTCGTCGGTTTTTGAAGAAAATGAAGCACAAGGACCATCCGCGGCCCAAGCCCAATACTGTACCTCAATTGCACACGGGGTCGGGGATCTTTGAAAAGTACGGTAAGGGAAGGTTGCTAGGCACAGGCGCCAGTGGGTCAGTGAACCTAGTGACGTCGAGATCTGACCCTAGTAAAATCTATGCGGTAAAGAAGTTTCGGCCCAAGCTTGCCAATGAGACTGACCGTGATTACAAGACGAAAGTGTACAACGAATTCAAGATTGGAGAGAACATGAAACAAGAGAACTTGATTCATACCGTTGAATTGATTAAGGAGGCCAACATCAAACCGTTCTCCGACCCGGAATACTACATCATTATGGAGTACTGTCCCTTTGACTTCTTTAACCTTGTAATGTCGGGACTCATGACATTTAACGAGACCAATTGCTACTTTAAACAGATTATCAACGGAGTGGCGTACTTACATGAAAATGGACTTGCCCATAGAGATTTGAAGCTCGATAACTGCGTGGTTGACGTGCATGGGGTGTTGAAGCTCATTGATTTTGGATCCGCGGTTCAGTTCACCAGGGAAAAAACCCACTCCGACAGGGAAAAAACTCCTTTTGACAGAGAAATTGTCGACGACCACCACGCATTGGTTCTCGCAAAGGGCGTGGTAGGGTCTGATCCGTACTTGGCGTACGAGGTATTCCGCTCTGATCGAGGCTATGATCCTCGCGTGGCTGACGTATGGTCAGTGGCCATCATCTACTGTTGCATGATTCTCAGACGGTTCCCCTGGAAGATTCCACAGGAAAGCGATCCTTCATTTAAGGCGTTTGCCAGTATCCCCGATAAAAGTGATTCTCCCCTCGAGGACGACCTTGACAGGCTAAACCTCGAACACATGAGGGCACGACCACAGCGAGGCCCCGGAAGGCTTCTTTACTTGCTCCCCAAGCCCAGCAGACGGATGGTGGGACGTATGCTCATACTTGACCCCAAGAAACGACCGTTAGTGCAAGACTTGTTCCAGGAAGAGTTCTACGAGTCGATACGGGTATGCCATTACCACGACGGCCAATTTGTGCCCATGGACAACCACTCGCACAACTTGGTCACCGAAGAGCAGCTTGAGAAGCTCAATGCCGAGCGAGACAAGGCCAAGCGCATGAAGGATGTCGGCATCCACTGATTTGTACCGTATATAATATAGCGTAGATAGTGTGCTCGCCCTACCTGTGTGCAGGATTTTTTTTTAAGGGGAACACGGAAGAGACGTTTTTAATGAGAGATCGCAACTTAACCGGAAACCGCCAGCGATTAATTACCATGACACTCACGGCAGTGATACTGTCAGTGCAGACAGCAGTGCAGACGAAGCAGTGGAGCTCGGGGATGCCTTGGTGGATTGTTGGGCTTGCGGGGTACTGCTCGGTGGTGTCGTCGTTAATCATCGTGGCTTGCGTGGTGCTTCATTGCTTGAACTACAGGAAGCCGTTTGAGCAGCGACTCATGATCCGGATTCAAATGATCGTGCCATTGTTTGCACTCTCATGCTTTACGACGTTGGTAAACCAGAAGTCGAGTTGGGTGATCTTTGTGCTCGAACCATTGAGAGAAGTCTACGAGGCGTTTGTCATATACACTTTCTTCTCATTGTTGACTCACATGTTGGGAGGCGAAAGAAACATCATCATTGTCGCTAGCGGTCGGAAACCTGTGTCGCATCCGGGAGTATTAGGGATGCTTTTGCCCGACCTCGATATCTCGGACCCCCACACGTTTCTTGGTATCAAGCGAGGTATTCTTCAATACGTGTGGCTAAAGCCGTTAATATGTGCCTGCACGATCTTGGCCGATGTATTGGGACTATATGATTCGACTAATATGGGGGCCACATCGGTATACTTGTGGTTGACGGTGATGTATAACTTGAGCGTTACTACGTCACTCTACTGCTTGGCGATCTTTTGGAAGATTCTCTGGAGCGACCTCAAACCATTTGACCCTATTAGCAAGTTTCTCTGTGTGAAATTGATTATTTTTGCCTCGTACTGGCAGGGTATAGCGTTGGCGATCCTCAATGCGTTTCATGTGCTCCCGGGGTCAGACGACATCAACATGGGCAAATCGATCCAAAATTCTTTGCTCTGTGTAGAGCTCATTGGGTTTGCCGTGGGGCACTGGATTGCCTTTTCTTACAAACCCTTTACCGTGGCTAATATACCCTACAGCCGTCTTACTTTCTGGCACGCGGTCAAAGATGTGGCAGGGTGCAAGGATCTCGTACACGATTTCAAAGTGACATTCTACGGCGACTACTACCGCAACTACAAGCAATTCAACTCGGTAGAGGCTCTTATCTCGCACCCGGAGTCGCGCGGTAGGATAGCCCGCATCAAGCAGGGGTTGCGGTACCATGCCGACGGAAAACAGAAGTTCTGGCTTCCCAGCCAGGCAGCATCGTCCAACGCTAGCATTCTCAGTACTTCAGAACACAATGCATTAAACCCTCATTTGGAGCCTAGCTACCCTCCGTCGATAAAGTCCAATGGCACGTCGACCCGGGGAATTTTTTCATCTTCCCCACGGTACTTTCCCCTGGGAGATGCCGCCATATCAGAAATGGACATCAATGACAGTCAGTCGATTACAGAAATCCTCAATACCGACACCACCAGCTACGACATCGAGCAGCTCGACGATGACGAGCCTCTTTACCTCCAAGCCTACTCGGTCATCAACAACTACAATCTAGACCAAGACCAAGTCAAACGAATATTAAACTACCCGGTGGTGGACGACATTGTAGACGGCCACATCCACAAGGTTAGACAGAGAAACGAACTATTACGGGGCCACAAGGATCGATATGGAACTATATAATAAATACTATGTACAGGTCTTTTTTTTCCTATTCAGTCCTCTATCTTGAACAGATATAAAGCGTCCAAATCTTCAGAATCCAAGTCGTCTTGCTTCTTGCGCTCGGTCTTTTTCGGCGACGGGGCCTTCTTCTTCTTCTTGGGCACCTCTACCTGCTCCACCGGCTGTTTCTTGGGTGTGCAAGATAACATGATTCTAGCGTCCAAACTACCGGTGGATTCGTACTCGCACTCGAGTTGCTCCAAGATGGCGATGACTTTTTCATAGATCAATGACCGTTTCTTCATTTCAAATTCCACCTCTTCACTATCATACTTGCGACTGATGGAAGATTGCACCTTGCCCTCACGGAGATTTTCAATGATTCCGTCTTCCTTGTTAACCGAATTTCTCGCAGAGTATAAGCTTCTTCGCTCACCAATGTACAAGACAAACTTCCCCCCCTTCACCACTCTCTTGGCGATCTCTGCCCTCTTTTGGTTCTGTAAATCGCCCAAACTAATGCTCCAGGCCAATGTGATCACTTTTGTCGCCGATTTCTTCTTTTGTGCCTTGTCTCGCTGTCTTTGTGCCTTCTGTGCCGCAATACTGCCCTTCTGCAACAACTCCTTCTCCCTCATTTGTGCCAACTCATTGCTATAGTTCCTTATCATATCATAAACCTTTATCACCTTCACCAACGGCAAACCACCCTGTTGTGGGATAAACAAGATCCCCTGGTGGTCAAGATCAAGCTTATTGGTGATATCGCCCAAGTGCCGGGTGCCCAACTTGTTTGTCGCCGGATCGACAAAGTTGACGTTATAGTTCTTAGTGTGCTCTTGAATCCTGGTGATGATAAACTTAAGAGCGCTCTGCGCCTGGCCCGACCCACTGTCTATGCGGAACCGCTTCTTTGGCTTGTTGGGTCTATCTTGTGTTCTGTTGCCCAAGCCGGAGCCCGAGCCAGAGTTGGACCGTAAGCTCTCCAACGGCCGCAGAACATAAGCACTCGCGGTCATCAGTCGATACGGTGCCCCACAGGGCGTTCGAATGGTCCTCACCACTCGTAAAGCCCCTATCGTGGTCTCTAGCAGTGCCCTAAGAACCATAGCGATGAAGTCTTGAAAATAAAAGATGGATTTTTATGAAGCCGGATTGTATGCAGGTAGCCTATATAAAGTATAAATAAGGTGAAGAATCACCATTTTGCAGTAAAGAGGTTTGCGTCCTTTTCGTGGTCAACTTCGTGGAACCAGGTATTGAATAGACGTTTTTCTGTGATGCCGTACTCACGACAGAACTCACGGCACCAGGCCATGAGAAATGCGAGGGTGACGGAGGAAGTGGGCGACACCGAGTACACGGGCACGGACCAGTAGTTTTGTAGGCATTTCTGGATCCATTCCTTGTTGTCGATGTCGGACGGAGGAGTGATCTGGCCCCCACCATTGATGCATCCGTTGGGACAAGCCATGATTTCAACGTAGTCACATTTGACCGGGTCGGCCAGTTCGGTGGATTCTGTTTTGTTTAGTCTTGCTCTTCTTCTAGCCACTAGTGGGTTAGACTTGACCACGGGGTTGGCACCTGGTTTTAGTTTTCTCACCAAGTTTTGGATGTTTCTGAACCCGTTGACCACGGCAGAGCTCGCCATTGAGGTGCCATTATAAGTGAGATGAAGCTCGTATACGTCCAGGTTCTTCCCCGCCACGGTCTTCATGGCGAACCCATCTTCGTGGTAGTGGTCTGGTTCGCTGAGGATAAGATGAGTCTTCATCATCAGCAAGTAGTTGTAGCCGTAGCCACCGGAGGCAGAGCCACTATCGTTAGTCCAAGCCAACTCGCCAAAGTGCCAATCGCGCGGAGCCACCTGGTTGTAGAGATTAGCGACAGGAACCGACGATTTTATGATGTCCTGGAAATTAGGGGGAAAAAGCAGGTATTTTTGGCGTTCTTCAAGTAGCGTGATGAGCTCCTTTGCTGTCAAAACGCAGTCAACGTCGGAGTCAGTGGCCTCGGCGCCGCCCGAGTCAGCAACTCCCGAGTCAGCGTCTCCCGAGTCGCTTTTCTCCGGCCGGGCGCTCTCGAGCTTTTTGTCAAAGCACGGCATGATAGCAAGGTGATAAATATCCTTCCTGGCGACACCAGCCTCTCGCGACACAACAGACTTCAACACGCACCCAGTGATTTGCTGGGGAGATTTGGTCGTCGAAACATACGGCAACACATAGGGATGAGTCTTTTCCGCATACAATACCCACCCGGGGCATATGGATGATAACACAGGCCCCTTGGATTGGGTGCTCTTTCTGTCGATCAAATGCTGTGACTCATACAATAGCGAGAGCTTTCTCCCTAACGCGGTACCCACGACGTAGGTGAACCCCATTTGGTTCACAAGGAGATCGATCAAGAGTCTGTCAACTTCCTCCACTGATAGGTTGTATGCTGTAGCTATAGAAGCTCTCGACTGATGCGAGACACTAGCGACAAACACCTTATCTACCACACCATTATCTCTATCATCTAGCGCCTTTAAAAGCTCTTGATGGGAGTGTTGGGCCACAAGAACCTCCTCTGCCGATGTAATACACCCAGAACATGCTAAACAGTCCGATAAGGAGATCTGTGCTGGGGCCAACGCTGCTTGCTTGCCATCGATCTTTGATATTTCCAACGGTTTTCCTCGCTCGTCAGTCTGGATTTCGACCTCGCCGGAGCCGCTTGCCTCAAAAGGCTTGATACATGCCACCCCAGGCGAGATGAAATCGTTCAAATCGTCTGCCGATAGTATTGCACTCATGGTGGATAAGATGAGTAATGCGATGATTGTCAGAATATAAATGGAAGAGGTATCACGTGAACATAATAAAATGTTTATAAATGCTATATCACGTGAATAGATAATATCGCTATCACATTAAAAATCAGGGTCCATCATCTATTGTCTATATCGGAGAGATCACCTAGCTCAAAGTCCTCTGTCTCTATATTTTCGTAGCCTATTCTATCGTCGTAGTCGTAGCCCACGAGCTTGAGGTAGAGCGAGATCAAGAGCACCATCCAGAGGTAGATGGTGAAAGCAGCTGCCGACACCACGAGCACGTAAGCAGAGTGGTCTGCGCCTAACCCCCCGACGAGAACAAGCTGTTCTTCGTTAGCGGACATAAACATAATGCCGGCGAGGGTCAAACAGAACGGGGGAAAATACTGGAAGTTCAAGATCTTGCCGGAATCGGAGCACGCTCGATCATGAAGCAAAAACTGGATTTCGATGATTCTACTGACGCCTGCGCTCATTAGAGCGATTCCAAACACGGCGTGAACCTTTGTCGAGATCATCAGATGCTGGACGTGTTGAGACATGGACCACCCAGTAAAGATCAAAAGAAGCAGGGGAACAAACGTCCGATTATTTTTCCACGCCAAAAACATTCCCAAGAGTCCACCAGCCCACCAGATGATTCCCATAGCGGTATGTTGATAGTCACCCATATTCCATATCTCGCGCCCCCATCGGTGCTCGGTGAAGGTGTTGACAATCCCCCAAAGACACATCACAGTAGAGTCGTAAAATTCCTGGGACTTGACGTTAGGGTTACTGTTGGGGGTCAATTGGTGTTTTCTGATCCAGGGCACTATAAGCACCATAGTTAATACGAAGGAATAACCTATAAAGGCCAGACCCATGATACCGTGGGCGATACATTGTCCGGTAGCTTTACCGTAGCAAAAGCCAAATAGAGCCACTGGGGCCATGCAAACCCGTACCCATCCGGTTAACACCACTAGAACCGACAATGTCTTGTAGCCTCGGTAGAAGTAGCGCAGGTGATTTGATGAGGCGTTTGGGTAGAATTTATTGATGATGAGGTTGGATCCATTGATTAAGCTACCCAAGAACACCGTGGCTCCGAGCAATAAGGACAAGAACCAGCTGGTACCCTTTGATGTTCTATTTTCGTGGTTATTAGGGTCGGGGAAGTCGATGAAGAGGGTCTCTATGACGGAGTATCCGGTGGACACGAGCTGGGCCAATAGTGACCAGTGCAATCTGTCGGCGATGGCAAGGACAGCCGAGACAGAGGGCAAAATCAACACGAGGGCCAACGAGCAAATCCAGTGGAAAGTCTTTGAGCCGGGGTTCACGGGGTGGTATTCGACACGGTCGTCGTCCATGTCACCGTGGGCGGCGACACAGGCCACAAGAAACCAGGCGACGACGTTCATGAAGAAAAGGATGTTTAGTGGAAGTGGAAGAAGCAAAGGAAAGTCGCGGCGTCGCGGTTTTTTGTACAGGCTCCCGCTGGCTCGCGCTACAGGCACCCTACGCGCTAAGGGCTGTCGCTACCCACGACGCTGGCTACGCTGGCTACGCTCTCTACTCGCTACCACGCTCGCTACCCTCGCTACTCGCTACGCTCGGCGCTCGTCGCTCGTCGCCCAGTCGAAACCCCGCGTGGCGCTGCTATTTGTTTCGACAAAATCAACACATTCATCCTCATCATGTTGGGTATCTTAGCTGCGTTGACGGCGTTGACGGCGTGGGCGTCG
Organism: Priceomyces melissophilus; assembly: GCA_031081885.1. Lineage (NCBI taxonomy): Eukaryota > Fungi > Ascomycota > Pichiomycetes > Serinales > Debaryomycetaceae > Priceomyces > Priceomyces melissophilus. The sequence continues at coordinate 195,829 of JARYTE010000008.1, read as the reverse complement.
GCGTCGACAGTGATCCCCACGAGAGACTACGCTACGAGAAACTACTTTCTCGTGGAAACCAACGACGCCACGGCGTTGCACAAGTTCAACTACACCTTTGAACATCAAATGGTGGGCTTCGACGACCACTACGTGTTTAGCATAGATAAAACCCATCCCCACAATCGTTTTTTAGGAAATCTCAACTCCAACAACCATAATTTAATCAAGAGAGACGGCTTTGAGCACGAAGTGGACGAGTTGACCCTGGCGTTGTCCGCTATACACATGCTAGAGCCAAAGAGACTAGAGAGAAGGCTACCGGTACCGTGTGACGACAGCGACCCTAAGGTGAAAAGAGCTGGCGACTCTTCGACGTCACATCTAGAGAAGGTGGCGCAGGAGCTCGACATCAAGGATCCTATCTTTAAGGAGCAATGGCACCTTGTCAATAGCCAGTACCCTGGCAACGACGTCAACGTGACGGGACTCTGGTACGAGGGCATCACCGGTAAGGGAGTGGTCACTGCTATTGTTGACGATGGCTTGGACTACGAGAGCCACGACCTTGGCGACAATTTCAACTTAAAGGGCTCGTGGGACTTTAACGACAATAGAAACAATCCCTTCCCTAGCTTGGACGACGATTACCACGGGACTCGATGCGCCGGCGAGGTGGCCGCGGTGAGAAACGACGTGTGTGGCGTCGGGGTGGCCTACGATTCGCAAGTAGCTGGTATAAGAATCTTGTCCGGTAGCATTACCGCCGTCGAGGAGGCCCAGGCCATGATGCACGGTCTCGACGTTAACGACATTTATTCTTGTTCGTGGGGCCCCACCGATGACGGTAGGACTTTAGCACAGCCGGAGATTATTGTCAAGAGGGCCATGGTTAGAGCGGTGCAAGAAGGTAGACAACGCAAGGGTTCGGTGTACGTGTTTGCCTCGGGTAACGGTGCTCGATTCCAGGACTCGTGTAACATGGATGGCTACACCAATTCTATCTATTCCATCACCGTGGGGGCGGTAGATCATCGCGGGGCGCACCCGGTGTACTCGGAGGCTTGTTCGGCGGTGATGGTGGTGACGTACTCCGCGGGGCTGGGGGAGTATATCCACACTACCGACGTCAAAAAGCAGTGTACCGCGATCCACGGGGGCACTTCGGCGGCAGCACCTCTCGCCGCGGGGATCTACGCCCTTGTACTTCAGGCAAACCCAGATTTGACCTGGCGAGATGTCCAGTACGTGTCTGCGCTCAGTGCGGTGCCCATCAACGAGAACGATGGCAATTATCAGATGACGGCCCTCGGAAGAAAGTACTCGCATCGTTATGGCTTTGGTAAGATCGATGCCTGGAGATTGGCCCATTTGGCCCAGGAGTGGAAGAACGTCAACCCGCAAACATGGCTCTATTCCGACACCAGCGAGGTGCACCAACTGACACAAGTGACGGCAAACTACAACGGGTTAATGCGTTCGAACATCACCATCACTCCTGACGACGTCGCGGTGAGTAACTTGAAACGGGTCGAGCATGTCACGGTGTTGGTGAACATTGGTGCTACATTTAGGGGCAGAGTCGGGGTCAGGCTCATTTCGCCCAATAACACCGTGAGCGAGTTGGCGACGTTCCGTCCCTACGACTCGTCGGAGCAGGGGTTCAAGGACTGGACGTTTATGTCGGTAGCGCACTGGGGCGAATCTGGGGTGGGAACGTGGAATCTCGAGGTGTTTGGCGAGAAAAACGCCGAGGCCAACGACATCCACTTTGAATCGTGGTCCATCAGGCTCTTTGGTGAGAGCGCCGATGCCGACAAGGCCGAGGTGTACAACATTACTGCCGACTACGCCATGGAAAGAAGAGCGAGACTCGACGACCTCAAGAGACCAAAGAGCAAGTCGGTGTCTTTGTCGGCATCATTAGTGACAGCGTCGTCATCGGCCCCGGCGTCAGGATCAGCGACGGCGTCAGCGACGGCGTCAGCGACGGCATCAGTGACGTCCGAAACCTCGGCTCCTGCGTCGTCGTCCTCTGCTGAGGAACCTGGGTCGAGGCCTGGGACGGGAAAGAACAAGCACTACACGTCGGACCACACAGGCCAGTACTTCATGGCGTTGGCGGTGGTTGGGTTTATCGTGGTGATTTTGGTGATGAAGTTCCATAAGACTCCCACGCACAGAAGAAGAAGAAGAGACGAGTACGAATTTGATCTCATTCCGGGCGAGGACTATTCCGACAGTAACGACGAGGACTCGTTGGACTTGGGCCGCTACGACGAGCACGCTACGCAGCCACAGGGGTCATCGGAGTCGCCAGAGTCGCCTCCAGAGTCGTCACAAGAGTCGCAAGCATCGCAGGAGGTGCCGCAAGAAGTGTTTCGGATCGACGACGACGACGACAAAAACGACAAGACAGGGGAGGCCCAGGGGGAGGTTCTGAAGGGGGACATTCTGGCTGCTGGGGAGCCGGGGAAATAAGACATTAGTTATATAGAACAAGCGATGCAGTGAAGATCGAGGAGGTGTAGAGGTGGGGGAGAGAGAGTGTAGCAGAAGTGTAGCGAGGTTTAGCGAGAGGTGTAGCGACAAAGGCCGCGAGCGCGCTCGACGGCCGCTAAATCGCCCTACTCCTAGCGGCGCACTTTGGCAGCGCTTTCGCGGCACCTTTCGCAGCGCACTTTCTGTTGGATATTAGCGATGCCGGTCATCGCTGATCGCGACACTCCCGCGACATCACTGCGACACTCCTCGGCATCGGGGAGTCTTGACATCTATCCTTCTCATGCTATTCTCATTTTCTCATCTTTTCATCATCCCTTCTCATCTTCTCGTAATCTATTCTCATCATTTCTTCTCATCTCATCTTCATCTTATCATTCATCTCTTCTACCTGCTGTCATCGAACACCAGTTCCTGACTAATGGTCACGTGCATCGCCGGTCTTCGGTTTTCCGGTAAAGCACCTGGACAAGCTGCCGTATCACCGGACGCTGGCAGAAATGCTCGCTAGAGCTGGCGACCGTTCGCGCTCTCTCCGCCGCCGTGGAATTACCGGATACCTTTCGCAAGTTTAGTAATAGGATTATATTATAATTGCTGAAATTGCCGTTCATCATATTTCAATTCAATTACACCATTGAGTTAATCATGGCTAGCAACCCATTTGGAAAACACGTCAGTATCGTTGTCTTTGGAGCTTCGGGCGATTTGGCTAAAAAGAAAACATTCCCGGCTCTCTTTGGTCTCTTCAGAGAGGAACAGTTACCAGCCACCATCAAGGTCGTTGGATACGCTAGATCAAAATTGGATCAAGATGACTTTAAAAAGAGAATCTCTGAACATTTTAAGGTCTCTAATGATACCCATAAGAAAAAGGTCGATGAGTTCCTTAGTTTGGTGAGCTATATCTCTGGTCCCTACGATAGTGGTGAGGGATACCAGGAATTGAACAAGGAATTGGAAAAGTATGAAAAAGCCAATTCTGTAGATAAACCAGAGAGATTGTTTTATTTGGCCTTGCCTCCATCTACCTTCACCGAAGTAGCTTCTCACATCAAGGCCAATGCCTACCCTAAGGACGGAAGAGTTAGATTGGTGATTGAAAAACCATTTGGCCGTGACTTGAAGACCGCTAGAGAGTTACAGGAAAATTTGGCTCCTCTCTTTACTGAAGATGAATTGTACAGAATCGATCACTACTTGGGTAAGGAGATGGTGAAAAATTTGTTGGTATTGAGATTCGGTAACGAATTCTTGAGTGCTGCCTGGAACAGAAAGCATATAGCCTCGGTACAGATCTCTTTCAAGGAGGCCTTTGGTACTGAAGGTAGAGGAGGTTACTTTGATACCATCGGTATCGTGAGAGATATCATGCAGAACCACTTATTACAGGTGTTGACTCTCTTGACTATGGAGAGACCAGTGTCGTTTGACCCCGAGGCCATTAGAGACGAAAAGGTTAAGGTGCTCAAGGCATTTGCTCCTGTTGAACTGAAGGATATTTTGATTGGCCAGTACGGAAAGTCTGTCGATGGCAAGAAGCCGGGTTATTTGGATGATTCCACCGTGAAAAAGGATTCCAATGCCACTACTTATGCTGCTCTTGGATTCCATATCCAGAACGAAAGATGGGAAGGTGTTCCAGTGGTGTTGAGAGCCGGTAAGGCATTGGATGAATCTAAGGTAGAGATCAGAATTCAATTCAACCCCGTGGCAAAGGGCATCTTTGAGGAGATTCAAAGAAACGAACTTGTGGTGAGAATTCAGCCAAACGAGGCCATCTACATGAAGTTCAACGCTAAAATCCCCGGAATCTCCACTCAGACCTCGTTGACTGATTTGGACTTGAACTATAAGGACAGGTACTCGGGTGACTTCTGGATTCCCGAGGCTTACGAATCTCTCTTGAGAGATGTTTACTTGGGTAACCACTCCAATTTTGTCAGGGACGATGAGTTGGATGTTTCATGGTCCTTGTTCACTCCATTGTTGGAGAAGATCGAGAAGGAAAAGCCAGAGATCTACCCCTATGGCTCTAAGGGCCCCAAGGAGTTGAAGAAGTTCTTGACCGACCACGGCTACGTCTTTGCTGACCCAGAAACCTACCAGTGGCCATTGACCACCCCGAACGTCAAGGGCAAGATTTAGTAAGTAGCACAATATATGTTGATCATACTGTTTAAGAGAAGAATTGTACAAGACATCTACTGTCACTGTAGCTCTATAGCTCTATCTCGATATTCTAACTGAATCAGACATCCATGGAAGGTCTATAAGCGGTCACCGACATACCAAGATGGGTTCCGTGTATGCTACCGAGGAAACTGCGAATGTTTATGGATATTTCATCATGTCAGTTAGCACACTCTCAAGAATGTGCTTAAAACTTATCGATAATCAGATCTGTAGATACTGGCAAGTATAAGCTAGCGAATCTCGCTAGCAGCTATCAACCCTGTCGTCAAAGTCGAATCAGACTGGGAAAGAAGAACTCATTATCATCATCTTATCGATAAGGTCTAAGCCCACGCTTAAAAGTGGAAGACCAAGACAAGAGCTGAGCTAAAGCTGAGAGCTAGCTGAGAGCTAGCTGAGAGCTAACTGAGAGCTAACTGAGAGCTAACTGAGAGCTAACTGAGAGCTAACTGAGAGCTAGCTGAGAGCTAGCTGAGAGCTAACTGAGAGCTAGCCAAGAGCTGACTCCTCTTTATCCCTTGTCAGGTTAAAAAGAGCTCTCTGAGAACTGAAAAAAACTAGCTGAAAATTTCTGGTTTATATATTGCGCGATGCGATTACCCGGAATAAAATTCATAAAATCGAAATATAGAACAAAATCAACCTAGCTATGTACGAGGAGCTCTTCTTTCGCCTATACACTCGTTGAGGAATCTCTCTTCTTCCTATTACTAACATTGGGATTGCCATAAATGATACTGGTGGAGCCATTCGAATTGGTCTTATAATGGGTCTTAAGATGCTGTGCTAAATTGTCGGATCGGCTGAATCGTTTGTCACAATACTTGCAGTGGAATGGTCGGATGTTCGAGTGGACCGAGCGATGATGCCGCTTGAGATGCTCCGACCGTTTAAAGTGCTTGTCACAATTAGGACAGGGGAACGCTGGAGGTTCTTCCTCAGAGTCCGGTGCTTCCATTCGCTCTCTTTGATTCGCCTTGGGGGTCGTCTGAGGAGTGGGTCTAGTGGATCTAGCGGGAGAAGTCCTCCGTGGCATTGCTGGCGTCACCGGACCGTTAGTATTGACAATACCTCCAGAAGTGGTCGCTGGCGATTCCACCTCCAGCGATTTCAACTCTATCGGCAGCAAGATCGGATGCTCTCCCCCACTTTGAGACTTTCTCTTCTTCTTCTTCTGGCCAGCAGAAGGGGGGATTTGACTTGATGGTAATGACGGGGTGATAGCAAATGACTCCTTCGCGTCGTCGCCGACGTCTCCATAATTAAGCTGCGAAAACTGAATAGAATTCCTCCTTTTGTGGAACAAATCAGACTTGATCACTCCCGTGGGGTTGGCCATGATCTCAGCGGCGCCATTATCCAAGGCGTTGTCGTCGCTGTCCACTGTCTGTAATGTATTATTGAGCCAGTAAGTGATGGCATTGAAGCACTCGTCATTCATCTTGAAATCAATCTTCTGGTTCAACACTTGCGCATACAGCGCAGGGATGTTTTGCTGTACAACCTGCTGCACGGGGACATCCTTGGGTTTGGATGTGGTGTAGTTTTTCAACATTCGATTCTCATTCTTGAATAGAGTGGACAATGACGGGAATGACAGCGACACGGGGATCTTGTTGGTGAAGAGCTCCCGGGGATTCACCGTACGCTCCTCTGGCGCCTGGGCTGGGGCCGGTGCCTGCGCACCCAGAACCTGGCTAGGAACCTGACCAGGAACCTGGCTAGAAGCCTGGCTCGAGATCAGAGCAGGAAATTGTGCCAGCGGCAGAAATCGGTTGGAGTGACTCTGCGGAGCCTGTGCTGGGGCAGTTTGAGCCTGAGGAGCTGTCGGATTTAAGTTCTGGTTTATAGATGACAAGTTCAATCTATCTATCGGTAATGACGATGCCGACATCTGTCTGGCCTTAGGGACCTGATAATGCCGGTGGTACTTCCTGGGCTGGGACACCAGCGAAGGTGGAGCTGGAGCCGCAGCGGGAGCCTGCGCCTGCTTTGCGCTAAAACTCAACTGCATGTCGTCGTCCGTAGGGGAAACTTGTCCCGAATGCACGTACTGGGGGAGCCCGTAGTAGCTAGGCGGCGCCATCTTTTGCGACGGACTGGAAAACTCGGGGGTGGTGTGAGAGGTGTTGGCGTTGTTTAAGTTGCGAGAAGACGAGGTTGATGACGATAAATTGCTTCGCAGGTCCTCATAGTCGGGAAGCCCCATACGGTAAGCATCAAAAGTCTCTTCGTAGAAGTTTAAATCGTCGAGAGCAGCGCTGTCGTAGCCCATTGCTGATCCCGAACCCGAGCCCATGCCAGCGGATGCAGTGGCCGTCCCCGTCCAATCATCCTTGTCCTCAGGAAGTAAGTTATACCCCATTAACGAGGAGCTAAAGGCGTTTGCGTTGGCACTAGCACGGTCAAAAAGGGCCTGGTCTTCCATTGGACCCTGCAAAACTTGAATTTGAACTAAGTAGTGACTGTTTCTTGATTTTGCTAGCAGTTGCTAGAGGCGGCTGTGGCTATAACCAGTAATGTAGTGCTAGATGATAGCTGACGGCAGCGAGGAATTAGCTGGAGCCGAAATAGCTGAATTAGCTGATTTTAATGATTCCGCTGATTCAGCTAGTGGAACTTTCGTTGGATTGATTTAGCTGTTTTGGTTTAGCTGTTCAGTGATAGCTTCTTTTTAGCTTATGCTTGCTGCGTAGATAACCACTTCAGCAGACAAGCAGAAAATATCAAATAGCAGACAGCAGAGATCAAGGCAGATATTCAATACCTTTACACCGAGAATCAGACAGTAAAGTCACCAGCACTGGTGGTGTAAACTGGTGTTATCTCCAAGAAGTGTGGTGGTAGCGGAGTGGTGATTAGAAATACTATTGTGGATAAAACCGGTAGGAGTGTTTCCCCCGGAACTTCCCAAAATGGCGAGCACGACCCCCCCGAGAAAAATGAACATTCGGAATGCGGACAAAACGAACGATACGAACGAAGCGAACGAGAACATGAGCCAGTGAGAGGTGAGAGTGCGAGACAGGAGAGTAGAGGGTACGAGTGTTGAGTTGACACCAGCGACAAAAAGTTATGGTGGGCAGTGAGGTGGATCGGGGCTTGGATCAATCGGCTCGGTGCCGGTTTTGCGGAGGCCCTGATAAGCCATCTGGGCAGTTTCGGGGGCATTCCCTGGTCGGACGACCTCATTCGGCACTTCCGGCGACGAAGCCTGTGATGTGAGTGGAAGACTGGCAACTGACAGTGAAGAACTGAGGACTGAAGGGACAAAAGCTGCCACCGGGCCGGGTGTGAAGAAGACGAGCGATGGAAATGGATGTGTCCGATGAATGTATCCGATGAATATGTCCGACCTAAATTAAAAGCAGAAAGGCGACCAAGACGAGAAAAATGAGCACAGAGCAGAGACAGGAACACCGATAATATCGGGGACAAGAATAACCCAGAATTGCTCAATTATTAGATCTCGAACTAGAAATCATATATCTATACCTTAGTTAAAATAACCCTAAACAGTACTACTCCGACTACCAGAACCATTATAACGTCGAAAATACGATCATGGCTTCGACCCTCGAGGCAGTGAGGCTGATCTGAAACTAAGTCAGATCTCCACTAGACATGACCCGAGTTCTTTGCTCGACCGGTCCAAAGCTCGGCACGGAACGAGTCTGTCGACTTCCTACCCAATTCCATCTCAGCTTATTCCATCTCAGCTTATTCCATTTAGCTCATTCCATTTGCTCATCCCATTTGCTCATCCCATTTGCTCATTCCATTTGCTCATTCCATCTTAGTCAGTCCCTCCGTCTACTTGGCCCATCCTATCTCGACTTTCCTGCCATTCATTATCACTTATCAATCTTTCTCGGTTTTAACTGCGACTGATTCTCGGCCGTTTCGCTTATCTTGACTTTTAATCCGAGGTCTCATCTCGTTAACTTTCGCATCACACTTCACACCAGCCATCGACCTCTTTATTAACATTCTTCTACCTCCTCTTCCACCGTAATTCTACAGTTTACTGCTTCCATTACATATCTTGTCTATCGTCTATTACCTATTAAACTCAATACTCTCCTGTCGGGAGCTACGATTTGAAGGCTGCTGAGGCTTCACCTGGTCTGGCTCACTGTCCTGTTGCTCGCTGTCCTGCTGCTCGCTATCCTGCTGTTGTGCAATGTACTCTTGCTGAGACTCCTCATCCTCCTTCTTCTCTTCTTGGTGGACCCAACGGCGCATAAAATTCACCAATACCTGCGCCGTCACCACTTGTTCCGCCTGATACAACACCAAAGGCACTAAAAGAAGTCCCAACTTCGGGTTGGCCGACCCGTATTGTGACGACACTAAAGAAACTCCTAAGGCTGCAGTTTTAGCTGGCCCACAAAGCAAAACCGCAACAGTGTCTTTTCGATTATAGTAAAATGGCCTTAATATCTTATACCCCCAATTATATATCTTGGTGGTGTTCTCATTGGGCTCTTCACTAAAGATCTGCTTAATAAATAATGGCCGACTATAGAGATAGCACACCACTGTGAAGAATAAATAGATTCCAATATTGAAAAACACAATAAAAATAACCGAGGCATGGCTGACCTCTTCGAATGCATGTTGAGCAAAAGCAGTGGAAAATGATTGATACATAATCAAAAGCAAACAGAAAGAACTCACCTTGTTAATATAAATCATCCCACAGATTTTCTTCACTTGCTTAGGGAAAATATTTTGCACAATTTGTCCCACAACTAACGGAACGAACACTGATAACCCAATTTGTTTAATGACATTTCGATATAAATCTTGTATACTATGATCTCCCATTGGTTGGTGAAGAGGGTTTCCAAACTCCCATATCCCCTGTAAATACATCTGAACAATAGCTGGCGTGATGAATGTCCCCAAAATGTTTCCAATAAATACTTCACATAATGTCAAAATCTCATTGCCATGGGCTTGTCTAGTCATAATGACATTAGAAGACACCGTGGTTGGGCATGAGAATGTGACAATCATCCCCACTAACACCCAATCGCTGAGGTTCTTATCATGTGCCGCCTTAATCCCCGTGACAATACCATATATGATGGCACTAGTAATCAAGAAAGATGTCGACAATACCGTGATATGAGCTCGCCAATGTAAGATATTGGCAAACAAATCTTTTGTCTTCATTGTGAGTCCACTGGATAAAAAGATAAATGCCACCGCACCATATTCTATAGAATACTGGGCCTTAACTGTCCCACCTTGCTTAGCAAAGTTGGGGAATCGGTAGGCCAACCCAATGAAAACCCCTAACAAAATGAAAAACCACTGGGCCAAGAGGAAATTCCACACCTTAAGTAAATACTTTACTGACTTCTTTTCCTTTAGCTCTTTCCACTCCATGATAAAAGTATGGGCGATGGCCTATGGGTCAAGATGGGTATATATCTGTGAATTGCTTATGATGAGAATTGGCTTTGACACCTGCAGACAATCGCATAACGTCGGCCCGGTACCTTGCAGTATCCGAGTTCCATCCGAGAACATGAGTAGACCAAAGAACAACGACAAAAAGGGGCCACAGACAATGTAATAAAAGACACGGGGAGTTGAACAAGGAGAGATAGAAAGGGCTGAAATAGCCAAGAAACAAAAAGGTAGGACCTAATGTCGGGCAAATAAATATATCAAGTTAAACTGCTGCATCGGCGATGCCACGGCTGCAGCTATTTTGCGCGATAACCTTTTGCAATCAGCATCACAAGGAACTAGTCAGGTGAGCCATTGAAGGTTTAGAGTTACCCTCAGGGGTATTCGGAACAGACTTTGCGAATTAAGCATGACGGCTTAAACATGACAGTTTAGGCATGACGGTTAAAGTATCAGGGATCAGCACATGAACTAGTCATGGGATCGGCACGAGCGATCGGGCATAATAGGTAGGGCATAATAGATAGACATAATGGGCTAATCACAATGGAGTGAGCTGCCCCGATACGACGACTCACTAGCTTTTGTCGGTGGAAAAATTTAGCCAACTAACTCCATGATCCTGACCCTTCAATTGTCTGATGCTCGACAGATGAGATTTTGGGTACATTTGCCTGCATATACCCCCAAAGATGGAACATTGCCTAATTGGGAACAATTATAAACAGATCAAATAACTTTAAGTCACTGATGTCAAACATCAACAACATTCTTCTTCATCATGTCGATGAGACAACGAGAGAGTGATACAAACTTCGTCAATAGCTTCTGGGGCGGCGATGCCGCAGGGTTCTTGGTGATTCAAGGCAAGATAAAGGACTCCATCACCACGATGGAAGAACTATTGGACTACTACCAAATGAGAATCTCCATTGACAAAGAATACAGCAAGAAATTGGACAAGTTGAATAAAAAGATTCCCATGGGTAATACTGAGACAGGATCATTAAAGCTAGCTTTAGAGAAACTTTCTCATGAGAATAGACAAATGGTGGGCTACAACAATAAGTTCACCAACTCGGTTCAAGTGATTAACTACGACAAGCTTGCGCAATTCTATGATGTTTATAAGAAGAAAACCAGCAAGATCGAAAGACACATGGCGAAAATCGTTCATAAACAGACTGAGGCATTGAAACGGGTCGAATCTACTAAAGAAGAGTATCGAGATGACTGTGTACAGCTGAAGTCTTTGACACTATTAGTGCAAACTACTTGGGGTAAAGAATCAGAAAAGAATGAGATGAAATTGAAAAAAGTGAGTGCTTCTGTGGTTAACAAGGAGAACAATTATAAAATGGCCGTGAAAGCTTACAACGAACTCAATCAGATCTATACTCGCGATTGGTCTCTGGCCATCAAGGACTTCTATAAGTTGGAGATTGAGAAGGTCAATCTTTGCAAGATTAATTGTTTCAATTTCTGTAACAACATCGCCACGCTATGTGTTGACAACGACCAAGCAGTGGACTTAGCCAGATCTTGCTTCGCCCAAATACGACCTCCACTTGACCTTCAATCGTTTGGTGACACCTATGGAACAGGAAATAAAATCTACAAGGACCTCGAATTTGTCGATTTCATGAATGGGTTCGAGGAGTCGAGTAAACCTCGAGAGTACACCCTTGCGGACGTGGACATTCCTCCTATAGAATCTTTGTTGTCGAGGTCATATTCTACTTATTCTGCTGCCACTCAAGAGCTCAGAACGGGATCGCCAACATCACCCTCAACAGCCCCAGGGACACCACCGATGAAAGCACCGTCCGTAGCACCGGCCACCGCGCCGGCCACCGCACCGGCTACTGCACAGGCGACTGCACCGTTCCCATCGCCAGGCAAGACCACAGCTAGTCCTAGGATGGGAGCCACCCGCAGTCCCATCAAAACTACCAAAGAGCTTCCCGCGGTGAGCTTGCCACCACCAGAGTCCCCCACCAAGACATCGAGGAAACCCCCCTCTGATATCGACGAGGCACCCCTTGCAAAGACCAATTCGATGTATAGCTCGAGTCCCGAGGATAATCATGACGTATTCTCACTCCGAGGGGGCGATCGGTTATCAGCCGACCACCACAGGTTTGGTAGCAGCAATGGCTCCAACTACTCAAATCCTACGGCATATTCTTCAGAATATTCCACCAACACTAACGGAGAGAGAACATGGTCTTCCCCAAGAAAGAGCGCTAAGGAGAGATCAATGATCCAGGAACTGATCAATATGAAGTCCAAGGAATTGCCCGTCTCTCCTCAGGATGGGCAATCGCAACAGACGGTCGATTTAAGAAACCGAGTTCCATTGGAGAAGGAGTTTTCGGTGGATTTCATCTCGAAAGCCCTCGAAGATTTGAATTCTGGGGGGAATGGCGATATTAACAAATACCGGAAGTCAGCGAGATTGGCCAAGGAACAAAACCAACCAAGACGAATTTCATCATTCGTTGGTAGTGGTCCTTCACCTTTCGTCGATGATAGCAACGAAGTGGCCACCAGATATGACGCCAGACCCTCAAAACCAAGACCTAAGTCGATGTTGGATGTGGTACGACGCGATAGCAGCTACGATGATCTGGAACAGACGGTGATCAAGAACCCTACCCATAAGAGAACTTTGCTGAAGAGCCCCACAAAATCGTATACCGATATCCACTCGATTCTTGATAATGTCACTCCAGTATCGAAGCAACACTATATCATCAAGGCAAAGGCAAGGTACACATACAAGCCTCAGCATCATGGAGAGTTGTATTTCAAGAAATCATGGAACATGTATGTGATTCACAAGCAACAGGACAATTGGTTTGTGTGCGAACTAGCAGACAACTGTAACGATAGGGCCGGAATGGTAGGGTTGGTCCCAGGTAACTACATCATCGAAGGTAACGATTTGTTTTAGCATAGCATCGAATATATGACAAAATAACCAAGAGTGCCCTGTAGCGGAAATTTTAGCCGAACGAACATCATTACACCTGATGTTAAAAATCACATCAAAACAACCGTGAGAGTACCGGACTGCATACAAGCAGGTATCCTTGCTCGAGGTAGAACAAGAGGCAAAAAGCCCGTCAATAAACGATAGTAACTTCTGTATGACAGTAATAGGACCCACTAAAGTCGACACCAGCTCGATCAAAAATCTTCCACCGTTAATTTTGGGCGGGTCCCCGCTCAATACAATCTACAATAGCGACCCGTTGAAGTTGCCCACCACTCAGGTGCTTGATAAGGGCTTCGAGAGAGGACTCTTAGCCATTGATACTTCTCCTTACTACGGAGTTTCGGAGGAAGTATTTGGAAGGAGTTTAGAGGCGCTTCTGGATAAGTGGAAGAGAGAAAGTTATTATATCTGTAGCAAGGCTGGCAGGTATAAAGATGGATTTGATTACTCGAGAGCCAATATCAGAAAGTCGGTCCATACAAGTTTGGCCAGACTCAAAACCTCATACATCGATTTGCTCTACTGTCACGATATAGAATTTGTTAAGGAGCATGAGATTTTCGAAGCTTTGAAAGAGTTGAGACTTTTACAAAAGGAAGGGGTGGTGAAAAATATCGGAATTTCGGGGTATCCTCTCGCATTTCTTGTGGAAATTGCCCAAAAGGCCGCTAAGGATAAGGAAGTGGGAGCTCTTGATGTGGTATTGACCTACTGCAATGGGAATCTTCAGAATGATTTGCTCTACAAGACATTTCACCAGTTTTATGAAGCTGGAGTCAAATTGGTTTTAAACGGATCAATCTTGTGTATGTCGCTTTTGAGATCACAAAAGACTCATGAGTTCCATCCTGCAAGTAAGCAGTTGAAAGACGTGGCCGAGAAGGCAGCGAAATGGTTAAAAGATGAGTATAACATGGAACTTGCTGAGTTAGCAACACGGGTTGCCATTGAAGAATGGCTAGTAGAAGCCAAAGGTAACGGTATATTGTTGGGAGTTTCGAATGTAGAGGAACTTGACTCTGCACTTGACTCGTATGCAGCTGTGAAACAGGACAAGGACGGTGTTGTTGCGAGTGACAAGAAGCTAGCCAAGAAGGTGCGGGAGATCTTGGGACCACACTTCAATGAGACTTGGGCAAGTGGGATTCATTGACCCGGTGTGTGGTGTCGAGGATGAAGGCGGGGCACATTACCCCCGGATTCGCCGCTAGGCCCCTCATTGCCCCCCCGGCTGGAGATGTGTAATGGTGTCTAGGATGTTCTCATAAGTATGGGTGTTTAGATTTTATTTATTACCATCAATTTTCTGCAGGACTACGATTTTGCTGAAATATAGCCAGAATACAACGCCAACGTAGCAAAGGCAAAATGTCGGAGACAGTCATTGAACTTGACAAGAAGAAGCAGATTACGGTGAGAAAGTTCAACAATGTGAATTTGGTTGACGTGCGGGAGTTTTATCTCGACAAGAACACCGATGAAAAGAAGCCAGGGAAGAAAGGGATTTCTCTCACCGAGGATGCCTGGTACAAGTTATTGGATTCTGCGGATGAAGTGAGGGAAGCATTGGAGAAGTTGGGGTCGAAAAAGAGAAAAGCCGAAGGCGATGAGGGTCAATCGAAGAAGACCAAACAGCTGAGCAAGGAGGATGAGGTGACAAAGGTGGAGGAAGCTTCAGAGAAGCTGACCGCTGCAAAGGAGGACCAAGAGAGTATAGAATCAGAAGAGGAATAATATGGCCCTGAGTTATTGTGCGTAAGTGTAGGGGATAGAGTGTAGGGGAGTGTAGTGGAGAGTAGTGGAGAGTAGTGGAGGGCTGCGGAGAGTAGTGGAGGTGCGTAGTGGTGCGTAGTGGTGCGTAGTGGTGCGTAGTGGAGAGTAGCGCCGCGTAACCGTAGAAGAGCGTTAGGGGACTACTTTTGTCGCCAGGGTTTTCCTGCTGGGGCTGTTGCTAGGGCGTCCGACCCCCTCGCCAACAATCACCCAAAAAATGTGCCAAGAACCACAAAGGCCGCAAAGCGAATGCAAATCCCTTTACTAGAGCCCGAGTCGTTATCGACAGGCATGCTCAGCCTTACGGTGCCACGGCCCATCCCATCGCAAATCCATTAGATCAGGCATCTTATCAGGCTGTTGCGTTGTGGTAAATGGCAGTATCATTGCTATCTGTCTTGTGAGTTCTCTTGTGGTCTTATCATCTGACACTTTTAATTTGTCGTGCTCTTTTCGAGATCGCAGACAGTTTTTTATCGCAAACAAAAATCGCAGACAATTTCAGACATTATTGCTCATCATGGGAAAGCCAAAGAGAAGATCATATCCAATTTCGTCATATCCTCCCGATGCTGTCGTACAGACTGCCCCGGACAATGAGGATGGCACGTCTTCTTCGTCGCTAGATAAAACTACTGGGGGAAGAAATGGCGGTGCTTATATAGATCATCGCAAGTATGATGATTTGGCCCACTTCCACTCTTCACCAGCAAGAACTAGAAGAAGATCACTCCAACAGCTACCAAGACAGACAACAAAAGTTTCTCCAGCGAATGACTCAACAAAGAAGCCAAAGACATTTGCCCCGGCCGAGGGCTCTTCGAGGGGTGGTTACTCTAGCAGCCCTCATGCTACCAACGCTAATTCCAATCTCCCCTTGACCAATAGAAATCTCCAGAATTTGCTTAGGGGAAGTCATGGCCAGGAGTCTAGGGGGGGTGTATCACTAGACATGGACAGGTTCGCTAGGGAACAGAGCCAGTTGGCCGATATGGCGGGAACAGAAAACCCGTTTGACATGCTTCCGCATAGTTCTGATGGTGAAGACTATGGAGCAAATTCAGATTCCGACAATTCTTTAGAATTCGGGGAATCAAATCCTCTGTCGGATGACACTAGTGATTCTCGGTCTTTGCATGACGTTTGTTTCCCGGATTACTATGACCATGACCAGGGACAAGATAAAGAAAACACCGTCCAATGGCCCGATCTAAGGGTGTTGTATGAATTTGTACTCCAGGAGCAAGAACATCACTCGGAGCACATCACCTTTGACGAGAGCGTGCCTCTCGAGGACGAACGGAGCGAGCGCTACAAGCCTCGCGATGGTGGTGATGGTGCCCCCCACCACGCCAACGATACCCGTGCTAAGGTGCCCCGCGGTATCAGCGCCAGCCCTACGTCCAAGGCATCTGACGAGCAAACCCCGTTGTTAGACAGCACCGAGATTAACGAAGTGGAAGTGTACGACGGTGCCGACAGCCAAAAGGCTTTCAAGGTGAGACCTACACCCATACAGCCATGGGAGAAGCTGAATGATCTTGTGCCTATACTCCATAAGGACCCTGAACATGATCGTACACACCATCAGAAGCAGCCTAAGGTTGACCTAAAGCGGTGTCGCTTCACCTACTTCCGTAGCGACCTCGAGAAAACTATCCACTCACCCACCATTAGCGGGCTTGTCGCTCCCAACAACACCAAAGTGCGCGAGAAGAGCGGAAACATTTCGAAATGGCAAGGCTCTGGCCGCAATGATGGACAGGATAGCGCCAACGCTAGCGACGACGACAAGTCGGTGACAGAAATGACCTTTGAGGATCTCTTTCTCCCGGGCTACCAGCAGCCCTACAGCCATGCTCCCAGCCATGCACCTAGCCATGGCCCCAGCTTCTATGCCTCGAACCATGCCTACGGGAACTCGCCTAGCCGAAGCTCGCAAGACGCTTCCACTGTAAACCTTGCTCAGTCTACCTCCGGCACTGGAGGACAGGGACAGGGATCAGGAGGGGCTAATGCAAATGCCGCCGGTAATGGAGCCACCAATGCTGCTGCCACCAATAATGCTGCAGCTGCTGTTCCCCCCACCAATAATGCTACTGCCTCCACCAATAATGTCAACGCCGGTGGTGAGGCCCCCACAAAAATGTCTTCGCTCAGAGATCAATCGTACCCTGCCTCGGTATCAGACCCTACAGACTTCGTCAACCCGTTCTGGCTCGATGTTTTGGACCCCACCGAGGAGGAAATGAAGGTGTTGTCCAAGACTTTTGGTATCCACCCTCTCACTACAGAAGATATCTTTTTGGGCGAAGCAAGAGAAAAAGTCGAGCTCTTTAGCTCGTATTACTTTATTTGTTTTGCATCTTTCGACATTGTCTACGAAATCAAACTCCAGAGAACCAAGGAAAAGGAAAAAAAATTGAATAAACTTCAAGAAATGTATGATAATTCCGATGATAAAAGTGTGTTTGGGTCATCTGATCAGAAATCCAGAATGTGGAGAATCCTTAGTAAAATTGTTGGGGGTGGATCCCGTCGTGAGTCTCATCATCACACTCCCACCAAAGATAGCTTGGTCGCTCGCGCTAAATCTACCACCACTGCCAACACTCGGGCAAAGAAGATCAGAGATGGTGAGCTTCTGCCGTTGAACATGTACATTATTGTGTTCAAAAATGCCATTATCACCTTCCATTTCTCCCCCACACCTCACCCCATCAACGTTAGAAGAAGAGCTCGGTTGCTACGTGACTACTTGACGGTGTCATCCGACTGGCTCTGTTACGCCCTCATTGATGATATTACCGACTCGTTTGCTCCCATGATAGAGAGTATCGAGGAAGAAGTCAACTCGATTGAGGATGCCATTCTTAAGATGCATTCGGGTGATGCCAACCTGGATTCTGACTCTGACGATGAGCTGGACGACGAGATGGAGAAACGGGCGCTCCTGAATGAGAGAGCTAGTAATATTCACCACCGTCACCATGATCCTAATGTATTCTACCGTCGTGAACGGTCTAAATCTACTGTCGACAGGGGACCCATGGTTGCGGGGCTCCCTTCAGGTGTTCATGGAACTGGTGACAGCGCAGGACCAATCTACCGCGGATCTTCGAGAACAGGATCTTCGAGAAAGAGTGGCACCAAGAGCAGTCAATCCAAGATCTTGGGCTGGAGAAGAAAGGGCGATATGCTTAGAAGAATCGGCGAGTGTCGTAAGCGAGTGATGTCGGTGCTGAGACTTTTGGGATCGAAGGCTGATGTCATCAAAGGCTTTAGCAAGAGGTTTGTCGAAAGTTTTGATGCCGGATCCAACAACAAAATCGAGATTGGAATGTACTTGGGAGACATTCAAGACCATATTGTCACCATGGTTCAGTCACTCAACCACTACGAGAAACTTTTAGCCCGGTTCCATTCCAACTATTTGGCTCAAATTAACATAGATATGACCCAGGTCAACAACGACACCAACGACGTATTGAGTAAAATCACCATTTTAGGATCGATTGTTCTTCCAATTAATGTTGTCACTGGACTTTGGGGGATGAATTGTCTTGTTCCGGGACAGGGATACGATGGTTTAGCGTGGTTTTGGTCGATAGTTGCGGGGATGGTTGCTTTCAGTATAATTGCCTACAACTACGCGAAACGGGCCAGTGTTATATAGATGAGTAGTAATACAGCTAAGCATAAGATGTGGGTGGAGATAGTAGAATGCCGTATTGCAGCCAACGAAGAGATGACGCTGGTATTACATTGCATTGACACACGCATGCGGTGACAGTGCGCCGGCGACAGAGTGGGGAGGGGGGGGGAAGAAAGCAGATTCCGGGCGTTTTGCAGTACCGTGCGTCTGGGGGGAAGTTGTAGGGGAAAATGCGGGAGGATGCGTCGGGTGTGCGCTATGCTTTACGCTATGCTGTGCGCTATGCTGTGCGCTGTGCGCTGTGCGGTAGGCGCATCGTGTGAGGTGCAAGATGTATGTTTACTGATGTCTGCGAGCTGAGATATGACGACATTTCGCTCCTTTCCCTTCCTGCAGGCCAGGTGTCTTTTTGCTGTTTCCCGTTAGCTGGCAATTAATATAATTAATCTTCATTATCAGTTGCCTTTGGATCAAAGTAAATTAATCAATTGTCCATCATGAGTGTTCAGATGTCACTAGTATTTGGCATCTTGGTGTCAGAAATGGTGATCTTGTTTTTGTTCGTGTTGCCATTGCCTTTTGCCGTGAGGAGGAAAATCGTGAAGGTTGGTGATGTGGCCTGGTCATTGCAACACTTTAAAGTAGCATTGGTCTTTATCACAATTCTTCTTGGATTACAGTTCATTGATTCATTGAACAGAGTCAACAGATTCGACTTTGCCACCAACCCTTATAGCCAAGACTACCTGCCAGTGATGTTGTCGTACGAGCAGTTGGCCACCAAGTTTTTCTCTCAAAGAAACTTGTACATCAGTGGAGCCGTGGTATACTTTGAGTTGTCGATCTACACTGTGTTTACGGTGTTGAAGAAGTTGGTTTTGAAGGAAGAGAAGTTGAGGTCCTTCAGCTCGCACGCTCCCGTCGATGAGGACGAGGAAAAGGAAAAGTACACCACCTTAATTGAGAAGAAGCAGCTCGACATCGACACGTTCAAGAAGCAGTTGGAGGGCTTGCAATCGTCCTACAACAGTCTTCAAGGTGACTCAGAGTACGAAAAAAAGACTGAGTAGAAGTTGCAATTCAAGTTAAGTTCAAGTTAAATTCACATTGAGTTCAGATGGAGCTCAGGTTAGTTCAGGTTAGTTCAGAGTTGAGTTATAAGCGAGACTACACCTTTCTGATATTACACATATATTATAGCAGTATGAGTGAAAAAACGAAATGGTAATATCTACCTAAACACTCAAATAGCTAGGTCTCAAGTGTAGGTTACTAATACATGATGAATAAAAATAGCGATTTTTTGACTTGGCCCTAGCAACAGCACGAGATTCTGTAGCTTCTATCAATTATCAAAACTCCCGTGTAAATATGACAGTTACTTGTCATCTTTCTTGTCATCATTAGCAGCATCACCACTAGAAGTGTCGTGCGACGACGTCTGCGCAGTACTAGCATCGGCACCCGATGCTAATGGATGTCCCGAAGAAGTCCCCGATAAACTAGCGTTAGAAGTGGACGGAGTACTGGTTTGATGGGTTACTTGCTGAGGAATTTGTTGGTTAACGTAGCTGTATCCGGAGTAGATTGGTTGAGTTCCATAAGAGGAATAATTGCTGCTAGGATTGAATGGTTGATAATATTGATTAGCAGCGTAGTACGGCTGCTGGTATCCATAAACCTGCTGAGCCTGCTGGGGTTGGTGTTGAGGTACTTGGTGAATATCGTTATTGGTAATGGCCGCGGGCGAGTGTTGCAATGCACCCCCTGATGCGATTCCATTCTGGGCATATTGCTTGTTATACTGCTGGTAGTAAGCTCCCAAGCCGTAGTTTGGGTTACCGTTACTGGTGGAGCCTCGAGGGCTAGTGGATTTGGCTGCAATGGTGGTATTGCTACCTCCGGTAGCGGCAGTAGTATTATTATTGGTGGGGGTGATACCCGTCTGAATGACTCTCTTAATATCTCTAACAAATAATGGGTACAAAAGATCGACGATTCCCTCTCTCTGGGCCATAGATAATGCCCGTTCAAAAGGGATCCACACCCCTTTCAAGTGCATCGATCCAATCTTTACTACGTGTCTCACCTTTTCCGACTTTAAGATCCCATCTCTACGGCCCCTAGTCATCTGGGCAACGTTCAACAACTTTGTCCCGTTAATCATGTTGTTATCAGCTCTTCTTACCACCGAGACGTTGTTGGCATCGACTTGGTAGCACAAGGTTTTTTCATCTTCCCATACGGTGGTGGTGATTCTAGGCCTGATTCCTGGAGGTTGATACTGTCCCACAGAAGAACTGCTACCGCTCACCGATCCCTGAGGTTGAGAGGTGTCGGCTTGTCCCGCGTAAGAGGGTCCCGATCCCTGACTGTAACTTCTTGCCTGATTCTGGTTCAATTGTTTATTAAGCTGGGGAATAGACTGCTGATACATTGTAGGGTATCCCTGGGTAGGAGCGGCAGCGGCAGGAGCTCCCGTGGCCGCGGAATAAGGGTATCTGTATGCGTACGATTGTTCAGAAGTCGAAGGGTTCTTGGGCCCCGTAGCGGGCTGTTGAGACAATTGTGCCAGTTGAGGCTGTTGCTGCGGTGCCAGTTGCTGCTGAGGAGCCAGTTGCTGGTTGAGCATGTAGTACGAAGCGTACGGCTGATTCATCTGCTGCTGCGTCTGGGGCACCGTCGAGCCATAATTACCGTTCAAAATCTGGTGATACTGTTGCGTCTGATCAGGGTAGTAGCTAGCCTGACTGTATTGTTGCACAGACTGGGGCAACGCCGACGACGCCCTCTGAGGGATCTGGGAGTACGGTGACGGCTGCAACGTTTGGGACCCCTGCGTTGGCGGCTGGAGACTGGAGTTTGCCGATGAAGCAAAAGGAATCGATCCGCCAGTAGCCCCAGCGGCACCAGCACTAGCTCCTGATTGAGGTATTTGATACGCTGTTCTGTACTCAGGCAACACGCCCTGGTGGCCTGTGCCGTGGTTTTCCAAATTGGACATAGGACGGTGAGTGTTTAGCTCAGCTTATCGCAAAAGAATAGTGGCTAATGCTTTTAGGTTTTGCTGCTAAGACTGTTGAGCTTTGTTGATTCAACGATAAACTCAATGGTATCAAAGGCAAAATAAAGAACAGTGATAATTCTTATTAACTTGCGGTTGACCGTTAGTTAACTGATTGAGTTGACTGACTGACGGTTAACGGGAATAATCTGTCCTGTGCCGTTGTTTACAAACACCTTTTATTTGTCTATCACTAAGATGGACAAGCGTAACTTTTGTAGTTGTGCCGAGTTAAGCGTAAAACTTGGAAGTAAACGAAGTAAAATAAACTTTACAAATGAGCGGCCGCTGGGCTAGATAAATTTTTCTAGAGGATGCGTGTTTTCGCTGGTCCGTAACCAACAAAACATCGATGTCGTACAAACGAGAATTTACAAATACACCATGATAACATCGGCCAGAGTGACTACATTTCTAGTTGAAGGGGATACATTGGAAGTCATACGATACTACTATCATCATAGCTATTACTAGTACACCACAACACTTACGAGTAACATTGCATCTGTTGGACGCTGAACGTCTGTAGGAAGGGTTAGCGGCTGCGTGGCAGGAATCCAACAACATTGCGGGCTACTAACGCGGAAAACTATTTGCACGTCCAGATGCCGGCATTCATGACCACTAGCGAGTATGTGCATGCTATGCGCAATGCGGATTGGTCGAAAAGGGTTTGTCAGATGGAATATTCTACGGGAATGGCAACCAAACGATCGGTCTTGATCTGTCGCCACGGCCCGGACATCGGCAATTTACATATGATTGTAAAAATTTGTCTCAAGAATAGCCATCGCTAACGCTGCATTAACTAGGTTAGTAATGTATGACCTAGCATGCTGCTATTGAATAATAAATAATATATTGTAGTAAGGCGTAGGACTGTCTATCTCGCGCCACATATGCAGGTATATGGGTTGCAAACCCAAACTCTCGTCGCCCCCTCGCGGAATCGATGTCAAAGAGGGGTAAACAGTATTGGCTCGCAATCTTCGAGGGATTCATCTCCGAGATCACAAGTACAAGACAACACTTAGTTCAACGCGTCGAGCTTCGTGACCGCTGCGTCCGCATGATCGCACAGACGCATGCAAAGAATTAACGGCCTGGTTGTCAGGCTGGTCAGACTGGTCAGATTGATCAGAGGTGAAAAGAAGTGGCTACCATGGTGGGCGCGACGTGATTTCTACAACGCTCCCCAACACTTTTGGCCCAGCCTCCACGTTTATTACTCGAGAGCAATTATGACAAGGGCGCATTTATTGTGTCACGGGCGAAGTCAAATTACCTGGCAATTTTTTGAGCTCTCCCAGTTTGCTCACTTTAACTCAACCTGTCGCAACTCTGTACTAGCCTCTGTATCATCTATCCCATCAACATCTATCATGTTGTCTCGTGTGCTGGTCTGGTGGATAGTGGCATGATGGCCATGCGCATATCTGCAAATAGCGCAGAATGCTTTTGGGTACCGTCTCAACTAGGTAACTCATTCCGTGTCGGGCGAACGATCGCTTCGCTATACGACCCCAACTCAAAATGAATTTCCTCTCGAATAACCTTAGAACTCTATACTCTCCCTCCCATTAACTTTATTCTCGATGAAATAACTACAGACATCCTTATCTTTATCAATATTGTTGTTCGTATTTTGCTGTCATGCTATGTACAAGTATCAAAGGTGCATATAGTTTGATTTTTTGAGCGAGCGTTTGCAGCTTCGCTCTTTGTCACCCTCCAATGTCGCCTCTGTATAAATCCTTGATAACGCGCTTGTCCTTTATTGTTTCAGCAACTATACTTTGAACTCGGTCAGGGAAGACCCTGCCATACCAAATAGGCTCATCACCTAATGGGAAATAAATAAGATTGCCCGCATACACATGCCCCCCAATGTGACTGATTAGTCCCACATCAAGTGGGATATCTTCAATTTTAGCTACCGCTTCAATTTCTCTACTGATCATGGGTGCAAGCACTCCACATCGAATATCACGTTGTGTATGTCCACAGATAGCCACTAAGTCTCTTTCCATCGGATACTCCTTAAAAAAATGTCTTAAATCTCCTGCTTGTCTAGTCACCTTCTTGGGTGAACGTACAAAAGGATTGTACGTGGCCCGTACATGCTCATGTTCCTCAGGAAGCAAATATCTCTCCACAAACGCTTCCGTATCATCAAGATGGAATCTAATAATCTTATAATCTGGAATCACCATCACCAACTGTTCTTGGTCCTGAGGCTCGAACCTTTCCACAAATTCTTGGTGGTTATTAAGAATCATATTCGACATCAATACTGGATGCATGGCACTGATTTTACTCTTAAACCCGAGAAATTTCGCATTCAATGACCCAGGAATAAGTTCCACTTTCGAAGGCATGTCATCAAAGCTGGCAATGCCATGGTTCAAATTGATTAAATGTTTCCATGGTAGGGCCGCTGTATTGTTCAATGGCCGATTGAAGTCTATCTGCTTGTTCCTGGGGAACTCAGGAATATCACAGTACGTACATCCCGTATCGTACTTTGGCGGCGTCCACGTAGGTATAAACGACTTGAATCTCCGCGACCTTAGCATGGACGTTTATCGTCGAATAGTGATTTCTACGGTTTATATACTGCTCGTCGGCGATAATATCGACGGAATTAAAATTATGACACAAAAATACAGAGGTACCCTACATAAGTTGCAAAATTTACCCTTGAGGGCTACCGTCGCCACCGCCACCGCCATCATTTATGGCCCCTTTTCGCTAACTGGCGCTAAAATTACCCCAGCCTACTTCGCCATATCTCCGTTTAAAGTCCACCCCCGTCTCTCCTTATCCCAGGAGGCCACTTCCCTGAGCATCGATCGCACGAGAATGATGCGCTCTTCCTGGCCCGCAGACAACTTTAGATGTTTCAAAATGGCATCAGAAGTGCTAAAGGTATTAGGTGCACTCTTGAGGTACTCCACGAGCTTGCTCATGAGCTCTTGTTTGTCAGACTCAGGTTTGGGGGCTACCGTAGTAGGCGAGTCATCGCGCTTTTGCTCCTTGAGACTCTTTAAAATCGACGACGATGACAATGGCGATGCCTTATGGCTCTTGCGAGGGCCAAACTTTCCGGCAAGCCCGAATTTCCCCGTCCAAGTGGGGGTACCAATGTCCTTAGTTCTTGTGAGCTTCCGCGATCTCCGGAGCGACTCCGCGGCCTTGCCGGCCATCTTAGTGGCTTCCCTCTCTATCAAACTGAGCTCGTGGTTGTTAGAGTCGACGATCTGGTCGTGCTGCAAAGTACTGTGGACCCCACCACCAGAGAATATATCTTCCATGATTCTGTTCTCATCTTTGGACTTCGAGTTGCCATTTTGCTCCTCTTCTTCACCCTGGTAATTGTCAAGCTTCGACACCCCCATGATCTTCGCTACCTTGTAAAAATCATCATCATTATCGTGCTTTTTCTTTAGAGTGTTGGATTTTCTCGCTTTGGAGCCCCGGAAGTTCTTTTCTGCTCCTCGAAACATATCCCCCGTCTCCGTGCCCGCTTCGTCTTGATCTCCCAAGGTGAACAAGTCATGCAAGTCATTGACCTTAAAGAACCGGCGCTGTTTCGGGTCCTTCAAGACTTTATTGGTTAAAAACGTCTTGAAAATCTGCCGATGATAAATCTTTTCTTCGATGGTCCCCGTGATCATGAGTCTATAAATGGTGATGTCCTTCTTCTGGCCCAATCTCCAAGCTCTCTCTCTCGCCTGAATATCAGTGGACGGGTTCCAGTCTGGATCGTAGATAATCACTCTGTCTGCGCCGGTTAAGTTCACTCCCAACCCCCCGACCTTTGTCGTCAATAGAAATACCGCGATACGAGGATTAGTGTTGAATTCGTCGACAAGATCCTGTCTCCTGGAAATGGGAGTAGACCCATCCATTCTCAAGTAGGTAAATGTCTTGTTGTTTGCATCCTCCTTGGTGGTGTTCTTGTCCAATACTCGCAAATTCCCAAGAAACTTCTCCAAGATATCGAGCATCTGCTTGGTCTGGCAGAACAAGAGAATCTTGTGGCCCTCGTACTCCCATAATTGTAAGAGATTCTTCAACACTTGCATCTTCCCGGACTTGGCCGGGTTGCCGTAGGAGCTCCTGTTCTTGAGCTCGTCTCGGTAGATCAAGTCAGGATGATTACAGATCTTTCGCAACACATCGACCCCCATCAACACATTTCGGCGACCCTTAATGATGGCATTCAAATCTTCACTGTGGAGAAACTTTTCATAGAGATCCTGCTGGATTTTTGTGAGCTTGACAAAGAGCACCATCTCGTTCTTCTTGGGCAAGTCTTTCGCCACGTCAACTTTAAGTCTTCGAAGAAGGTAAGGAGATATAAGGTCTCGCAAGATCACAGCACATTTGTAGCCCGTCTGCACTTGAATATTGGAGGCATTCGCATACCCACCCATATTAATGGGGATAGCAAACTGTTGCTCAAACACTGGCAACGTCCCTAGTCTCCCCGGGAATACAAAGTCAAATAGCGACCAAAGCTCTACTAAGTTGTTCTGGATCGGCGTACCCGACAAAATGACTCGGTTATGGGTCTTGACTTGCTTGCAAGTGAGCGAAATGTCCAGGTTAGGGTTTCTTATCTTGTGGCCCTCATCGAGGATGCAGTAGCCCCATTCTCGGGGCAAGATGTAGTTGGAGTAGATTCTTAAACCCACGTAGGTAGTAACAAGGACGTGGCCCTTTTCCATGACTCTGTTGATGATATCTTGGGCATTGATATGGCTGGTAGCATTTTTAATCATGGTTTTAGAAGAGTTTGGGTCGTGAAACTCGAGAAACTCGTCGATCTTATCCTCCGAGGCCAAAGACCCCATCCCGGATCCTATACTATGCAAAATCACACATCGAAGCGGAGGCCACCAGCGATGGAACTCATTGACCCACTGGTTCAACACCGTGGCCGGAACAACCACCAACACAGGCTTGGTTAATAATCCCGAATAATGCAACCCAGCGATAAACGATATAACCTGGATGGTTTTTCCTAGACCCATCTCATCGCCAATAATCCCCCCGGTCTTTTGCGAGTAAAGTTCCCAGAGCCACTGGACCCCGGTCTTTTGGTAGTCAAAGAGCGAGGGGAAAATGTCACCAGGAAGACGGAACTGTGGATTCAAAACGGCATCGGGAACGTTGGGATGCGGCTTGTGCCATTCTTCTATATCGCTGTCGCTGCCTTCTCTCAAGGAACTTCTGCCTTTGATCCAGGTCCGGAGTCTCTTTTGATACAATTCTTCATTCCCATCGTCCAAGTTGCGTTCGGCAGATGCAACAGAAGCCGTAGCTGTTAATGCGTCTTCGGCGACAATATCGTCCCCAGCGTCCTCCTCAGGCTCATTATCATCCTCTTCAGCCTCATCGTCGTCCTCGGCGTCATCTGGACTGTAATCATCGTCTTTCTTTATCCGCTTCCGAGGCATTTCGTAAGTATAATCCTCATCATCTGCTTCATCCACATCGCCATCTTCCACATTATTATCCGCATCCTCTCGTTTGTCCTCTGTATCTTTTTCCTCTCTTTTATCATCTCTGAATCCCGGCTCTCTTAGGTACATATGGCTCTGCGCCAGCTCGGACGCCTGCTCTTGCTGAAACGCATTGGTATTCCCAAAGGCGGTGATCTTTCCTATTCTCACCAAAAACTCCCGCTCAGACTCTCCCGGTAGCCTCTCATCAGTCACTTTCAGGACATCCCTGGTGCTCTCCAACTGCTTCCTGCTTTCCTCCAAACGACCAGTGATATCTTCGATATCGGCCCGCAAAGGAAGCAACTCGTTCTCCTCGTACCACGCAATCTCATCCTTGAGTCGCTTTCGCTCACTAAGCTTCGTACGAGGATTCTCAAGCCGATTCTGTAGCGCTCGTATCTTTGCTAGCGACTTGTCGATATCCTTGTTGCTCTTGTCTAGTCTTTTCTGGTCCAACTCAGCATCCTTGCTAATGAGCGCTTCATTCGCCCTCTTAGTGATCGAGCTTTCTAGATCATCCTGGTCCACTAGCCTGGCTCCTAGCTCATCCACAGACTCTTTGTCACTTTTATGGATAGCGCCACTCATGATTACGAAGAATTGCAATTTGGCCATCTTATGATAAGTGCATATGCAGGATAATGAAGAGAAAAGTCAAGAGAAGGAAAGAGATATAAGAACAGACAATCGACCTATTCCTCGTCCAAGTTTCCGAAGTTTCCGTTAAGTTTCTGTCTGAGTATCTCTAAGTTCCCATCTGAGTTTCAGTCCAAATTCCTTCTACATACCAATTTTGACAGCATTAAAGGATGCCGAACGTCACATTGAGCCGATTACAACTGGTTCCAACCTAAAGAATAAAGTATTATATGCGTGTTCATTGCTTATAATTGCGTAATCTTGAAGCCCTAGGAATTCAATCTCTTGTTTAACATCCCTAAATATATCTAACTACTAGATGGTGTTCTCCCAGTTCTTGTATCTATTCGTCGACACCCTGGACATTCTACTTTCCGGCATGACTAGTAAATCATTTATTGATCCGATACTGAACTATTAAAATACCCCCTGGAATTTATCCTAGTCTAGTGACCCTCTTCCTGACTTGTTATCTTGTCTACGACTGTGAAAGGTGCGCAGTCTACTCTTTGCAGTCTCTTTCATTCTCTTTCATTCTCTGTCTTGTGTCTTTGATGGCAGACTCTTGGATCTGACTCCTTACCCAAGATTATTGAAAAGCATGGGAAGCAATTGTCCTACACTAGACCATATTGACATTCCCCTGGTTCCGGCCCTTAGCCAGCAATTCAGCAAACAGACTCCACCTAGAACTCCATATTAACTCCCTAATCCACCAATCTCCAGCAAATTGAGCCAACTCATGCCGGAAACTTCGTCCATCAACTTCATCTATCCACTCTATCCACTCCATCCACCGTCCCTTCTACCTTCCTTTCTCCCCGAGATGCGTTGCATATCTGTGCATGCATCGTAACGGTTGATTGTGATTCACATATGGAAATAACCATCTGCTAATGTGTCACGAGCGGCGTACATTTGCGTTGCATATCGCATAGAACATACAGCCTGCAGAAAAATCGCAAACAAAAACCTTACACCATGCCAATAATCATCTAGAGCTATCACACCTCCAGAATCAAACAGCACTGTAAACTACCTGGACTTCAGACCTCACTTGCACGCCTACCACACTGTCATTACCTCCCTCCACATACTAAGCCTACACACCGTATCGACTACTCTATGCTCTATTATGCCTATTTTATGCGCGAATTGCTGCAAATATCTACTTATGCCTCGGGTTTATGCCCCCAGAACTTCTAGCCTCTACTGATGTGCTTCTTTCTGCAAAGACTCAAGACTCCTCTCGTACAACTGCTTATCTTCCTCACTCACCAACGTACTGAACTCAATCGGAACCTCAGTGATGGTCTTGTTTGCTCGTCCAATGTCGCCCATTAACGTCTTGAACCACTTGGCTTCTCCCTTACCAAACACCATGTTGTATGCTGATCCCTGTCTATTTGCCCTTGCCGTACGCCCTACTCTATGTACATAATCCCGCGAAGAGTTAGGAAGATCGTAGTTTATGATATCGGTGACGGAATGTACATCAATACCACGAGCAATCAAGTCTGTAGCCACCAAGATGTGCACCTGTTGATGGGCAAACTCCTTGATGATTTTCGATCTGATGCTTGTCCTATTATTTGTGGAGTTGAGATACGATACAGTCACCTTGTGGGGCAAAAGTCCTGCAAAAAGCTTCTCTAGAAGCAGACTAAGTCTCATGGACGAATCATTAGATTTGGTAAACACCAACACATTTTGCAACTTTTCATTGGCAATCAAAAACTTCGCCAAGATTAATGGCTTGTGAGGCGTCTTTGCCGTTCC
The DNA here is from genome assembly GCA_031081885.1 of Priceomyces melissophilus. Classification (NCBI taxonomy): domain Eukaryota; kingdom Fungi; phylum Ascomycota; class Pichiomycetes; order Serinales; family Debaryomycetaceae; genus Priceomyces; species Priceomyces melissophilus. The sequence goes on along the minus strand of JARYTE010000008.1, from coordinate 166,304 downwards.
AAAACTGAGCGTATACTCATCTAGAGTCGGAGGTAACGTGAACATCTCCTTCACCAAGCTTTTTTCGTCATTGACAACGATCAACCTCGGTTGCTGGAAGTCAAGTAATGCTAGCTTTCCCGCATCGGTGGTCAACGTGGCTGAGAAAACAAGCTTCTGTACCCCTAATTTCCATGTCTGCGATATGTCAGCGGGCCTTTCAAGATGGGTGAGTAGAATTTGGCACCAATTCTGGAACGACTGATTCAACAAACGATCGGCCTCATCAATGACAAGGTATCGCAAATCACGTAGACTGAGAGATTCCGAGTTCAAATGATCGACTAGACGACCTGGTGTCGATACTATTATATCGGGAACATTGGCCACAAGCTTCTCAGCCTCCTCTTTAATGGCAATATCGCTTCTCAAGCTCATTACCGACAAATTTGTCCCCCTACATAAACCGACAAATGCTGCCTTCACTTGGTTTATAAGTGGCTTGGTGGGCACCAACACAATGGCCCTCACTCTAGGTACCACTCGCTGGTAAAGGGCTTCCACTATAGGAATCAGATACGCCAAAGTTTTCCCCGACCCCGTCGAGGCGTTCACTAAAACATCCCCCATGACATCGGGTCTAAAACTATTCTTGCTAATATCGTCCAAAAGGATGTCCAATGTCGCAACCTGCACGGAGAAGGCCTTTTCCACTCCCATCAGCTTTAAATTGTGTAAAACCACTTCCGATAAGCGAAAGTCTGTAAAGGGCTTTGTTATCGAGGGAGAGCTGTAAATAGGATCAGCAAGCCAGTTCAAATTATTCGTATAGGCTGAAACAGAAGTCAATTTCTTGTCACGAGGAAGCTGGGGCTGGGGAAGAGGACCAAACCCGTGCTTCTCCACTTCCTCAGTAGAATCTTCCTCTTCATCATTTTGGGTCTCCATTACACTTCTGAACTTGGAAAAGATTGTCAGATGTTTGTTTTCGTAGTTTGGATCATTATCTTTGTCGATGTCTTTAATTCCCTTGTCTTCAAGGTCAGGGTCTTCATTGCCGGTGTCTTCAGTATCATTATCCTCATCTTCCATTTCTTGGTCACTATCACTATCACTTTGCTCTTCTTCCGAGTCATCGCTTATCTCATCTTCATCAATCTTATCTTCCTCCCCATGCTCATCGTCCAGATCGCTCTCCGAGATACTCATCTTTCTCTTTCGTACCGATGGGGATTCCGGAACAGTCCCATCAAAGGTACCACTGGTACCACCATCGTGCACCATATCATCCTGAGACAAAGCCAGAGGATCAAATCTAGGCGCAAACATCCTTGCTGATGGTAATCCCATCGCAATAATTTTCACGACATTTGGCATTTTATGAAAGTCCACCGACCTGCACATAATCCGGGGGTCACCACGACTTTTCAAAATCGATAAATTTTCAACATCATCTTCAACACCATGCGAGTGACGCCGACGTTATTGAGAGGCAGGTCGGTGTGGAAGGGCCCTCACGTGGTGCCTTTGCCCTTGGGAGATGCCATCAAGAAAGGAGCACCTATCAGAACGAATGCCAGAAGCTGTACTGTTCTCCCGCAGTTTGTGGGCTTAAAGTTTCAGATTCACAACGGGAAGGAATACGTCGAAGTGGAGATCACCGACGACATGGTTGGGTCGAAGCTTGGGGAGTTTGCACCAACAAGAAAGAGATTTCAATATAAATTTTCTAAAAACTAGGTTGTACATAGGGTATATTACACACGATTGATAAGAGTGATGTAGGACGATTGAATGGAAGGTGCTTGGAATGGTGATGACGGACTGGAATGAAGTGGAGGAATGGAATTTGGAATTTCTAGGGTGTAACTTGGAAGTGGATAGGGAGCATTAGGGAGAATTAGCGAACCTAGGGACCCCTAGGGAGACCTTATGAACGCTCGGTACACTCGTTAGCGACAAAGCGAGCTTCCGCATCTATTCTCGCGAGCGCGGGTTATAATCATCCATACGACGCTGTCTAAGTTCACCGGTTCTATCCATCTCCGGCCACTTCCCCCACCCGTTCAACCGTATCACCAAGCAAGTAGCGTTGTCACTTCCCCCAATGTACTCTACATACTTTACCACTTCTTCAGCACACTGCTGGGGGCTTCCATGAGGCTGTCCCTTCATGTTATAATTCGAAATCACGATATCAGCAATCTCTTGGTCAGTGATCTCTCCGGTGATCCCATCACTACAGAGCACCAAAAAACTCTCGTTACCCCCAAGTCCCATTAGAGTGTAGTTCGCTATCTCCTCTGGAGTAAGTTTCTTGTGGATAGTGTCGGCATCGCCGATAATATACTGACTCACATCAGGTTCCGCTGTGACGCCCAATTGCTTGAAATCGATATCACCAAATGCTCTAGTGTTAGCTAGCGCCACAAATCGTTCCTCCCCAAAGGAATCTACCATGAAGGCAGCAGCGTAGCGTCGTAATCGAGTGGATTCAACCGGGTTTGAAGGGTGATGAGGTTGCGTGAGCCCGTGGGCTTCCCCGCTAGCGTCCACTAAAATCGCCCTAGTGTCGCCAACGTGCGCCACAGTGAGTCGCGAAATAGTGCCGCTATTGAAATAATACTGCTCGGCAAACAGCGCTTTAGCGGGGTCCTCGCTGTAGAGCGTCTCGATAAATACTGAAGTGCAAGTGGACCCGGACTTGCTTTGGCCCGCCAGAAAGTAGTTATAATCAGCATTAAGAAAAGTCAATGGAAGACGGAAATGCCAATCATCCTCCTTCCTTTCTATACCAGATAGTTTAATTGGGGAGGTGTTGTCGGCAATGGCGGCGAAATTCTTCTTTCTCTCTCTATACCACCGTTTCCAATAACCCCCTACGTTTTTTGCGTAGTTCTTAATAAGCTCATTACGATATTTATCTTTGGGACCAATGAGGTTATCCCCCTGCTCTACCTCCTCTAAAAGACTCTCGCTAAGATACTGAGCACATTCGTGCCCCCCATGGCCGTCGAAAACACTGAAATTAAATACTGCCTTCTCACCAGGCACTTCTAGTACTCCAGCGCAATACCGATCTTCATTGTATAGTCTACTGACTCTCGAAGTGAAATGTCCAAAATGTGAAGGACTCTTGAGCAATGGAACCCGTAGAACCATGCCCTTCTGATGGGCCGATGGCTCGTTATCTATGGCAGTGAATTTGATGGTGCTCGTTACATGTCGATAAAGTCGAGGTGTTGGCGACCTCTTGCTTAAAAGCGCCGTAGTACGAGATCTGAATGCCATTGGAGCCCCTGGACCTCGCATCGAGTACTGACTCGTGGATGACTCGTGGATTATAGCGTCGAAAAGTTAGTTTACAATATTCGATCGAGACCCTGCCAGCAGAGGGACGGCAGTCTTTTGCCGAGCGCCGCGGGGTCAACTCCACACCGCGATGCGGCCCCTGGACCACACCGCTATCTCAGCAAAAAAATAGCGCCAACATAGCGCGGCAGAAAATACTGCTGCTGTAGTGCCTGCGGAGATAGCTCCATCCACCTCCCTAAGTCTATGCCCTATTCTGCAACGTAAATTTAACCATCTAAATTTAACCATCTAAATTTAGCTATCTACACGGAGCCCCTTAACTACAAACAGATAAACACATTATACATTACTCTAAATAGTCAAAGTATCATCTTCATCTTCGCTGGCATCGGAGTAGCCTCTAGCGGCAGTGTACCCCCGGCTGCCAGCCTGCCCACCAGCTTGCTCGCCAGCAGCAGAGCCGCCCCGCTGGAGCGTCGATGCTACGGTATTGCCTAGTCCGGTGATGGCCGCACCCACACGCGTCCACCACGCACCACCGGCGCCGCCAGCTGCGCCAGCTGCAAAAGGGGCTGCAAAAGGGCCCCGGGTGCCATGAGCTCCACGAAGAGCCAATTGCTCGTCGTCGCCGTAGCCAAAGTTGTAGTCGTGGTCCTCGTTCTGGGCTGCATCGTAATCGTCTTGGTACCCTCGGTCTATTCTGTTGGTAGCGTTTGAAGCCAAATACTCGTGGAACGAGCGGCGATTATTCTCGTAGTTGAGATTGGCGGCCGCAGATACCGCAGAGTGCTCCAGCTGCGAAGGTTCGCGCCCCCGGCGCTGTTTCCGCTTAAAGAGCTCCCTATCTATAGTGCGTCTCCCCTCGGCAATGGCCAAGTCAGTACGCTGGGCACCGTGCAGTTCCATATCGTTAGGGCTATTTTGGGTATCATCATCAAAGGCCCAAGATTCATCGAATGTCGAGCTCAAACCTAAGCGTCGCTTGAGCCGATCATAGACGTTAAATAAGTTGAGTATCACCGGTATGAGCACGAGTCGAGGGAGCCAGTCGTTCATTAAATTGAATAACCCAGTTAAGTGGATCGACTTCCCGAACCACGACTCGAATACCGACTCTCTCGAGATAAAAAGGGTAATAAAATTGTAAGAGAGTGGGATAGTCAATCTGGCGATGTAAGTGGCGTAGAAACATGCCGACACCGGGTCAGAGTTGTAACTCACCAAATGGTAAGTGTTGAAAACTTTCAAATGCGTTAGCGAATTCAATGCCGCCACCAACATGTACGAGAAGACCGCCATCGACGTGAATAGCCTTATTGTAGTCGACGACTCGATGCCAGTGGAATATAGCAACAAATTGATAATGGAGAATCGGGTGGAGTGGAAGAACTCCGATTCGATTACCGCGAACGACGCCGCAAACATTAGCGCCGACGTCACCCGGTTTAGCGAGGGAACGACGTAATAGTGGAAAAAAAATAGCACGCGCGGCAGCAGACTCCTTCCGTGTCCTCCAGCGGCGCCAGCAATGCCGTCGGCGTCTCTAAACACCAAGCGATTCCGCATGGCAAGATCTGAGGTAGTTCTCGCCGTTATTACGTCCTCGAGGGCCAAAATACGACGGAAAAGTGTCTCAAACTCCGTTTGGTATGCAACATAATTATACAAGTGTCTGTTAAAGCTCGAAGTCAACTTTGTCATGTAGGTTTCCGACAAATCGTCACGAGAGATGGCGGGTCCCTCGTCGTCGCGCGAACCGCCGGGGGCATCACCGCCAAACTGGCCGCCAAAAGGGTCGCCCGCGCGCTGACTTTCCACTGACTCCTTTAAATCCGGCGGTATCTTGTAGGCCAATTTTAGAATCCAGTCCCTTAGCACGATGTCACTATTGTCGGGCCTACCAAACTTCTTGGCCAATTCTAGCACCTGGTAGATATCTTCTTTAAAGCTGATCTTGGTGTCCTCCAAATTATCGACCAACCGAGGTACCTGGCGATATAGCAGGTTCAACGACAGGACTATGTTACCCTCAGTCCACTTGTTACGAGGTATACTCACAAGCCCATGGCCCATGAGCCATAAAACGAGCACTAATGAATAAATATGCGAGAGTGCGATCACCATTAATTTTAGTTGCGTAGCGGAGAGCCCGCCTACCTCTAGCACCAAGTACACTACGCCCGCCAACGACACCGCGAGCACAGCGAGCTGGAACTTTAAATTTTTCTTGAGGGCGTCCCTAAGCTTATTCGCACTAGAGTAGCACCCTGAACGGTAGAACTCCTGAAGCACGGGGAGAAGTAACCACGTTAGCAAGAAGGTAACCCAATAGTTTGTTTTCCATAAGTAAAGCACTGTCGAGTCAGCGATATCAAACCAAATCTTTTTGGCGGTGGAATTGGATGATACGTAATCTATGGGGAGTAGAAACACAATTGATAGCGGATTAAACACCGCTAGTATGAGGGAAAATTGCGAGTAGATTGCGTATTTGAACACATTAAAGTAGAGCCTTATGCCCCATATCGTCAACAAGAGCGATATGGCGTACGATATAAAGAGCACAATCCACATCGATTAAATAGTGCCGATGCTAGTTCTGTGCCACTTCGATCGTTCTTTTGTCCACGCTTTCGATTCTATACTATTATGATAAACTGTGTATAGCAGTGTGTTCTTGCTTAGCTTAATCTGATCCCTCTATTCGGGGTGCTTGTCGCCAATTGTGTACTTGTGCTGTCACTTGCTGGCTCTGGCTTATAACGGTTTTCTGCGCCTTTGTCAAATTCACCCCGGCACGCCCTAACCTGCAAGCTAGCGAGTCCCCTCGCTAGCTCCAGGTGGCCAGAGAAAAGGGGTCGCGAATTTAGTGAGGCTTGCGGCAAGGCTCCCCCAAGGTTTACCGATCTAAGGAGTTTTTGCTGGCAGGGCCCCGCGAAACCGAGACTCTCGCGACTCCTGGCCCTCGACTCTAGCGAGCAGTTTTGCCTGCTTCCTCCCTGACGCCGCCCACTACACCATGACGCACCTCTCCATCGGACTTCCCGGCACTCCCGCACTAAGTCGTGACACTTATTTCCACTTCACTTAAAATCATACTAATATTCTTTTTCACAAGGATGTCTGATGACAACACTAGCAAACCGCCCAGAAAGTCGGTGGGCTTCGCTCCTCCCCCAGAGGAAGACCTATGGGAGCATCACAAGGACGTTAGGCGTAAGGAAGAAGAGCGTAAAGAGATGAACCCCTTTCATAAGATGCCTGCAGAGCTATCGTATTTACAAAAGAAAAAGCCTGCGCCCAAACCAATTGGAGGCTATCCCGAGCCTAAGCAGGAGATCTACGTGGGACCACTGTTTGAAGAGTTGGGCGAGTTGAGGTACTTGGATATCAAGGATGTTTCGTTGGTGAACAAGGCTACCGAAGTGAACTTTAATTATCCACAAATTTGGAGACCCATTCCAAAGAATCAGGTTCTTGTGGATATCCAATTTTCATCAATCAATTCGATCGATTTGACGAAAATCTCTCAGTATTTGCTCAATGTTAGTGACGTCAAAGTTGGGATAGGATACGACTTTGCCGGGAGAATTCAAGATGTAGGTAAGAACTTTAGGACCTCAGGGGAGTTTACTGTGGGCGATGTCGTCATTGGGATCATCGATCCTTATGAGAAAAAGGGATCGCTCTCTTCGAGTCAGCTAATTACGCCATCAAAGGATGTGATTGTCAAGATTGACGATGCCACTTTGGCTAAGATAGCTGCCATTGACGTCCGGCTTAACTTTTCTAAAGTTTCTGAGAGTGAGGGATTCGAGGTCGAGTCGTCGGACTCTTCTGAAATCGAGACGGAAGCTGCTACAGGTGAAGGCGACGGCGACAATGCCGGCGACAATGCAGGCGACAATGCGGGCGACGGTGGGGATGACGCTGCAAATGCTGATGCCAGCGACAGTGCAGCTCCTCGCGCATCCAGGCGCCCGTCCTCGGCTAGTCTTGCTGTCGACTCCGAGCTCCCGCCGTTAGCAAAGCTTTCGTTATTTCCCTCGCTATATTGTAGGGCCAAAAGCATGCTTAGGTACTCTGATGGAATATTCCAAAAAACGGGCAAGGCTAATATCATGATCAATGGTGGTGATACCAATATCGCATACACTATAGTGCAACTACTCAATTCTTCGCTCTACTCGTTTTTGAATGAATTGAACTTGGTATTGGTTGTCAGCGAACGAAATATTGATAAAGTACATAATTTTGTGAATCGATTCACCCGCGGTCCTTACTACGATGCTTCGAGAGTCAAGAGATTCCAAGTAGTGAGCTTTGATGTCCATAATGAGGATCTCGTCTTTGCGTGGGAAAAGATTCCAGTGAAGTATAAGAAGCCTGATTTCTTTGCTGCACAAGTTTTGGGGGCTCTTTTACGCGATGATGAACCGGGCGATAAAACTATTGGGAAACAGAATATCGATGATTATAAGTTGGATCTCTTCATTGATTTGATTGGTAGCAAGAAGTACTTTCAACGGACTGCTAAACTCCATGTCGTCGATGATATGTCATTGCCGTTGAAGGCTAAGCTTAATGACGGGACATCGATTTCGCAGCTTTTCAATGGGTCCCAAAATGAACAGTTTATTGTAAAACTCTTGAAGCCCAAGAGTCAAGGGTCGGTATTTGTCTCTGGATGTCGGTTTAATGTCAGTTCTCCTACTTACAGTGTCGATAAGTTGGCCGATATTCCTGCCACCATGAGTGTATGGAATAGCAAATGGTCCAGTGACTTTGCCAATTCATTCACCAAATATAACTACTACAATTGCAGCGAACTTAGGATAAAGAAGGAGTGGGTGATTGAAGGTCTTAATTCGCTACTTCGGGGAGAGTTAAAGTTTGATATTAATGATTTTGTCGATTGGAGAAACAACTTTAGAAAGCGGATTAAGGCCCTCAGGGGTGACGACGGCAAGGTGGTATTTCAAATCGAATCCTTCTAGCTACGACATTGCATTTAATGATTTATATATGTCTGGTAAAGAGATAAACTGTAGGCGACTTTACATGCGGAAGCATGACTCACGGCGCAGAAACAGTAGACGGATTATGAGTGTAATGACAAGCGATAGCTTCCTGTCTTGATACCATTGCTCTACCAGTTTGTTCTGTCGCTAGCGTCGCTGCGTGCTGCGAGCCATCTCTCAATCAGAGCGACGAACCTTGCGTGGACATGCATCATGCAACACGCATTTAATAGTGGAATAAATGTCGCAATGTCGTGAGGTAAGCATCATCCTCAAGGGGTCCTCGACACTAATATCCCCTGAATCAGTGCCCTCGCCCGCAATCCCCCCGAGCCCGCAACGACGTTTGCTCGATCCCTCGCCATTGCTCGCGCCAGTCCGCGAATGGTCACCGTTTTGCAGCAAGGTCGAACGTGATCGCCATTTAAACGTAATAAATAAAAGAATCAAGGACTTGAAATTTGAGATTTTTTTACTACGCATCGTAGGTCTGCTTTAGTTTGCCTATACTGCATTGGTTTCACCATTTCCCTTCGTAACAAGCACATGAGGTTGTATTATCAAATATGTCACAAGGATCTATTAGTGTTCATTCTCTAATAGATAAGTTCTCCAATGCCGAGGGCTCGAAGTCTTCCGATACCAATAAAAAACCTGATAAGGGTAAACGACATCTGCCATCGTTACGGGAAAAGTCTTTGGGGCCTTCGAAAGAAGAATTAGAAGCTTCAGGGATCATGCTGTTATTGGGCCCCAATGTGTCATCATTTCCTTATTCTGAGGCAGCTTATATCGAAGCAATAAAATTAAAGGCAGAGCAAGAAAGAACAAAGCAAGAATATTATAGAGCAGAAGTTGCCAATAGAAACTATCTAATCCTTCAAACAGCGATACGGGCCCAAGTTCCTCCTAATTTGATTTCATTTATGTGTGTGGGCAACAACCTTGATCCTCTTGTGAAAGACCAACTTGAATCACAAATCCGACAACAACAGAAACCTTCTTCCACCGACCCTACAGCCTATGCCTCTACTAAGACACCCCTGCAACCTTCACAACCGGCTCCTCAGCCTCCCTTAAGAACGGCGGATGTCAGGGAAGGGGCTGCTAGGATACCTACATCGCAGCAGAATACACCTCCTACAAGCTCTAGAGTAATGAGTCTGGGACCTCTGGCAGGATTAGGAGGATTAGGGGGATTAGGAAGTGCTAGTGCCCTGGGTTCTGCCCTTGGTGGTGGCATAGGTGGGCCATTGGGGCCCCAGGGACCACTGGTTGAATACCAACGAGACATCCTCAATGCTAGTCCAGTACCTCCAATTAATTATCGATTTGGAGCGGATTCTTCACTACAATCGGGGGCTAATAGAAGGCCATTGTCGCCGGCCAAGATCGGAGCGGCAGCAGTAGCCAATTTAGCGCAACCCACTACACCATTTCGAAGTACGAGATCATCAAGAAGAATCCCCCATCATCAGCGGCATTTTTCGATGCCCACAGAGGTATCCAAGTCTAAAATGAGTGAAAAGGAAGAAGGAAAACTACGACCCCCAGCACCACCCAAGATCGTAACATCTGGAGATACGGGAGACTCGTCGAGTGGAGCATCACCAGTGAGTGGAGGAGCATCACAGAAATTACTGTCACCATTAGGGGCGACATCGTCGATTCAAGTAAAAGCATCTCCGGCGCAGCCATTGCATAAACAAAGTCGACTGGTTCAGCAGCCATCGCAAGAGTCGATGCAGTCGTTTCAGCATATAATACAGTTTCATCATTGGAAACCCGAAGGACCAGGAACGGGACCCAATTCTGCCCCTAGCAATTATGCTGCACCTCCATATAGGGGTCAGCAGCAACAACAACAATCTCAACCCCAGCAGCCTAGCCATAAGAGGCATAAATCAGAAAATATGTCGGTTGATTTAACTTCGGTACGGGAGGAAACTTCCAGAAGAGGATCGGTAGAGTCGCAAGGGGACATCACCATGGACACCAGCGTGGGCGACGACAAAGGAGGTCAATCGTAGCATAAGTAGACATTCTTTAGCATATCCAAAATAGCACGCATGTTCTTGATAGAGAAGGGGTTGATCGTGGATGCGACTGCCCTTAAGGGGACTGTAGGATACCCAAACAGGCTCCCAAGGAGCTCGATATTTGTCTGGCCCTCGATGCATCGCAGGGATTTCTTGTTTTTCGCAGTAGTTGCAATATTCCATAAATGGCGAAAATGCATCCAAATCGGGGCACGAACCGTCCGAAACAAGAAAGAAGGAGAAAAGAGAACAGAATAGCAAGATGAACAGGTAAAGGAAGGGGGAGGTCAAGAAAGTACAAGGAGAAGACGAGGAAAGAAAGGAGACACCAGAAAGTGGTGGGAGAACCGGATAGCGACATAGCTATCGCGACATTGCAACCTCTTGGCTAATGCTAAACTAACCCTCTCCACCAAATCTGTTCTGCCACTACTACCCCATTATCACCGACCTCTACCCTTATTCACACCTACCCAGGCTTAATCTACCCTTCAGCCTTTTCAGGAGATCAGATCATCGCGCCAAATCGGGTAAGAGCTCGAGGGGCATTATTGAGAACCCCCCAGCCTGGGTGCAGGACGGGACGCTTTTTCGTGTTTTGCGTGTTTGCTAAGCTTTGGAAGATTTGTTGGCCACCAGCATCTGCCAACAAACATCATCATGTCGAGAAGGGTCCCCGTGACTGGGGCGAGCGCTATCAAAAGACTAGCGAAGCAGGGGTTTCTGAAATCCACCAGAAATACGGTAATTTTAGCGTATTTGTATGTTGTTATCCCCAAGATAATCAAGAAAATTAGGACCAATGCTACCAAGAAAACATATGATAATATAGCGCCCGACGTGGCAAAGACAATGATTAGGGCACTTCACCCTTCAAAATTCCCCCTAACTATGGGGAGGATGATAGTGTTGATGAACCTCTTAAACCCCACGGTGGGGAAGCTCTTGAGAGCAAGAAACATCCTGAGTCGGGTAGTATCGGTGACGATCTCAGCATTTATCTCGTCTCTAGTGAATTATCCTTCATTCCAGAGACATATTCTTCGCTACGGCCGTTCGCATTCGCTAGACTTCACCTTGATCTTGCTTATTCGAGCTTTGGACTCGGTGATTTCGTCATCGGCTTCGCAGTTGCTCGGGCCGGTAAGCAATAAGTTCTTGGGTGATGAACTTTTATTTATCATATCAAGTGCTCTCATCATGCAAGCATGGGCCATTGATCCGTCGAAACTCCCTCCATCGTATCTGAAATGGATCTCATCCGCTGCCAAAATGGACACCGAGGTGCTCAACTTCTTCCGCGGATTCAATGCTGGGAAAATAAAGTATGGTGAACATTGTGAAGACGAAAACAGAATCAAAAATTTCTGTGCAAAGTACAATCGGGACCCGGAAATGGGCGACGTGGTTAAAGGGATCCCGGTTCCCTGTGAGATTTATCATGGGTTTTCCTCCCCTAATTGTGAAATCAATGCTTTAATTCGCTTCTGGAGAGGGTTTAAGTTTGCCGGGAAGCTTTATGGGACAATTAACTTATTGGCGTGGCTCGTTAGAAGAGGAAACCCTAAAATTTACATCATTAACACCTTGAGATCCGCAGCATTCTTGAGCACTTTTATAACCCTGATGTGGTACGGCTTCTGTGTCGTTAAGGGCAAGATCCCCCGGGTGTTTCCCCAGGTGTCCCCTACTTTTTGGGAGATCTTGGCCCCCCGTATTGGTGCCTACGCTACCGGGTTAAGCTGCTTTGTTGAGAGTGGATCTCGAAGAAAAGAGTTGTCGTTATTCGTGGCCCCCAAGGCTCTCGGCACCCTTGTGCCCTTGTCAGACTCACAGTTGGGGCTTCACGTAGAGAACTTGGTGTTTAGCATTAGCTTTGCCATATTGGTGGCATTGGCAAAGGAAAATCCTCTGAAGGTCAGAGGTTTAATGGGTAAGGCATTACAAGTCATCTTTGCCTAGTAATATGTGGTTTAATATTTAATATCTATGGTTACACGTATCTGTTGATTCTATATACACAGTTTAATTAATTTGATCTTTTGCAAATTGCTCTATCTCTTCAATACTTATCGGCACCAAATCATAATCGTCACTTGTATCATCTTCTTCGTCCTCATCGTCGCTATCGGCCTCCTCCTTCGACGTCTTTTCAAAAGTCAACTCACTTTTGGTCACCAGGGAATATTCTTTCTTCAAATCATGAGCTAGGGCCCGGATCATCTCCTCACTGACTTCGTTCACCATCCACGAACACATGTCTTGGAGCCAAATCTTGTCGTAGACGTAGTAGATGTCGTGGTACCGAAAGAGCTCCTTGAGATCCAATAAGCTCTGGAGCACCAACCTTTTGCCTCCTCGTAAGTTATAATACACATCGCCCCACACCTTCATCGACAAGTCAAAGTTCCTATGCAAGGGGTACGAGAGCGACCGTCTCATCATCGTGATCACCGCCACTTTCAAGAGTGACTGCTCCACCTTCTGTGCCACCAATTGGGTGTCTAAACACGAAAACACCGGCACAATCTTTCCTATCGTCCACGCACTCTCTATATTATGCTCGCCCTCCGTCTCTCTCATGTCAAAGTGGTACCCGAACAACAATGTCACTAACACTACCATGAGCTGCAGAACATGGCTTGCATCGACAAGATATGTCTTTTTCGGGAGTTCTAACATCTGCTCCTGCTCCTTTCGACTGAACTCCACCGGCACGGACCCATCACCATGCTCCTTGTACCACTTTAAAAACTTTCTACTCGTCGGTGACTTCCACTCGAGCAATCGCTTATAAACGTCGTCTTCGTCCTCGGGTGGTTGGTGCTGCATTATGTAGTCAGAAGCGTAGTATTCCGGATCAAATTTAATGTTCTCCTTGATTAGCCTCTGTATCACCCTGTCGTTGGCACTAGTCTGCTCAGGATCACCCAACTCATTTATATCGTTACCGTTGGCCATAGAAACCCCAATCACCTCATTATACGAATCGTTGAATCCGTAGCGTACCGTCTCCAATGGAGAAGCCTCCATCTCCTGAGGAATCTCCCAGTTGAACCGCTCGCCTTCGGACAAAGCGGCATTGTCCTTGTTATTCTCGTGGCTGTTGATTCCCCCCACATCCATCTTCACATCTAGCTCCTCTATCAAGGGCTTCTGCTCGGGCTTCATCTGAGGCTCCTGTCTCGCAAGAAGCTTCGACGTAAGATCCAAGTCGTGAAACACTTGTCCCTTTATCTTCTTTGCGATCTTCACCTTGATCCTTTCGCTCGAAGCGTCATACTCTGCGTTGGATCTCTCGTCATCAACACAGGACCCCGGCAACCGAAGACGAAGATAGTACGGGCTCAACGAGAAGATAAAGAGGTCGTCGTCCACCACCATCTCAATGGCCTTCGCGCTGAACCGCACATGCGAGATCTTGATGTCGATATAGACGTAGATTTCGTCCTGGTCCACGCTGAAAAATGGAGTGATCATGATAAGAAGATAATTGTTGGTGTCGCATAGAACAGTGTCGCGCAAAAAATGAGATGGATGTCGCGCATCGCCAGATGTCGCGGCGAAAAAAGTGTGATGACCTCACAATTATCTCTTCACCCATCTAATGCCCGTGGAAGACGTTAAAATACCCAAACGAAGGTTCGTCGGGAGGAAGCCGGACCATGGCGACGGCTCTACCACCTCTCTTGTCAAACCGGCCCACCGCAGGCACGTGGGGCGAGTGATGAACCAGATTCCTGATGAGATACTCAATGATGACGACTTGAACGAAGCAATCAAACTATTGCCCTCCAACTACAATTTCGAGATACACAAGACGGTGTGGAATATTAAAAAGAATAACGCCAAGAGAGTGGCCCTCCAGATGCCCGAGGGGCTTTTAATTTACTCCCTTGTCATCTCAGACATCTTGGAGCAGTTTTGCCATACAGAGACCTTGGTGATGGGCGACGTTTCGTACGGAGCATGTTGTATCGATGATTTCACCGCAAGATCGCTAGATTGTGACATGATTATTCATTATGCCCACTCGTGTTTGGTACCTATAGATGTCACCGCTATCAAGGTCCTCTATGTGTTTGTCACGATAAATATCGACGAAATGCATCTCATCAACACCCTTAAGAGAAATTTCGATAAGGGCTCGCATTTGGCCGCATTTGGAACCATCCAATTCAACCCCACGATCCATAGCGTAAAGACAAAATTAGAGCACGATGAAGAAAAACCCATATACATCACTCCACCCCAGACAATGCCGTTATCGAAGGGCGAGGTGCTTGGATGCACTTCAGCTAGACTTAATAGTGAGTCCATAGATGCCATGATATATGTCGGAGATGGCCGCTTCCATCTCGAGAGTGCCATGATCCATAATCCAGAGATCCCTGCGTTCAGGTACGATCCTTACTCAAGAAAGTTTACTCGAGAGACCTACGACCAAAAGCAAATGATTGAAGTAAGGGAAGATGCCCTTCGTACTGCAAGAGGTGCTAAAAGAATCGGACTTATCTTGGGAGCCCTTGGAAGACAAGGGAACCCTGTGACGTCGGATAACATAGAAAATGCCCTAAGGAAGCATGGAGTCGAAGTGGTCAAGATCATTCTCAGTGAGATCTTTCCCCAGAAATTAGCCATGTTTGACGATATCGATGCCTTTGTACAAGTGGCATGTCCTCGACTCTCTATTGACTGGGGGTATGCCTTTGAAAAGCCTCTTCTCACGCCTTATGAGGCGATGGTGATGTTGGAAGAGGATACAAAATGGAAGAAGTACTACCCCATGGACTATTATGCTAAGGACGGATATGGCCGGGGGAAAGTACCCAATCATACTTTTTAATACATAGTGCAATCATATATTTTCTTTATATATCATCTATCGTTCCTTTTTCTTCCACTCCCAAGAGAGTCTTGATTTCTTGGTCGGTCCAAGTCATAGTGGTGTTCAAGTACTCATTGGTGATGATGTTGAAGTACTTGTAGAACTGGCAAAACTGTAATGCAGACTCTGTGATGACGTTGTTCACGATGCTGGGTGAATTGAGCTTCATTAGCGAGTCCTGAATCAGGATTAATGCATTAGGGAGATATCCTTGCACCGACTCATCCGCCTGGTGGATACCTTCCTTAGTGAACAATTTATTTTCAGTGATAGGCTGGTAGATGCTGACATCAAAGAATTCCTCGTTCAAGGGGTCTATCATGCAAGTGATGTTGTAGAAGTCGGCCAAGCCACATCCTTTGAAGAGAGCCCCCAATTGAAAGCTGACCAAATCTTGAGTGAGGGATTCGAGCTTTTCACCAACGTCCAATACTTTATCACTCAAGGGCACAAGAGACATGATCTTGGATACGACAAAATCCAAAAAGTTACCTTTCAAGATGAGTTCGTCCAACTTTTCCGTGTGAATTAGGCTTATATGCTCATAAAAGATAGCTATGGGCTTATCTACCAATAAACTGATCAACTTGTCCATCCCCTGAGAATCCAAATTCAACACGTTATCTTGTTCGAATAAGGGCAAAGTATCGGCGTAGAACTCCATGATCCACTCGGGGGGCTGAAGATCGGGTCCAATTTCCAACCTGGCGGAGTTACTGGTTTCAATTGTGGCCAATTTGTTGGAAATAGTGGCAAAGACTTTGTCTTGCGTGAAAATCACTAGCTCACGGATCGCCACAAGAATCTCACTGTCTTGCCGCAACTGCTTCGCCAACATGAACGAGTACAAGTCAATTATACCGAAAATCGAATGGATAGTGGACAACTTGGTCTCAGAAGATACCGTTTGTTCGATCTTAGACTTCAACGGTCTGGCAAGCGACTTCAACGTTCGTTCGACAATGTCCCGCATGATATCTTTGAAATCGTTCTGATCATCCACAGAATCCATATCGTCGACGGTGAATATACTAATGATGGTTTCGGACTCATTAACGACGGTGGAATGTACATACGCCAAAAGCTCCCCGACGAACCTCACCGAGTCATGCTTAGACAAGTAGATGGGTCTCTGGGACCCTTCGGAGCTTCTTCTCGATGAAACAGACCTCTCGGCGTACCCGTTCACCAGGTTTAACAATTCCTCAGTAAGCTGCTTCGATCTCGTTTCGGTGAACGTCACTACCACCTGGTTGAAGTAGTTTAGCTTCTTTTTCAAGTACCGTAAGCATTTGTGCAACGTCACCGTTCTCTCCTTTGTATTCAACGAATAAAGGTTGCCCAACGTCCTGTTGGTGAAGGCGACAATTCTGTCTCCAGCCCTGTCGACAATCTGGTTGATATGGGCAATGATTTTCACTCCTAGCTGCGAGCCGTCGACAGAAAGCAAGATAGACGTGTTGGCACCTATATTCTCGGCCCTCTCCAAGACAGTGAAGAATTCATCGTTGATATCGCCATTCTTTAACACGTATTCTTCATACTCGTTCAAAGTGAACTTTTTCTTGAAGCTAATTAACAATTCTTTCTTTATTCTCGCCATATTCTTGCTCTTACTGAGACTTTTCACTTGTGAGTGGAACTTTGTCGACGCTTCGTAGTTGCCGGTTATTCGGCCACTAGTCTCACTATGGATCTTGTTTAAACTGGCTAAGTTGTCTTCTATCGACTTTAAATTGTCGATAACTGGCAGGTACTCCTTCAATAATCTCGCCTTACTCTCGACTAACCCACCTTCAAGCCGGCCTCGTAACTTCTTTCTCGCTATCGACCCAACGATTCCGGGATCGATCAAATTGTCCACTTCATCGCTGGTTACAGGGAACTCCTCTTCCAAATTGGCAAAGATCTCTCTCATACGATTGTCACTCAAGGAATTGTTGAGTACCCTCGAGAGTCTCATGGACAAGTTACTAGCCTTGGGTCTAATTTCGTTGTCCACTTTCGACTCCACCACTTCCTCCTTCTTAATCATGCCCAAAGTCATGCTAGCGTACTTCTCTGCCAATTTTTCACCTTCCTCAGTCTCCACCGGTGCATTTTCGGGCTGGGGTTCCTCTTGTTCAAAGTTCAAAAACGACTTTGTCAAGGTGTTCAAAGACGTGAATCGCTTGCCCAAACTCTCGATGTTCGACGTGATGGGCAACGGCAACGCCGGCTGCGGCTGCGGCAAATCATCATCCTTCAGAAACGAGTCTAAATCAATGAAGTCCATAATAAAACACCTACAGGTTGACCATTAATGCGTGCAGGGAAGTTCATTAGCAAGAATTTGATTGTATGCAGACTAGAACATATCAAGGGTATATACAGTACCGAAAAAGAGAAAAAAGAAGTCCACCCAAGATCTGAACCAGATCTCAGCTAGATCTGAGGCAGATCTGAGGTAGATCTCCACTACATGAACGAGATCTGACATAAAGATCATTTATTCTGGTGTTACTTGCTTGGGCACTAAACGTTTCCCGCACTGTACACCACGGTATCAGAACTAAATTCGCTAAAAACAAACCACCCGGGTTTCCCATACAAACTAAACAAAACCAATGCAGAATAATATCACATTCGTCACCAGACACGTATCATCATAAAGGCGTGGGGACCACGCAAGTCATAAATATAATTCAAGTTAGCAAGTCATTGATCTTCATGCTTACTTTCCGACGGAGAGGTGGACCAAACTGTTGTTGGTCATAGGGCTCTTTAGCTTCACTGAGACCAGCAGCCAAAAGAATCGACGAGATACCGCCATTTTCGATCGCATTCTTTGTGACATTTTTGGCCCCATTCGGAGATCCTCTTGGATCTTCTGAGATTGCAATATAATTGTGTGGTTTCTGGGGCGTGCTTCTCAAAGACACCGGTGAGTGACCAGAATTCCCGCTCAAGGATTGTAAGCATTTTGAGGCATTGACAATATCAACCATATCATTATAAGATAATCTTGAAGGTGCTGGTAATGTCTGCCACGAGGGAGATACCTGAGTCATAGGGGTCGAAGGGTCGTACATGTACTCCGGAGAGAAAGCAGCCAAAGTCTTCTGTGTAGGCGAGGGGGTCAGCTCTACCGACCCAATATTGACGTATCTGGGAGCAGAAGACGTGTAGACACGGTAGGGTGTCGGGGTGTGGTGATTCTGCTGCGTCTGTGGTGATAAGCTGTGGGGAGATAAATTGTAAGGTTGGATGGGTTGAGAAGAGTGAGGCACAGGGAGCGAGACGTTGTGGGATGAATTCACGGGATAGGCTTGCGATGGGGTAAAAAACATCTTCCTATCAAAGGAAGATCTCATTTTTCTCTCCTTCTTGATTTTAGACTTTTTGTGCTTTGAGGAAGGAGAGAAATCACTAGGTTTGGAATTCATGATGAACCGCGGCTCATCCGATTCTTCGGAAGTGGGCACAGGAACAGACTGCTCATTGACCTCATCTAGCTTCAATTCACCGTAGCCCCTGTCGTCCGGGGTTAGACAATAATCGGGGAAATCCAAGCCAAAGAGAGGAATCAATTCATACCTGATATTGTAGCAAAATCTTCTCGCCAAGATTCGGCACAAGTTAAAAGGCAACCAGGTGCCCTGGATCTTGAGGAAACCTCCCCTGATACGTTTGATAAGCGACTGGTACCGCTTTGGGGTAGATTCCAACAATTTGACAATGTCAGCCTTCGCATTTGCCTTGATATAGTCAGAGCTAGAAGAAGCCTTCCAAATGCCCGTTAAATGGACAAATCCCGTCTCATAGTCCCAAATCACCCAGTGATTGTTCACGGGGAACTGGAACACTGTCAAGTAGTTTCTAGCCGGATCGATGGTGGAAGTCGAGTAGCGTTTGATCTCCACCAGCGGGTACACAACATCTTTTAGCATCTCCAATTTATCCAAAGGAATGGAACCGGGGGACTCCGAGGTGGAGAGCTTGTGAATAGGATAATTGATTTTGGATTTGTTGTAAGATTTGGGGACTTTGCCCTTCCTTTCTTCTTTGGAGCGCTCAGGCTCCGACTGTTGCGAGTGGAACTTACCAATCATGGGGAGCACAGGGGGACCACTAGGGCCAGTTGAACTTGGGTTAGGGGGAACAGTCAGACCAGCTGGCTTGAAAGAATCAAGAGGAGCACCGTTCAGCAACATTGGTACCGAAGCGACTTTCCTCAATGGTGGGTTAAGATTGACCAAATCGTGACCACGAGTCATGTCGTGGCGACGGGTCATATCGTAAACCAGGTGCAACGGATCAATCGGTCTCATTAGCCCCTGCGGTGGGCGCAAGATATCGGGAGCAAATGTTGGAGGCAATTGCAACTGTTTCCCCTGACCCGAGAAATCATTTACCTGTTGAGAAAACATACGTGGAACCCTCGCTACCGAGGCTACCATATACTAGAGGAACGACAACAGATCCAACCAAGAGAACACTTGTAGAGATTTGCCCTGAATGTGACAGGTAGCATATTTTATATCACCAGGGAGGGGTGTGCATATAGTCGGAACATACAACAGAGGGAAAAAAAAAAAAATAAAAAAAAAAAATTAGGTTTGGAAAAGAATCCGAGACAATTGTGCATAGTGAGCATCGCAATTCATTTTATCAGCAAGGGGCGATGATTACGGGACGCAATTAACACAATTTAGAGGGATCATTACAAAGTACCATTCGGATGGATCGGATTGTAAGGGTTAAAGGCGGTTGGCATTAATGCAACACTCGGGCATTTGTGTAAAAGAGAGTATTAATACTAGAAAGTGTCAACCTTAATGTTAGCAGGAGGGGGCCAGAAGGAGTTCTCCCTGCATCTAATTGAAATGGTGCAAAAGTTAATTAGCCAAACCGCAAAATGAGAAAGATTGCGTGCGATCTCCCCAAGCTATTGTCTGGGAAATATGCAGCAATAATCTGGCAGAAAGGGATATCTGCCGTACAGTCAGTAAATTGAGCGTAAAATTTGCTACAAGATGTGCCCTCGAGTGTTCGGCCCCCGATATTGCCACCACCCTCGATCAACCTCGATCGGCTAGGTTGATAACGCGGTTCCGAGCCACATTCTAAAGATTGTCGTATGGTGACTGAGGCACCCTGACGCAAGGTGGCTAGTGAAAGGTTATGAGCATGAGCGGCTGGAAATATCCTTCACCCCCGATCTCTCGGGGCACCCGCCCGACGCACTTAAGCTAGTTGCTGTGATGGCAGCCACTTGGCAATGCTAGATTTGATATGGTGAATTGCTTTACTCCAACTCTATCAAAGCGCGTTCTGTACTTGCCCCATTTTTGCGCCATGTGACGGGGCTAACTCTATTGTAAACCTCGAACCTTCAGCCCCATCGTATTCACAGGGGGGTCCATTATTGGATCCCAACTCGGTGTTTGTCTTATCAAGTATTCTGCATGGCTCGTGCAAGTCCTGGCCATTCTTGGACACTCATGCCGTCATAATGCGCATCTCGATGCTTTTAACGGGTAATGTTGCCAAAGTCATACTAATTAATCATAAATAGTCCTCGAGTCTCCCACGTGAAAACCATCGTCAGTGACTTTACTGCCCATAGTCTTGCGATCCAAGTATCGTATGCTTATTCTAGACCCTACTGTAGCCGCAACTAACCTTATGCCTCCTCTCCGTGTCAATCGTGTGCTCACTGCATGAACTGCCTCCCCTAGTGCTCAAGATCACTGGATCAGGGGACCCCTTCAATAATCAATCCGTAAACGTCAATTCGTAGGTCAAATTTCATCGCCATGGTACCTCGAACGATTTGTACCCAGTTTGCGAAAAATTTTGCCGAGAAAAACCAATGCTCATTCATCATGCTTCATATTACCAAGGGAATAGGAGTTCGTACCTCCTTGTCAATATCAAAGACTATAGTACCCCTCAGATCGGTGTCCCACAATAGAGGATTCGATCAAATCCCTAACCAGAATGATGATCTCTCCAAAAAGACCAATGACTCTGAAACGAAGAAAAACAAAAAATCTCCTCGTCATGTAAGTTATGTTGTGGGCTTTTACAAATCAATGTACTAACGAAATTAGGAAACCATTTTCGATCAATTTGGTACCCCATTTTTAAAGGTTTGCGCAATTTCTATTGGCACTTATTATGCCCTCTTGAAATTAAGGGATTACCTCGACGAATGAAAATGACTAAATATTAATTTCCTAACATCATTCAATATTTAGTATAATACACAAGCTCTATTTATCTTGTCTTTCGATAAGCTCTGCAATTCCTTCCTTCTTTGGATGGAAGGGCCAGTCATACTGGCTAATGCCATTGACACGAACCCCTAATTCATCGGCCCAAGAGAGAACAAGACCAGGATTCTTTAAGAAGGCTCTACCGTTCAAGGCAACGTCAAAGTATCCCTCCTCAATCAATTTCTCTGATTCAGTAACTGAACTCAATGCACCTACAGTTGCTACAACGGCTGAGTCCCCTACGGCTTCCTTCACTGCCTTGGCCAAATCCTTGTGTACGGCAGTTTTAGGACCTCTAGCATGCTGCTTGTAGTTGTTACCCCCAGAAGAGACATCAATGATATCAATTCCATGCGAAACGACAATCTTGGCCAACTTTTGGGAGTCTTGGATGGTCCAGGATTCCGGATCATCCTCGGCATTCTCTGACCCAGAAATACGAAGCAGAAGCGGGAAATCCTTAGGCACATTGGCCTTAACCAGCTCTATAACCTCTAATAAAAATCTAATTCTATTGTCGAACGATCCTCCGTACTCATCCGTTCTCTTATTGGAGGTTGCACTCAAGAATGAAGTGATAAGATATCCGTGGGCTCCATGGATCTCAATGACATCAAATCCAGCAATCTCCACTGCTCTCTTGGCTGCCTCACCAAATTCCTTAATAATTTGTTTGATTTGGGCCTTGGTCAATTCCTTAGGTTCTAAATAGTTCCCATTGGGTCTATATTGAATTGCACTAGGGGCCACTACATTTTCTGGCCAACCTCCAACCGATTTATCGGCAATCTCTTCTAAATGGAGCCAAAGAGGCAACCCACTAGCTTTTCTACCCCCATGAGCCAATTGAATTCCAATTAAACTTCTATTGGCATGAGCGTAGTCCACTATATCTTTCAACTTCTTGGCCTGCTCATCGTTCCAAATTCCCAAATCGTGGGGACTCAATCCACCATTATCGCTCACTGAAGTAGCTTCTACAATGGTTAACCCAGCTCCTCTAGTGGCAATAGCACCATAATGGACCAAGTGGAACGGTGTGACTTCGAATTTGTCATTACCAGAGTAGGTACACATTGGTGATAACCAAGCCCTGTTGGGGAAGGTGACCCTTTTCACCTTTAATGGCTGGAAAACTTTCGGGATCTCCGCGTTCTCTTGCGGCTCGTACACCGAACCAGGAACTCCATCTGGTTCCACCGCATAGTAGTCTACGGCTTTAGATTCTTTGGCCTTCTTAAATTGATCTTTACCCATCGCTAGTAAATAAATATAACAGAGATAACAGTTTAATTGCAACAAAAGTATCAGTTATATACGCCAACGTCAGCATTAGTCAGATTGCGCGGCATTTTCCTCGTGGTGTCGTTTGTGCTGACAAATTTTCCAATTTCTCACTACTGTGTGCCCAGCTATCGTGCTCTGTCGCGATAACGTCGTCCTTACTGAGCCATGTTTAAGTCCCAATACAGTCACACATACTGGCTTAGCTGCCACAGCATGAGCTTCCCCAGAGCTTCCCCAGAATTTCACTGAATACCTCTAGGTACTACTGGATGAGTCTCCACAGCTATACGAGAATGAGCTCAGTGTCTCCATCTCCCAAGGAATAATATTCAATTCAGGGCACAAGTGCAGCTGTGTAAGCAAGCTCAGCCTTGTGGAAGTCTCAGATACGTCAATAAAATAAGCTGAGAATAACCATTAGACTGGTTGGTAATAGTCATTTGACTAAGAGTTTGAATGAAAGTTGGTGGTAGGCTTCATTGGCGTAGCGACTACGTAGATTAGTTGAACCCTTGCTGCGGAAACTATAGCTGCAAAAACCTGCGCGCGCACGACCTGGATAACTAGTCGATCAAAAATGGAGGCTAAACATCTACAAACTGCTGTGGCGTTCATGTATTGCGCTCGGTGATTCTTATTTATTCTCGACTTCACAGAAGCTCTTGAAGGACTTGTTCATCTCTTCATAGTCAGTTGCTGTCTTCTCAAACAACCCAGTGACACGAACGACGTTCACGAGCCACCCAGAAAACGTTTCCGACTGCACAAGCCTCGTCGACCCCGTCCCAAGAGGAATGAACTCAAACACATGAAACCCATTAAATAAAAAGCTAAACATTGACGATCCCTTCATGATAAATTTTCTCTCTGTGTTCTCAACTACAACCGCATTGAAGCTCACAGTCCGAGATTTGAACAATTGGATTTCTACAATCAACTTCGACCCAGGTCCAATGTTACCTTCATCTTTAACAACCTTAATGCTTCTGAGTAAAGGGTCCCACTTTTCGTGTGACTTGAAGTCCAAAAACTTTGCCCTCACCTCGCTAGAGCTTGCGTCAATTAAAATATCCTTAGAGACTAACATTCTATCCGAGCTGATACGATGGCGAAAGCGTTTCTGAAGGCAAATTTGCTCTTATCGTCGGGAACTTTTATAGTAATCGAGTCCCTTTTCCCCAGACTATACTCAGATAGTATTTTAATGACCTCCGATTACATATAAGGTATAAGATGCTCTGTAAGAGGCTTTGGTAAAGGCGCCCTGCGGCTGATTGCGAAATGGGGTAACATTAGCTCATATTATTATCTTGGCTGGTGGCAACCCCTCTCTACAACGTACTCGTAGCATGATATCATCTTGGCCATTTGCGGAAAAGAACTAGCCCCTGCCAGGGCACCGTTGGATCGCACCGTTGGATCGCAGGAAGGGGCTCGTTAAAGCGTTACGGTGGGGCACTGTTATTGAGTAGAAAGGAGGGACGACATCGCAACTTGCAAACGATGTCGTTGAATCAGTTAGACAGGCTCCTAGAAGTCAGTAGCCTTGCTGTCAAGCCTAACGGTTAATAGCTCTAGAAGGGCAAGATTAAATCGACGATTATATGCAGGAAACTATATCAGCTGCGAAATTGTGAAATTATTCCAAGGTAGTGGTAGGTCTACGTAGAAGTCTATGCGTCATGTGCATTCCGTGCTGCTACTAACGATAGAGATGAAGATCATTGATCCTGTGCTATATTGTTGTGTTACCAGTATGTCATTTAAATGCTGCTCTTAAGCTTATCGGAGACAGCATCCAAGAACTCTTGGGTGGTTACATAACTAGATCTGTCGGTCTTACCAGTAGCCAAGGCCAAATCCTTAGTCATTATGCCATCGACTTGAACGGTGTCGATAGTGGCTTTCTCCAAAATGTCAGCAAAGTTAACGACATCTGGTGTATCATCCAACTTACCTCTTTGAGCAAGACCTCTAGTCCAGGCAAAAATCGAGGCGATTGAGTTTGTTGAAGTCTCCTTACCTTGTTGATGGAGCCTAAAGTGTCTGGTAACGGTACCGTGAGCGGCTTCAGATTCAAACGATTTCCCGTCTGGAGTGACCAAGGCAGAAGTCATTAACCCGAGTGATCCAAATCCTTGAGCAACAATGTCCGATTGAACATCACCATCGTAGTTCTTTAATGCCATGACAAACCCACCTTTTGACTTGATCATTTGCGCAACCATATCGTCAATGAGTCTGTGTTCGTACCAGATACCAGCATCTTCAAACTTGGTCTTGTATTCAGAATCAAAAATCTCTTGGAAGATATCTTTGAATCTTCCATCATACTTCTTCAAAATGGTATTCTTGGTGGACAAGTATAAGGGAAGCTTTTTGTTCAATGCCATTTTGAAGGAAGAATGAGCAAACCCTGCAATCGATTCATCGGTATTGTACATGGCCATTCCTACACCAGATCCTGGGTATTGGAACACGGTACGAGACTCAGGAGCTCCACCATTCTCTGGAGTAAATACTAACTCCAATTTACCTGGTTCATTAACCACCAAATCGGTGGCCTTATATTGATCTCCATGGGCATGTCTACCAATGACAATGGGTTCTTTCCATCCTGGCACCAATCTGGGGATTCTAGGAATGATGATTGACTCTCTAAATACCGTACCCCCCAAGATATTTCTGATAGTTCCATTAGGAGAGAGCCACATCTTCTTCAAGCCGAATTCTTTGACTCTGGCTTCGTCTGGAGTGATGGTAGCACATTTAACCCCTACGCCATATTCCTTAATGGCGTTAGCGGCATCTACGGTGATCTGATCATTGGTCTTGTCTCTAGCCTCAATACCCAAATCGTAATACTTTAAATCAACGTCCAAGTGAGGGTTGATTAATTTCTCTTTGATGGTAGACCAAATGATTCTCGTCATTTCGTCACCATCCATCTCCACCACGGGATTTTTCACATTTATCTTAGCCACCCTTGGGCTGCTTGTAAAGCATCTAATTGATCTCAACATGATAGAAGCCTAGTCTATTAGCTTTATTGGCTTTGTCGATAGCTTCACTATTAGCTAATGTCGAATATCCTGAAAAAAAGCGTAACTCCGGTACCGGTACACTGCGCGCCTATCGGAGCACCCTGAGCTGACTCACAGACAAAGGTTACAGGCTCCAAAGATGAGTCAGTCAGAAAGAGAATTCGCATGGCTCCGAGGAGTCCCTAGGGATACTGAGTGGTTGTATTAAGTTGCTACACCTTTGAGTTTATCAGAGTTGATACAGCCGATATCGAGAGACTGCTGGATTTGTAGATTTGAAGATTTGAAGATTTGAAGATTTGTAGAATTGTAGAATTGTAGAATAGATTTGTTACGGGGCGTTTAGACTGTTCAGATTGTTCAGATTGTTCAGATTGTTCAGATTGTTCAGATTGTCAGAATTAATCATATTATCAGATTTTCAGATTTTCAGATTTTCAGATTATCAGACTTGTTCGATTGCTCATATCAGACTTCAGACTTTGCTCACATTTTTACTGAACTCCCTGAGTCTTAATCCTGGATTCTTGTCTTCCACATTTTCTAGTCCAAGTCACCCTTCTAATTCAAGTCTCACCCGACCTGTTGTCACTGCTCATTTTAATCATCTTCTCATTTGGTCGTGTGTCGTTAATAAAAACTATCAACACTTCACCTTCTTCTTACAAAATGGAGGAGGAAGAGTTCAATCCAGACTACTATGAACACTTGCTCTCTTCATTGACCATCAACTCCAGGACGTTGATCACGGAGTTGACTTCGATAGCTGAAAAAAACTTGGATCATGCCAAAGATATCACAGATTTAGTCGAGACCAGAATCAAGAAAAGCTTGCCCCAACATAAACTTAATGCATTGTACTTATTAGATTCTATATGTAAGAACGTGGGGAATCCGTACAACTTGATCTTTGGTGCGGAGCTATATAAAATATTCACAGAAACCTATTTGGTGGTGACTGATACACCAACGAGACAAAATCTTATTAATTTGTTCAAAACATGGAACAACGCCAAAACAAGCGCAGGGGCCGATTTGTTCCCGCCAGATGTGGTGCAGAAGATAGAGCAGTTCATTATAAAGGCCACGGGGATCAGCCAAAAGAATCAGCTTTCAGCGAATAACATCACCCCAGAGATGCTCTTGCGAGAGGGTAACTTTCTCTTACAATACATTATAATGCTAATGGATAGTGACGCTAGAATAGAAAATGAGGCAGGCAATGCTTTAGATGACGAAACGAAAAAGATTATCAAGACTAATAGTGTTTGGAAGAATAAGTATGTCACGACGATTAATCAAATTAGTGAGAGTATTATGATGGATCCTAAGTCGTTCGACGCCAACGTGCAGAATTACCACATAGAGTTACAAACGATACGAAAACTGCTTGATAATCAAACTTTCCAGCAGAGGCTGTTTTTCAATAAATTTCTCCGGCAACATGATGATCTATACGACAAGAACGTCAAGATAAAGATTGATGTCAAGCCAGATTTTAAATATTTCCAGAATATCGGCGACGATATCGAGTCCGATGATGCATTATTAGACGCAGTTAAGTCTTGGGGGAAGCCTATAAAGGGAGAGTATTTGACTACGAAACAAGTAAAAGAACCAGTGCCCACTTCTGGGACCCCAGCCGAGGCCCCAGCTCAAGTCGCAGCGGAAGCCCCGAGGGAAACCTCCGAAGCACCAGAGGAAGCACCTGGTACACCCGAACCTGAGCTTATAGGTAATAGTTTGGGTTTGGACTTTGAACAGTTTAATTTCATGGATACGGTGTTGGGGCTGCCGGAAAAGGAAATTTCTGACCCTACCTTCCGAAGCGTCGAAGACTCGTATGAGCCTGAAGCAGAAGTTGACCCCGAGTCAAAGGAAAACAAGCGTGCAGCCGACCCCGATGATAAAAAGCCATTGAAAAGGGTAAGGTTTGACGACAATGTTCATGAGGTTTAGAGGAACAATCACCCTGGTTCTAATCGTGTGCCTTCCCAATAGTTAGTCCCCTATCAATAGAGTCCCTCTAATTAGTCCTATAAGAGTAAGGACTCTAGATTTGCCTTCTGAATCTTCCTAATGTTCTCCTGACTCTTCACTTCTCTACATTAATGAATCGCATACAATCGTATATTCAGCGTATATCTATTCTGCCTCAGCAAAAGAACCCGATCTCTTCAAGTTCAAGTAAGTGCTCAAGAATGGGATCCCGAAAAAGGCTCCAAGGACACCCCAGTAAGCAATCTTAAATGGGATAACTCTGTCCTTAACCTTGAACGGGAGGTTCGAGTATGGACCACCCTTGGGAGTACCGTAAATGTTGTTCATTGCTCTGCTCGAGCTCTGGAAGTTCCTCTTGGAAACATTGAATGCCCTTTGACTAGCTAATCTCAATCCTGGTGTAGTAAGCATCGTTGTTGGTGAGCATCGATGTTTGTTACGAGTTTTTCTCATAAACGAATAGGCTCCGGCGGAAAGTTACACAAACCTGCTTTTTCAAGCGAGACAATCGCTGGAATTTTAATTGGTTAGAGAAAAAACATCATAACAGCACCAACAACGCTAGAACAACATGGCTATTGCACCTATAACCGGAACATTAAAGAGAAAGATCGTGGCTGATATCACCCTTGGGTTTGCTAGTGGATTTGTTTTAGCCACTGGCTACTGGTACCTTGAACACAAGCCCCTTGTCGCCAAGAGAGAAGCTTACTACAAGAAGCTCCAAGCGCAAAAGGAGGCCGAAGAATCTGCTTAAGCGTTCAGCTATGTCCTCTATGTGATTATGCTGGCTATACTGGCTACGCTTAAGCAACGAGACTACGCTCAAGCACCTCAAGCAAGTGCTGTCCCTGCATTCATCATATATATAACAAGTTATATAAATCTTTACTGTTGATGATTCCTGAACTTAATACTATGATCTTCTTGTGATTGGTTCGATCGAACCGTTCTTGTAGGTATTGAAGACATGAGATCTCGCTCCTGGTGATGCCTCCAAGTACAACCACCACCAAGTATTTTTCATGGTCGTCGCTGGTTCCCAAGTTGATATCGACGGTTTTACCCTTGAACATGGTATCTACCCCTAGTTTGTCCCAATTGGGCCTCCTGCTGGTGTTATTCACTGGCTTGTAGGTGAGAAAGTCTCGAAAATATAGCGCCTCCACCAATCGGTATAGAAGCGGCACCGTGTTGCCCGGGAGGGCAAATGATGGTGTAGAATACTTGCTCATGAGTCCCGTGGGGGAAACCACCACCTCTTCTGGTGGATGCAAGTTCCAGAACTTGTCTATTAAGGTATAGTTACTTTTATACGTATCCTGGGCCCCAGTGATGCCCAAGATATCGAGATCATCGCCCGCTTCCTCCGTAGCTCTCATCGCGGTTAAGCTACTAAAGAAGTCGCCATCCTGGGTTATACGAATCAATTCGAGTTTGATGTACTCTTTCAACCCCAAGGCAAACTTGAGCCCGTAGTTTTGCATACACTCGTCGAGGATCCAGTGGAAATCTCGTTCTCTTATACCGTCGTTGACTATGGATATCAAAAAGATCGTGGATAATATCAAGGGGGAATCATATGCCTGGTTCAAGAATTCCTTCAAAGTCGCCAAATTTGTCCTGTAGTCTCGATCAAAGAACTCATTCTCAAAGAGAAGAAACTCTTCGTACTGGGTGTCTATCGATTCCACGCCGTCGATATTAGAGAATTTGATGGTGTTGAGAATCGACTCCGAGAGCCGCGTGTGTTTCTTGATTAGTTCTTGCTTCGTGGTCAAGCTGCCGAGGTTGTCGACCAACTTTTTCATTTCTTTCAAATCGTTAGTGTTATCGTTCTGTTGGAACTCATGTTGGATAATCTTTGCTGCTTGGTTCAAACTGGGCCCCACAGAGGCAAAATTCAAGTGCTTGAGCTCTCTATATAAATCGTCATCGAGCAACACTTTTTCGTTTCCAACGGTGGTCTCATTTAAATCGATCTCGAATAAGTCGTCAATGAGCCCCTGGTAGCTTAACTGATTAAAAGCCACCGAGGCAAAATCAAGATTTCTGTCTAAAACAACAAGATCAGTATTAGCCCGTAGCTTCTCCTGGTAAAACTCTCGCTCTGCTCCGTCAAGCTCCTGGGAGAGAAACTCCGGTAACCGTTCATGTTGGAAGATCCTTATAAGGAGATCAGAATGATTCCCCTTGCCAAAAATGTTCTCTAGTTTAAGGTATTTGCCATTGATGCTCTTGGAGTTTCTCAATATCGCCACTAGCCCGTCCAAAAGATAATGAATGAGCTCAAGAGGCTGGCGGAAATACGCCTCGAGTCCTCCGCGGGGGAGATTCACCGAAAGAATGTCACTTTGATAGATAGGGTAAGTTTCCCATTTCATCACTTTAACCCCCGCCTTAAGATTAACCTGGTTGCCGCTTTTCGCTATGAAGTCAAAGTCTATTCTCCCTTTGAGCGCTGTGCTGAGTTTGAAGAGAAACGATCTCGTGAGACTATCGACGATAATGTTCAACTTTCTGGACGTGGCGTATAATTTCTTAATATAGTCAATGTTGGCGCTCGACTGGCCCACGAGAAGAATGAGCCCATCAAAGCCATCCAAGACCTCGGGATCGAGATCTTCGTCAATCCATATCAACTTGTCAAATTTGCCTGCTTCCTTTAGTCTCAGAAACGGGGTCAAGTAGTTCACGAGACTCGAGAGCGACCTGTCGAGCAAAAGAAGGTTATTCTTGGTGTACACACGCGACAAGCACTGGACGAGACTCTCCACTGCCAAGGCATTGAAGCTGGCCAAAGAGCTCATAGTGTAGTGATAGATAATCAGAAACAAGCATGGCTTTGCGCAGGAATGAGAAGGCGCTTTCAGGCTGTGTGCAGGACAGGAAGCATTTGCCAAGCTGGGGCGAGGGCTGGCTGTTAGCGGGGGGCCAGGGCGGGAGCCAGGGGGAGCTGTCGCAAAATGACTGCGCGGGTGGTGAGCTCTCTCGCTATCAGATGCCACTATATTACCTACATTCCTAGCATTCACTATTTTTATTCTACTATAACTTAGAATCAGCGAGAAGGTTGGTCACATTCAACAATCCCTCCTGTATCACTGAAGCTACATGAACCTTCTTGTCATTAAATATCTCTGCCTCTACCAAAAGCCTGTTATTGGAAAACCGAGGATAGCTAAAGGCCAAAGCATGCCAGTCACGAGGATCAAAATCGGAATCATGAAAGTAAATTGTATGGTCCAACGAAACAGAGAGATAATGAATTGGATCTTTCATGTCCACATTACGAAGTCTTAGTGCCCTCCCTAATCTCGAGAGATACACAATGTCCGATAATAACGACAATCCAACATAATTGTACGCAGGGTCGGTATAAGTAACCGAGTCTAAAGCTAAAAAGAACGCCAATCTTCTCTCTGCTGGCGAAATTGCGTCTTCTTGTTTTGTAGCATCCAAGTCCCAAAACTCTTGCGAGAATCGAAGTTTGCATGGGACATCAATATTTGGACTCCGTTCCAGAAGGGTTAAGTCATCCTTTTCAAACCATTTCGGATACGGTGCCTGGAATTCGAATGGCCGCGGTATCACAGGCTCATCATCATCATCATCAGCATCATCCTGGGCTTGCTGTTGCTTTTCATATTGTTCTACTGCCTCTTTGAAAGAGTTTTTCAACGTCAAGGAAATATTGGCGAAATATTTGATCTCTCCATCTTGGGAAGCCGTGAGGGCTCTGTTGACGAAATTCTTCCCATTGCTGATCACTTGTACTTTCCAATTCAAAACGGCTTTATCACTAACAGGCTTAACAAACGTAGAGTGTAAAGAATGAGGACCAAACCCTTTAGGTGATGTCCGTATAGCCACTAAAAGGGCCTGAGCTGCCACACTTCCTCCGTAGGCACCCCTGGAATATTTAGAGGGTTTGGGCATCGGCGAAAGCCCAACATATGTCGACTCATCAATCTTTTCCACGCCGTAGGCCTTTTCTAAGTCCAACATTGTCCGGTTAGCTATTGCTTCTGAAGTTGATGTTCCTTACTCCGCATTAAATATTCCTTGCCCAAAAGCGCTTTTACTATATGCAGACGGGCTTCTGCTTCCAACCGATTTGATGGCTTTGATATTTTCACTGCGACGGGAACGCAAGCCCGCCTAGGTCACAGGGAAGGAGAGTACCCACTAGAGTGACTACCCAATAGCATTGGTAGCTAATTGCAGCAGGATTGTTGTGTGATTGCGGGGTGTCGGGAAAACAGTCCTCGGCACTGAGGGCAGGTGCGATCGGCAGATGACAGACGTTGGCAACGGCTGGTGTGCCAGTGCACCAAAGACTCGGCTACAGTCGGTTATATTAAGGTCCAGTTCACGATTCCAATGCGTTTAACGATTAATGACACGAATATATAGTTAATAAATAGGTATACTAATAAATAGATATGTGAATGCAATACTAGCAAGATGCTATCTGCTCTAGAGCTTTGCCTTATGCTCGTAGCCATCGCGAAAGAATACTAAACCTTCCTGCACGATGCTAGCGATAAGTTTCCCCTCTTCGTTATAGTAACCACCTTCGATAAGAACTCTGTTGTTGGAGAATCTGGGCATAGTGTACGACAAGTATAACCATTGATCAAGATCAAAGCCATCATCATGAAAGTATATCGAATGGTCTAAAGACACAGAGAAGAAATGCTTCCCGATGCTTCCACTAGGTCCCAACTCTCCTGGTAAGTGCAACACACGTGACAATGAAGTCAAATATAACGAATCAGTCACCACTCCGAGACCTGCATATTTGACCCTGACGTCCTTGGAAGTATCATCGGCTCTAATCCAAAATGAAAGGGCTCTATTAGCTGCGGCCTGGGGCAATTCCTTCTCATCAGTTTGGGAGAAATTAGGCGGAAGCTTGTGTTCCAAGCCCTTGTAGTGGTCGAAGGATTTAAGAGAATGGGGTCTGTGCTCGTAGAAATTTGCTGTGGGAGGTCTTTGGAACTGGAACGGTGATGGCTTTTTCGGGTCCTTCTCATGGTCTTGAGCAGCCTTAGCCACAGAGTTTCTCTTGGTTAACGATATCATCGCAACATATTTTAACACTCCCTTCTGGTAAGCCTTCACTAATCGGTTGGCAAAGTTATTCCCGTCGCTTATCTTATCGACTTCGTAGTCAACGACATTCTCGCTGTCTCCTGCCTTAACAAAGTATGAGTGTAATGAGTGAGGTGTAAACCCCTGGGGCACAGTTTCCATAGCCACAAGGATCGATTGACCGCACAAATTACCTCCGTAAACCCCTCTGGATTGTTTCAGTGGCTTCCTTAATGGAGTGACTCCTCTGTACTTTAACTCCTCGATTTTGGTCACTTCAAAGGCCTTCTCCAATTGTGACAGGTTCACCTTCACCGAATCCGAATCCATGGTGTATAACCCACCAGACATGATTTTTTAATAATTCAGTTAGGAACTTACAGCATTTAATTTTTGCTTATCATGTTATTTATATAAAGATGAAATCTCCTGGGATGAGCCGAGGATCTTAATTTTCTTTTTCTGGTGTCCCCTAATTTCGCGAAGAGGTGCTCATCATCTCGGCGACACAGGCCCCGAGCTGGGCGCCCGGGCTAGGCGCAGTGTGGCCCCGACTGTACAGATGCCAAGGTAAAAAGAAAAGTGGCGTTAGCGAGCAAGCCGTGAGATGAAGGATTTCTGCGTACATCCGAGGTTGAAACAATACAAAAGTCCGATGATAATTATCACCGTTATAATCTGGGATCACTATTACTTATTGCATCAGTAACAAGTGTTAATCCTTCTTGTACTACTGTAGCTATGCATCGGCCGTTACTATTAAACAAATGACCTCTCACTAACGTTCTATTATTGGAGAGCCGTCTCATTTGGTACGAAAGACATAGCCAATCTTTCACCATGTCGAATTGGTCGTAATCTGAATTATGGAAATAAATATGGTGATCAAGTGACATAGCAGTGTAATGGAAGATATGCATGACATTCAACGACGTCTCCAT
The DNA here is from genome assembly GCA_031081885.1 of Priceomyces melissophilus. Classification (NCBI taxonomy): domain Eukaryota; kingdom Fungi; phylum Ascomycota; class Pichiomycetes; order Serinales; family Debaryomycetaceae; genus Priceomyces; species Priceomyces melissophilus. Next base: position 132,432 of record JARYTE010000008.1, on the reverse strand, counting down.
CAAGATCCGAGCGTCTCTACTTTCGTCGAACTCTTCTGCAAGACTCTCGGTAGCATTCCAAGGACGATGTAACACCCGGGCCATAGTAGTTAAGATTGCCGAATCACTGAGATCAGCTAGCCCCACATAATGAAATTTAGGGTCTTTGAATTGTGTAGGCTGCTCTAATCCACTATAAAGCGTTATCCATCTCTCTGAGGGCAATTGTCCATCTTCTTCGGGTACTAACTTGTGATCGACAAATTCAGGTGAATAGGAATTTTTCACGTAATCTGTATGGGTTATCTTGGTGAGTCTCTCGGGATCAGGATACTTCACCTTGATCTTAGGGATGGGACGTTGGTTCTCAAATTGGCTTACTTTACCCTTCTTGACACACGATATTATACACGTGAGTCTGGTCTTATTCTCTTGTACCACCACAATTGATCGTTTGCAGAAATTTTCATCATCTTGAAGCTTAGTCACCTCATATTCCATTGGTACTTTGGCCGAGCCAGCTCTCACAAAATACGAATGGAATGAGTGGGGGATGAAGTTTGCTGGACACGATTCAATCCCTACTAATAGCACCTGTGCTACCATATGCCCTCCATATACTCCTCTGGCACCCGCTAATGGGTAACGAAGAGGATGAGCTCCTATATATTTATTCTCCTCTATCTTGATCACCCGTAAGGCTTCTTCAAAGTCGTCAATCTTTCCCATGTTGCCAGACCAAAAGGAAGGACCATTTTTCACTCGTGCTAGTCGCTCGCTTAAATCTGGGGCACCCCGCAGTCTGTCAATTTTCACACTCCCAACATTTGGCGTCTTCGTGATAGGTTTTTCAACTGCGATGCCGAGAGTGGAGCTATTCTGATCACGGTGATAAATCCGTACCATCTTCATAAGTTTTTGGCCCGTATCATTATGTACCTTTTACATACATACGCATACATATACATACGTGTCATGTACAAATATATCAATATATACATATATAGACTATCACTCTACTCTCTATCAAGGTTGAAGTCGATGTTGAAAGTCTGATAGAACCTCTTTCTGACAACACTTTCGTCGACATCTTCATCATGGCGAATTCTCGGAACCAATTTCTGATTCGTTAAAGGTGATGCCGTAGAGAGATCTATGGGCTCTAAAGGTTTAGTCTCTGCAACATTAGAAGTGTACTTGGGAATCAGATACTTTTGCTGTTGGTATTTGCGTTGTTTCAACTCCAATTCCGCCTCCAAATCATCGTCTTCAGTCTCGATGGCATCGAGACCAAGCATCGCCCTTTGCTTGTTTGTCAAGGGGAGATCATAACATTGGTCAGGACCCTTGAATAGGTTGAATACTGACTTGATGAACCATATGCAAAATGCTATAATAACCCATTTCCGACTGGCGTACCCTGTTAGATCAATTTGGTAGGGAAAATATTTCATAAATGCTTTAACTATGGGCTCCACTAAACTGTAAAAGGCATACCCTAGAATCACCGTCACTAGTTGATTCACCTTATTCGTCATATTTTGTTGCCTTTTCATCGCCTCTTGGAACACAGGATTCACCCATTCACCATGGGGTTTCGGTCCGGCATCTAAATCATCATCATCTAGTTCTTCGTCCTGAGTACCCGTCCTTGTGGTACCAGTGAGATATTGAGCCCCCTGCCGTATTCTAGAGGCCTCTTCAGTTCTTAAAGGTACTCTGTTAATCTTGGATATGGCCATGCTGCGGTAATTAGGTGGTAAAAACTTCTTGATGCTATCTTGAACATGGTTCGTATTAGGTGATGCTCGTAAAGGAAATAAAGGGTCTATTTGCACCAGGCTATCAACTTTCTTTTCATTATGACTTTTCTCTTTATTCCTGAATAATTTTTCTTGCTGTAATCTCAATGACACGTCTCTTAACGAGAGTTTGGATTCCTTAGGCACCACTGGCTCCTTGGGCACTGTACTTTCCAAATCGTAGAATTGGTCCGACATGTTGGAAAGCCTCTGCAACGAGGAGTCACGGTGTGACCATTTCCTCTCCAAAAGAGAGCGGTCGTTCCCGTAGAAGGGCAGATTAATGTCCATACTTGGTGAAGAGTTGTTATTGTTGGAATTTAAGTTTTGAAAATATTTACAACACGTGATACGTCTCGTGAGAATGCTCGTGATATATCACGTGTAAGAAAAATGGTTGCAGTTTTCTAGCCACCTAATCTATATGCTGAAGATCGACCAAAGGTACGATTGAAGGTCTGCCGTGGGCACACAGGAAAGGTATGTGGCAGGCAGCTAGTTTTCCAACAAGATACGCCATTTCTGTTTGGGTCAATGGATTGCCAAATTTGACTGCGGCTCTACATGCTTTGGAGTTTAATGCATCCAAGATAGCTGTTGGTAAATGCCCCACAAGCAGGAACCAGTCCTCCGTGGGGCCGATAGGTCTCTTTGCCATACTCTCAAGATCATAAAGATATTGCAAAAGAAGATCCCTTAAGGTGTTGCAGTCATTGTCGTGGATGAGCATGGGTAAATGGGTCACTTTCACGACTCTATCCTCTAGATAGTATGTGATACCAAATTGAGAGACAGCAGAGGCATGTTGCTTGAATAGTGAGCATTCCTTAGCTGCGATGGGGAAACTAATTGTTTGCTGCAACGGATATTGAAGACTTAGCCCAGGATCCAATACCAGCTCGATAAACTCTCTCTGTAAATCCTCTACCCTCACTCTTTCGTCACAGGCGTGCTGGTCAGCAGCCAAGAGCACATTACCACTTTTGATCAAGATGAATTTGTTTGCAATCTGTTTGAGGATGTGGAAGTCTTCCAAATCCGTGCGGGAAACTTGCATTGGTGGGGCAAGATCGTCTGCTGCGACATCGACCGCCTGTAGTCTTTGCAGGAGGTTGCGTACTTTAGTTGGAGTGGTGGGGCATTCGCTACCCATGATATGACGTGCCTTAGTGGGCGACAGGGCATCCGCAGGGCTCTCATTGAAGGTACGTGCTTTAGAGGGGGAAGTGGCACTTTCACTGGGTCTTTTCCTCGACGGAGTCTTTTGAACTTCTAAATTTTGCACAACTTCCTTCACCATTTGGCTTATTATGGAGACATGAGGCTCGCTCAATGTACGGCTCAAAACATCCATTGGGTGCAACTTACATTCTACCCCCAATAGATAAATCGGATGTAGCCTCTTTTTAGGAGACCCAGAGGGAGTTCTTGACCTAATGGCCCAGTCAAGGTTATGGTATCTTCTTTGGTTGACAAAGACATACTGGAGTCGGTTCCACGGCAGGCTTTTATAGGCTATGACTCCCTCTAGATGGTAGTCCTTGTACTGCACACTCACTGACTCCGACAGCGAAAGCGATCCATGGACCCTCTGCAAGATGGAACCATAATTGTTTAGTCCATTGTAAGTCACCGAATCTTTATCTTCTATTCCAAACAGAACGCTTAAATGCATTGTTGGACATCTAGCTAACGCCTCCACTAACACATCTCTTATCTCGTCCTTCAACATTTGAGGTTTCCTTTGTAGCCATTGTCTGCGTCGCACAGGTACATTGTGAAACAAATTTGAAACCACCACCAACGTCCCACTCTTTCCCAAATCTTCAAGGGCAAAAGCGCCCAAATTGATCTGCGACAGCGAAGCTTTATTGGATATGCAACATGGTTCATTGCCATCGACTTTCGATAGTACCGTGACCCTGGCCACTGCCATCAATGAGCTGATGGCCTCGCCCCTGTACCCGAACGCCTCTATATTCTGTAATTTTGTGAGCTTTGACGTGTGGTGTCTCTTTCCCACATTCTGTAGGTTACTGCTGTCGATTCCTCCGCCGTTATCCTTGACCCACACTCCAAGCGATTCGAGATCTAACTTAACCGAAACTTCAGTAGCCCCAGAATCGATAGCATTTGCTAGCAACTCCGCCACCACCGAGCCGAAGGATACTAGGATCGATTGCGACCGCAAAACATGGGCCTCCTTCTCATCTAGCACCTCTATGCTTTTGGGCATGGTGATAAAGCTAATAAAGCGATGCCATTGCTGTGCAGGCATTTGTGTGAGCAGGGTAGGTGCAGTGCGGGGGCCGCGGCGGAAGTCAGCAACTTAGCGAGCCAAGGGTAATTTTCCTTGACGGTAGCGAGCGCTCTCCCGCTGATGGTTCTGGCTACTGCCTCACCGCGCTCGCACGCCGCCTGGTCTCCACCGAGCTTCCTTCTTCAGTTGCGCACTCATTCTGATATCAGGTTCACATTCATCAATCGATGTCTCTCCAGCTTGTAGATGCTGTCACTTGTGATACCAGAGGTTAGTACAGATGGAACCAGGTTTATCGACGGTCCTACTACCGTTTGGGACGACGATAAGGAGAAGGACTTAGAAGCATTAGTGGAGGAATACACCAAGGACTCGGACCCCTCGAACTACTTTTCCTCTATAGACTGGCAAGCGGTGTCAGACCAGTTAGCAGTGAAGGATGTGGATTTCATCAAGTGTAAAGTAGATGAGCTTTACGATAAGAAGTTTGATGTTTTATTCACAAGACAAGAAGTGGATACCACAAGTTTAATAGACCAGTGGGTCCTGAGAAGAGGTGTATTGTTCAGAGAAGTGGAAACGTTGATTAAGAGGGCAGGGTTACAAGACTTTCTTGTGGACGACGATGAGCCACCACAGGAATCAGCTCAAGGACCGTCGCACATTAATGGTACTGGTGATCGCCATCAGGAGTTGTCACCTAGCCTGAAAGTCCCTGGGGTTGGCGAGGCTCTAAGGAGGCCCCCCACTAATCGCCAGGCGGCCGTCTCGCTAGCCCACGCCACTTCGGGAGGAAATTCCCATAAAAGGACAGAAATACCACATTTGACCATGACACAAAGAAGGATGTCGCTAAACTTGATGCATATGGATCCAGAGTCTCTCGAGTCTTCGGTCGACAACAAGGCACGAAGTGTGAGTTTCAGTCGCCCTGCCTCCGTAGGAACCAGCAACGTCAATGTTATTACCAAGGCAGAAGCGCAGGCGACGGTATCGCGGCAGGAAATACGAACATCGCCGACAAGAGGTATATTCCGTGACATGCTGAAGAAGTTCAAGTTGAATCTTGTCAGGGGCAATCACCCCCGGCCGGAGATGCCCATGCCCCAGATAGTTGTGTCACCCCGGAAACAAGAAAGTATGGCTTCGTTGAAAAAAGAGGCTAATAAACCTGCTAGGGTGCCACTCAACATGGAAAAGCGAAGAAGAACTTCTTTGGTGGGGGAAAATCTTCCTTCGTACATTCGAGATCAACTTAAGAGAGATACTGTTGAGAAGGATAGAACCATTTCCAATGGACAAGAACACCCAGAGCAGGCTAATGGGCGAGTTTCTCCAGATAACGCTGGGGCACCAGCAGCGCACACTTCGCCCACTACTCGCAGCCCGCGCACGCCAGTGAGCGCGCGCAGCCCCCTGAGCTCGCGAGACTGGCGCCGACAAGACTCGCGCGACCCCCGCGAAAATAGTGGGGTGCGGTCGGGGAAGCCGTCGCTGGGTCCCTCGCTGGGGCCTTCGCTGCCTCCGCCGGAATCCACAGCATCGAGTCGCAGGACTGCAGGAAGGACAAATAGATCTCGGTTGCACAATTTACTTATGAATTCCCAATCACTCTATGCCTATAAAGATGTGGGTAGCGGCAAGGCCAGTGAGAATAGCAACGGCCCTAGTGCCAACAATTCAACGTACGACACCGAAAGAGACGACAAAATTGACTCAGAGACTGATGATAAGGAATATATGCTGCCTAGTCTGTTTGCCAAGTACTATGGTGTGGGAGCAGACGAAGAAACGGAGCAGATGCTACGGGAGTTGGATGAAGAAGATGCTGATTTCTTGAATATAAACGATAGCTATGATGATATCATCGAGGGAAATGCTATTAATACAGAAAATAACGACGACTATCTATTTGCCAATTAATTCAATGCAATCTATTTTTTGCCCGATTAATGTAGTTTAATGATAACTCGTAAAGGTAAATGGAGCATGCGCTGGTGGGGGCAGTTTTCAATACACTAATCCCAAACCCCTTATATACACCCAACACTCCTTCATTGCGTAGAATAGTTGTTATAAGCAGCAGGGCGGAGACTTTGTTCCCTGAAGGAAGAGACTTTGATAACATTTGGATCCTTTTGCGAAGGGTGTCGAGGGGGAAAGTGATTCCCTTAGCGGAGGCACCAGCGACAAACCCACAAATGGCCTCTATAAAAGGAATTTCAGGGTACTCGGTAGAATATTCCCTTGCCAATTGGTAGGTATAAAACGTTAATCCAGTAGTGGTTGCAACTGAGAGTATTGCTGGTTTGATTCCGGCAAAAAACCCCATAATTCCGTCTTTTTGAAGAATATTCTTACTAGTGTTGATCATGGAAAGGAAGTTTCTCTCTGAATGAGCCACTAATCTTGTTCTTAGCAAGTCCAAGGGGTAGATTACCAAAGTGCTTGCGATTCCAGAACCAATACCAGCTATTAAGGCATGGGTAGACTCTGAGATTTGAAAGCCACGGGATGTTTGTACTTCATTCAAAGCAGTATTTAGCACTGAATAGGATGTGAATTGGCATCCTCCGTAGACAATGTACATGATTTCAGCGGGGACATTACCTCTCCAGAAGGCCATGATCCCTTCATTCTTCCATATATTTTTCACCACAGTGGCGAGTTTTTCTCTTTCATAGAAGCTGCTCACTTGGAGCTGCATACGGATCTTTATTGTATCCAAAGGGGCAGTTATAGCTCTGAATTGTTAGTAGATGTCGAGTGCGGTGCTCGGACTAGAGCAGCGATGTGATGGTTTCACTTACCTTGAAAAAGCGCCAGAAACTGAACCCGCAATAAGGGCATCGGTAGCGGTGACACTCGACCCTTTACGCAAGTGGTCTTCCCTTTGCGGTGCCATTGTTGGCTAGGTAAGGAGTATTTGACAAATTAAGGAAATTTTTGATGCTGTGTGTATATAAGCCAAAGACTCGGACGCACTGCGACCGCCGGAGCTCCTGCGACGTTCTGCGAGGCTCTGCGAAGCTACGAGGCTCTGTGAAGCTGCGGGGCTCTGTGAAGCTGCGAGAATCTGTGAAGCTCTGCGAAGGTCTGCGAAGCTCTGCGCGAGGGGCTCCACTAAGGCTCGACGCTCTGCGAGGTACGCACTACGCTATCGTAACTACGGTGCCATTTATTAACTATACTCCGCCAATACGTCCTTTAATATCGTGGGATACCACTTCGCTGCCACGTCCTGGTGGGACTTGATTCTGTTACGAAAGACAGCGTAGCCTACGGGGTGCTTCTCGATATCGGGGATGAACTGGAACCCCACGTCCACGGCCCAGTCTTTTATCTTTTTGTCTCTATCATCCTTAACCTTAATGACCTCTTCGGGAATATCGTCGACAGCAGCACGACGGGAGTCAAGATCGATGGTCAGAAAGAATGGGATCGAGAGTCTGGTGCCTGAGCCAGCTTTGGGGACCAAAACCCTATGGATGGTAGCCTTACATACGCCCTTGGTGATAGCTTCTAAAGTCTGGCCAACATTCACCACTAACGAATTCTTTACGTAGGGAACAGTGACCCAATTTCCCTGGAAATTTTGCACCTGCAAAGAGTCGGTGTGTGGGGTCACTTGGAAAATGTAGGTGAGAAAGTCCGAATCACGATGGGGGCCCACCCCTTGCTCTGTGGTGGGGGTATCATCATTTAAGTTGGACTTCTGGTTACCTAATTGTGAAGAATCGGGATAAGCAATGAGTTTCATCTTGCATTGTTGGTTAGGCTTGAAATATCTGTCCAAAGCTTCGGGTTTAAGCCCAATAGACTCGCATACAAGATGTCTCACAATTTTACTCAAATGGAACATCTTATCGTGGTATTGAAGAATAGTCTCTCTGAAATGGGGAATATGGCTTTCATCAGGCCACAAGTTAGGGCCTTCGATATTCTTGTAGATAGGTTCATTAGGGTTTGGTTCAGGCAATTCTGTGCCGAGATCATACTGTTCCCTCCAATCAGTATGTTTGGCCGTTAGTTCATTTGCTAGCCTTGAATACCCCAAGAAATGTTTAGAATGGATCATTTCGATATCCTTTTTGACATGGTCGGGAAGTTTAAAGAAATCCACTGTCTGCTGTTCAATGGCGTTGAAATCGGCACCATTGGGGCCATCCAGCTCGTAGTTGATGAGCAAGAAAAACCCTACTTCAATCAATGCATACCTAAGTTCTCGTAGAAACCGAGGTTTGTCCGACTTGGAAACATTCAAGTCGATTATGGGGATCTCCAGAAACGACATTGTGAGTGGCCTTCGAGGATGGGAAAACTCTGTCTTTTATCTTGTCTGGAGTGGCTCTGGAGCCACAGTGCGTGCAGGGACGCAGCGACAAAACCTGGAGAATCCTTGCACCCATAGACAGAAATCAAGACAGAAATCAAGAATCGACATAAAAGCAAGACAGAAATCGACAGAAATACAGAAATCGACAGAAATCAAGACATAAAAGCAACAGACAGAAATCAAGACAAAAATCGACAGAAATCGACAGAAATCGACAGAAATCAAGAATAGTTATAATCCTTATTCTCTATTGTCATAGTTACATAATCCTTATTTCTCTTGTAGTTACTAACATAATCCTTCTCTATTCATTTTTACGAAACTCAGTACTAACCTAAGTTACCGTAGAAGGTTAAACCGTCTTAGAATCGGACCCCAATCTGTAGCTGGTGGTTTCGTTTTATCGCGGCCCTATGTGCCGTCGAAAAATTGTCTGTCGCCACGAAAAAAAATTGTCTGGCAAAACTTTATCTATCATTAATCAAAGTGGCTATATCATTTGGCATGTCAGACATCGTCCAGAACTCTTCTGTCAAGAGTTCTGAGTTGCTTGTGCCCAAGCCGTTTCTATTCAGACCGTATATTTGGCCATTTGTTATCGTTTATTCGATATTCTTCCAAATATACTTTAATGAATATGAAAGATACATCCGGGGTCCAGAATGGACATTTGTTTATCTTATCGGAATTATCTCCACTAATATGTTGATTTGGCTCATGCCCTACTGGAATCTTGATATAAATGCCAAGTTTAACTATTCCCATGTAAAGAAATTGACTGAAGCAACCTATATCAAGATCGAACCTAAGGCCAATTCTGGGATCGGGGAGATTTGTCCCATTGTTAGAGAAGTGTTTAATGACGGTGAAAGACACACAAGTGTCTATTTCCAAAGAAGAAAGCATTTGTTGAATGAAAATGTCGGGGTGTTCTCCCCGCCGGAATTTGTCTATGACAAAACACCAAAATTGTCGGTTTTCCAAAAGACACAAGGACTTTCGGGTGATTTACAAGGTCCCCAACGTGTATACGGGAAAAATATTTTTGACATCCCCGTACCGACATTTTTGGAGCTCTTTAAAGAACATGCGGTGGCACCATTTTTTGTGTTCCAGGTGTTTTGTATTTCATTGTATTTAATGGACGACCAATGGTACTATTCATTATTTTCTTTGTTCATGTTGGTGTCGTTTGAGATGACCACTGTGTTCCAAAGAAGAAGTACCATGACGGAGTTTCAGACTATGGGGATTAAACCTTATCCCATCTACGTTCACAGAGATGGTAAGTGGAAACAATTACAAACTAGTGAGCTTTTACCCGGTGACTTAGTGTCGATCACTCGTACGCCAGAGGATTTGGCTCTCCCATGTGATTTGATTCTCATTGATGGGTCGGCTATTGTTAATGAAGCCATGCTCACGGGTGAATCTACGCCATTATTGAAGGAGTCTATTAAGCTTAGGCCCCTGGACGAAGTGATTCAACCGGAGGGTCTTGATAAGAACTCGATTTTACACGGGGGTACCGGAGTTTTACAGGTGACGGCCCCAAAGGATGCTAGTGTCAAATTGTCTCCCGACAGTGGGGCATTAGCGGTGGTGACCAAAACCGGATTTGAGACATCGCAGGGGTCGCTCGTGCGGACAATGATTTTCTCCAGTGAAAAAGTGTCGGTGGATAATAAGGAAGCATTTCTCTTTATTTTATTTTTACTTGTGTTTGCCATTGCAGCTTCATGGTACGTATGGGTCGAAGGTACCAGAATGGGGAGAATTCAATCGAAATTAATCTTTGACTGTATTCTTGTCATCACCTCGGTGGTGCCACCGGAATTGCCCATGGAGTTGACGATGGCGGTGAACTCATCGCTCGGAGCATTGGTGAAGTTTTACGTGTTTTGTACCGAGCCATTTAGGATTCCTCTCGCTGGTCGTATTGATGTATGTGCCTTTGATAAGACGGGGACTTTGACGGCGGAGGATTTGGTTTTCGAAGGATTAGCCGGATTTGATCCTCATGATATCAGACATTTATCCAGTTGTCATGAGGCCCCCGACACCACGCTGTGGGTGCTCGGATCTGCCCATGCGTTGGTGAAATTGAACGATGGCGACATTGTCGGGGACTCCATGGAACAGGCCACTTTGAAAGCCGCTCATTGGCAAGTGGGTGCTAATGACGTGGTAGAGAGACCGAGATCTGGTACCAATAAACCGGAAAAGATCAAGATCTTACGGCGATTCCAGTTTTCTTCAGCATTGAAGAGGTCATCGGCCATCAGTGACATTAATACTTTGCCCGGAAAGCACTTTGTCGCGGCTAAGGGAGCACCCGAGACCATCCGCGACATGTTGGAGGATGCCCCAGAGCAGTACGAGGAGATCTACAAGTCGTTCACCAGGACGGGATCTCGTGTATTGGCCCTTGGGTACAAGACGATTGAGTCTTCGGTGAATGTTTCCAAGATCAAGCGAGAGGAAGTCGAATCGAAGTTACGGTTTGGAGGGTTTATTGTGTTTTATTGTCCATTGAAGGACGATGCTGTGGCCACGATCAAGATGTTGAACGAACTGTCGCATCGGTGTATCATGATCACCGGGGACAACCCCTTGACGGCGTGCCATGTCTCGCACGAAGTAGGGATCACTGAGAAGGAAGTGATGATCTTGGACGTGCCCGAGGAGCACCACAAGTCGACGTTGTCGGAGGGGGAGTCGTTGGTGTGGAGGAATGTTCACGACACTAAGGTGATTGCCTTTAACCCCACGGCGCACGACATTGACCGGAAGTTATTCGAGAGCCACGACATTTGCATCACGGGGTACGCGCTCGGACTTTTGTCGCAACATGTCTCAATCTTAGACTTGATCAAGCATACGTGGGTGTACGCCCGGGTGTCACCCCCACAGAAGGAATTCATTCTCGCTACGTTCAAGAACGCCGGGTACAACACATTGATGTGTGGTGACGGTACTAATGACGTGGGAGCGTTGAAGCAAGCGCACATTGGCGTGGCCCTCTTGAACGGTACCGAAGAAGGGATGAAGAAGATCAATGAAGCCAAGCGTATCGAGGTCCAGAAGAAGGTTTACGACAAACAGGCCCAGTTGCTCGTTAATTGGAACAAACCACCGCCGCCGGTGCCCGAGGGAATAGCCCACTTGTACCCGCCGGGTCCCTACAACCCGCGGTACTTGACGGCGATGGAGAAGAAGGGCGTGGCGATTACCGACGACATGCGTCGCGCGGTGGAGGTGGCGAATGCCTCCGGGTCGCAGCAGCTCTTTGTCAAGGGCGCCGGGGCCGGCTCGCCCGGCACCTCGTCCGGCGGCTCGCTCGGTGATTCCATCATGGGGGCGCTAAATGATGCCGAGACCGAGGACGAGGCCCCAACGTTAAAGTTGGGAGATGCTTCGGTAGCAGCACCGTTCACGTCAAAGTTGACCAACGTATCGTCAGTGACTCACATCATCCGCCAGGGACGGTGTGCCTTGGTGTCGACGCTTCAAATGTACAAGATATTGGCATTAAACTGTTTAATCTCGGCGTACTCGTTGTCGGTACTCTTTTTAGCGGGCATCAAGTTTGGCGACGCCCAGCAAACGGTAGCGGGGGTTTTGCTCTCGGCGTGCTTCCTCTCTATTTCGCGGGGGCGTCCGCTCGAGAAGTTGTCGCGCGAACGCCCGCAAAAAGGCATTTTTAGCGTGTACACCATGGGGTCAATCTTGGGGCAGTTTGCTATCCATACGGTGACTTTGGTGTACACTTTGCGAGAGATTTATCTTTTGGAGCCCCGGAGCCCTCAAGTGGACTTGGAGAAGACGTTTGAGCCTTCATTATTGAACACAGGGATCTTTTTGTTGCAGTTGGCCCAGCAGGTGTCTACATTTGCCGTGAACTACCAGGGCGAGCCGTTTAGGGAGAACATCTCCAGTAACAAGGGCATGTACTACGGGATCGTCGGGGTGGCTGCGCTCGCGCTCGCGGGGTCTACCGAGTTTGTTCCCGAGTTGAACCAGGGGATGAAGTTTGTGCCGATGTCGCTGGAGTTCAAATTCAAGTTGACGTCGTGCATCTTGTTGGACTTAGGGGGGACCTGGGCGGTGGAGAATTTTTTCAAGTACTTTTTTATGAACTCGGAGGCTGCTGACATTGCCCAGCGCTAGGCCGATGGTGCCCAGCGGTAGCGAGGGCAAGTGCGCGTCTGAGTCTGCCGCGAGTGCGCGAGTCTGCGGTGAGTCTACTGCAATCTTGGCGAGTCTGCCGGAGTCTGCCGCTAATCTTCCGCGAGTCTGCGAGTCTGCCGCGAGCCTACCGCAATCTGCCGCAATCTGCCGCTCCATCTACATATATATCCTAATAGAGTTTATTACTATATCTTGTTCAAGTCGCTGTCGCGCTGTAGCCTCCCTATCTTTAGCACGGTAACGTCGCCGTGAGCCACCACGCTACAGTCGACTTTCGTCGATAACCAATGCAATATTTCGTCCACCTCCTCGCTACCAATGCCATGGGGAACACTGTCCTGAACAATGCTCCGCACCTTCACCACCAGATATGACCCGCCCCCAAGCTGGTACAACACCTCGTACACCATCTTCAGCTTATCTCTGATCCTGTCGCGCCGTCTCTGCTCGGGGTCGCTATCGTTACGCTGCTGGTTCCTGAGTCGCTCCTTGGCCCTAATCCGCTCCAATAGCGACATCCCCGTCTCCCGCTGCCGTAGCACCTCACTCTTGGGCTGGTATTTGAACCTGGCGCTATCGTTCTTGATCACCGGCGTCCGTCTCCCCCTCGCTGGCTTATCGCCCTTGATGTAGTGATCAAGGGTCTTGGACGCTGGATGGGTCTCGGCCTCCGCTGGCTCTGTCGCTCGTAGTGAAACCTTCCGTGAGAACTCCTCCCTGGACACTTGGGCCCGAGAAATCCTCACTGTCCCCCCGACAGTAGATAACTTGAACACGTCGTGGTCGACCGCCAACAACAGAAGCACGTCGTCCTCCAGCACCGGCCGGCGCAACAACTGCGACGAGCTTCGTAAGATCGCTGCCAACGGTGGGTCCGCTGTGTGGCTAGCAAAGTGAAGGCTCAAGCCGTTGTTGATGCTGTCGTAGAGCCTGACGAGGTCCATGATGGCTTTTTACGCGTTGAATAATGTTAAGAGAAGGTGGTGGGTGCAGGCGCGAGGTGCAGGGACGCGGTAGCGATAGCGACAGCTAGCGACAGTTAACGACAGTTAACGACAGTTAGCGACAGCCACATCGCACTGGCTTCGCTACACGCTACAGGCGCCGACATCGTAACCACGCTGGCTTCGCTACGCTGGCTTCGCTACGCTGGCTTCACTACCTGAAATTCATCAGCCAATCATGGGATGTTCCTGCACAATGCCTGGCTACAACAACATATTATAAAGCATTTATTAACTACTAACAGTTTATTTCTTAGCTTCAGTCTTAGTCTCAGTCTTAGCCTCGGTCTTGGCCTCATCCTTAGCATCAGTGGCACTTGACTTGGAGCCACTTTCAAACTCCAGGTAAGCTGCCTTGGCCTTATCGAGGGTAGAACCTTCTTGCTTGTTGAAGGCTTCATAAGCACCCTTAAGTTCTTGTTGGTTGGCCTTGTCAGACACAAAAGCCTTACCCTTGTTAACAATATCGTCGAATCCCATTTTTTTATTATAGTTCACTAATTGTTGTATTAATTTCACTTCTTCCAGTATTTATAGTACGGTGGTCGTCGAGTTCTAGCGCTTGCACGACGTCAATCCACATGCGGAGTTGGCAATGCTGATTACGGCGTCCTGCAGTTAATCTGCGTTGAAATGTGCGTTAAAATCTGCGTTGAAATCACTGTCGAAATCTGCCCTGCAGACACGCAGCTGAGATCCCTAAAATGGGATCTTATGACGCACCATTAGATGCACTGACGTGTATTATTGCTCTTTACGATGATGTCAGCAATCAAACCCTTGGCCGTTATCAATTCAGTAGCTGCTCACACGCTCGCCCACTACCTCGCTGGCCTGGCCTTTTCTTCCTAAGCCTCAAACCGTGTCAGTTGGTGCATTCGCGGACAATAACCACAATAACTCCATGTTATGCCACCGTACCCCAGACTGTAGACACTCCTCCACTAACCCGTCTTATCATTCAGATTCATCTCGCGTACCACTGAAACGCCCTCTGCATAGAACCACCTTCATTCACAAGCCCCAATCCACCTGGGTAAGACAATAGAAAGAACTAAGACTACTAGACTTCTATTCACTCTGTACTATTCACACTATTCACTATTCTCTCACTAGAGCTTCAAATTCTCAAGTATCGAGATGGTCTCTTCGTACCCAGCAAGCTCTGCCTCGTACTTCTCAAGCTTCTTAAATGTGGCCTCCTTCGCTTGCTCGTTGGTCTTTTCGGTAAACTTCGACTTCGCATCCTTGGCCTTCGACTCGAGCTCCCGGACGTGGGCCAACTTCTTCTGCACTTTGGTGATCTCTGCATCCAAGTCAATCTGCCCCTTCACTAAAACATGCACTGAACACTCGGGGGTAATCACCTGCTTGGCACAACCAGAAGGAACATCCTTGACTCCATCCACAACTGTGATCTTATCCACACCTTTGATTAATGACACTATAGAGTCGTGCTGTTCCTTGGCAATGGCAAAGATCTCCTTGTTCTCTGCTTCCACGTAAACTTGTCCATTCTTGATGATGTTGTATTGGGCCAAAAGTGATCTAGCTCCCTTGGTGATCTCCAATACTAACTCATACGCATCATGTGCCTTAACATCGTCGTATTCCTCTAAATATACCGGATAAGCTGCCTTGGCTATCGTCTCGGCCTTCTCACTGGCCCTCTTAGGGAGCCTCTGCCACATCTCTTCCGTGACAAATGGCATAAATGGATGAATCAACTTCAAGGCAGAGTCAATACAGGTGTATAACGTGTCTCTAGCTGACTTTTGTTGCTCAACTGTACCATCTTGAATCAAGGCCTTCGAGTTCTCAATGTAAACGTCACATACATCAAACCAATACTTGTACACGATACTAGTGGATTCACCAAAATCCCTGTTGTCCAATGCTGCTGCTGCTTCCTTCGAAGCATGGGTAAGCTTATACAAAATCCATTTCTCCACTAACGATTCGTTTCCAGACTTGGCTCCCGTGGCTGGCGGAACGTATCCCTCGCCGAGTCTACCCAAGGCAAACTTCGTTGCCTGGTAGATCTTGTTACAGAACTTACGATACCCTTCAATTCTCAACACATCCAAATTGATGTCTCTGCCTCCGGTGGAATAAGCACACAAGGCAAATCTTAACGCATCAGTACCGCACTCCGGTATGCCGTTCGGGTACGAAGCCTTCTGTCCCTCGACGGCTCTGTTGAACTCTCTCGGATCCAAGTTACCTCCTTTCAACTTCTCGTGTAAACTGTCCAAGGTTATACCTTCGATAACGTCCAATGGGTCCACAACATTACCCAAGGACTTCGACATCTTTCGTCCCTGGGCATCTCTTATCAAAGAATGGCAAAATACCTCCTTGAATGGTGACTTGCCCGTAAGCTTGATCCCTAATAAGATCATTCTTGTCACCCAGAAAAATAAGATATCCCACCCTGTCTCTAAGATATTCGCAGGGTAGAATAACTCAAGGTCTTTAGTACTCTTGGGCCATCCTAAAGTAGCAAACGGCCACAACCCCGAGGAAAACCACGTATCTAAAACATCGTCATCTTGCTTTAAAGTGAGTTTTTCATTAGGAAACTTCTTCTGCGCCTTGGCCAAGGCATCTTCCTTATTTTTACCCGCAACCCAGTTTGCGTTGGAAGCAGGGTCCGAAGATTTGCCCTCACGGTGCACTAAGTACACCGGACAACGGTGGCCCCACCACAATTGACGAGAAATACACCAGTCCTGGATATTTTCCAACCAATGGAAGTACTCCGACTCCGAGGTCTTGGGACTGATGGTGATGTCGCCCTTTTTGACCGCTGCAATGGCGTCCTTGGCCATCTCCTTCTGATTCACCCACCATTGTGGTTTTAACATCGGCTCGACAACATCTCCCGATCTCGAACAAAGTGGAACAGACATCTCGTTATTCTCTTGGCCCACGTATAACCCTTTCTTCTTTAATTCCTCGATCACTTTGGCCCTGGCGTCGAATCTCTTGGTCCCCTGCCATTGAGGACCGCAATTCTCGTTCAACAAACCATCGTCGGTAAAGATATTGATGAACTCCAAGTTATTTCTCTTACCAACGTTGAAATCGTTCTGGTCGTGTGCAGGCGTGATCTTGACAGCTCCCGTTCCAAATTCCATATCCACCGCTTCGGAATCAGTGATTATAGGCATCTTACGGTCCAAGAATGGGTGCTGGACGTATTTTCCGTGCAAATGGGTGTACCTCTTATCGTTGGGGTGTACAGCAACGCCAGTGTCACCAAACAAAGTCTCTGGTCTCGTGGTAGCCACGGTGACCTTTTCGTCCGAACCCTCCACTGGGTATGAAAAAGAGGTGATAACACCAAATTCCACCTTCTCCGAATACCCAGGTACACTCAATAATGTTCTTCCTGGGATACTCTTATTGTCAACCTCCAAATTAGAAAGCGCAGTGTTTAAACGAACTGACCAATTGACCAATCTCAACGCTCTATAAATGGTCCCATCATCGTGCATCCTCACGAACGCTTCATTAACAGCCTCAACAAACTTAGGATCCATGGTGAACGCTTCCTTCGACCAATCATACGAAGCACCCAACTTCTTGAATTGATTCTTGATTTTGGCATGGTAGAGCTCCTTCCAATCCCACACCTTTTTGATGAATTCGTCACGTCCAAGATCGTGCTTAGTCTTCTTTTCGTTGGCCCACAACTGCTTTTCCACCACCGATTGCGTGGCTATACCCGCATGATCAAACCCAGGCAAGTATAACGTGGTCTTTCCCCTCATTCTATTCAATCTAATCATGGCATCTTGAAGCGATACCGTTAATGCGTGTCCAATGTGCAACGCACCAGTGACGTTAGGTGGGGGGGCAGGAATCATGAATTTACCCTGCGGTTTGATGTCACCGTCTTGAAACTCCGGCTCAAAATACTTCTTTTCCTCCCACCAACTGTACCAAGAACTCTCTACATTCTTAGGGTTGTAGGCCTTCCAGGCAGGGTCGTCAAGACTAACAAGAATCTTCTTCTCACCCGCTTTGGTGTGATCAACATATTCTGGTACTGGTTCCAGTACTTTCTTGTCCTTTTTCGGCTTCTTGGGCTCGCTAGACTTGGTCTTGGATTCCTCCGCTTGCTTGGCCTTCTTAGCATTGAATTTCGCCAACTTTTCCGCCTTCTTACGTTCCTTTTCTAGTTCCTTCGCCGTCTTCTCTCTGGGAGCGCCATCGGCACCCACTGGAGCCTGGTTCTCCTTTAGCTTGTCGCTCATCTCAAACCTTCTGTACACTAAGCTACGGGAAAATCTTCTAGGTATAGTCAAGAGAAATCTCCTGCTTAGCATAAACTTTGGCGGTTCGTAGCTCTCAAGGTGAGTCAAATTTTTTTAGCTTCAAAATACTGTACTGCAGGTAAGCGCAGAAATGCTCACAGCGAGTTTCCTATACTACATGCAGGGGGTTGCAAAAAAAATATATCGTTCCTTTTACATCTATGTATGCTGTCGTTTGGTAGGATGTTCGAGTCCGTCGAGTGTTGGCAGTTGTCGCTTGGTGACCGGAACCAGCGCCGGCTGCGGGAGAAGGTTGAGTCCCAAAGAGTTTTTCTGCGCTGCGTCTTCCACTCTTTTCGCCATGGCTTTCGACATCTTGGCCCCGGTGGACAAGTTCAACTTGGGGGCACGGATCCTCCCATCGCCAAGGGACTTGGTCCGCGACATCCCAAGTCCTATTTCTTCACCAAAGCTGTCGGTTATGGTTTCTTCTTGCTTTCCAAATTCCATTTTATTCTGCGCTCTGCGTAATTCGGACATTTGGAACCGTTCTTTCATCTTTCTGAACCTTCTTCCACCTCTTTTCTTTGACTTTTGCTCCACGGGTACAGGTAACGCTTTATCTGGTTGCTGCTCAGGAGGGGCAAGAAGTTTTTCAATCTTTGCGTGGATTTCTTGCAGATATTTAGCTCCAAGTGAACCATCAGCACTACTCTTGGACAAGTCTATTCTAGCAGCCAACACTATCTTGGCACTTGTTATTCTCATTGCGGGCTTCACTATGTCCTCAGGTAAAAACTTGATGAGGTCACAGTGGAACAAATACCCTGTCTGGCGTACAGTTCTCGACGCTACTTTACTGGTGGAAGACAAGTCTCTCACCCCTAACGAAGGAATGTTACAAGAAGGGGTCAAAGAGAGTTGTTTTAATGATCCTAGCGAGATGAGCAATTGTGATGTCGTTACTGGCCCTACGATTTCTGTGACATTGGGGGCATATTTCGAGATCTTTTGCGCAACAAAGTCGCTGAGATGTTGAAGAAGATCATTTAACTGCAATATAAGCTCACAACATTGCAACACCCGGGTCATATCCTTGTCATCCAAGAAAAACAGGTGCTTTACTTGTTGTAATCCTGCCATTATGATCACCAACACCTTTTCTCCCGAGATGAACTCCTTGAGCTGCGCTTCGTAGTCTCTCAAATTGACCAAGTCCTGCTTTATCAAAAGAATCGTCTTAGCATAGTCCACCCCACTCAACACTAACGTCTCTAGTTCCGGGAAAACCACTTGATACTGGCCCTTGGCTACTGAATGAATAAGATCTATCTCCTCGTGGATAACCGCAAGTAATGCATTGACTCTCACTATAAACTGAAACTCCTCGGACTCTTCGTGGTTCAGCCACGATATCAACTCAAAATAGTCGGAGCTTTCTTGATTCGAGTACTTTGCAAGTCTTTCTTTAAGCTCGTCTACGACAGCTAACACTCCAGAGATAGATCCCACGTCTTCCACCCTTTCGATGTCTATGAATCTACTCTCGTGGTGCGCCACTAAGTCGTCCAATTTTTCCTCTAGTGACTTCGTCTTATCTGTCTTCACCTCTAGCTCTTCCTGCTCATCTCCTTCACTTTGTAAATCCGCCAAAAGCTCGTCCTCATAGTCCATGTTGTTGTTTGGCTAACGGAGCACGGTGCTGGTGATAATCTTGGGCTTTTTGTGTCACCGAAATTTCTCATAAAGCGATGAGCGAAACCGCACTCTTGTACCCCCACCTTCACCATGTTGGTAAAGACCTCTCTCTTGGACAACTCGGACGGGTCTGCTGAGCTCGTTTATGGCGATGAGAACAAGGTAATAACGTCGGTGAATGGACCTATCGAGGTCAAGGCTAGACAAGAACTCCCCGATTCCGCAACCTTGGAAATAGTGATTCGTCCGGCCGTTGGGGTGTCATCAACACGAGAAAGACTTCTTGAAGACAAATTACGGTCTCTACTACAAGGTGTCATTCTTACCCACCAGGCTCCACGACAATTGATCCAAGTAGTGGTGCAGTTTTTGGTGGTGGATGATTCGAATGCCTTCACCAGTTCTGAGCTTAATGCTGCGATAAATAGCTCATTCTTTGCCTTGATAGATGCCCATGTGCCCCTTTCGGTATCGTTTGTCTCGACAACTTTTGCTATTCATAATGATGAATACATAGAGAACCCCACCGTTGATCAACTAAAGAAAAGCGATTCACACCATGTCATATGCTTTGCGGTGGAAAATGGTGAGCCAGAAAGGATCTTACTCCTCGAGGGACAGGGGAAGTTTTCTCAGTCACAAGTGTTTACAGTGGTTGAAAAGGGTAGCATTCTGTGTAAGAAGATTCATCATGAAATTCAAAGAAAGTATCTACAAGAAAAGCTCGATAGGGATTATATCTGGAATACTTAAGTAATGCATTAACGTATATTGTATGAAGTGAAAGGCAGAAAACATATAGATGTGTATTTAATACAATGTGGCCAATGGGTCCAAGCGATTTGATGATCCAGGTCCGTTCAATAAGTTGACCTCACCAAACTTGGAGTTAGGATTCAATTTATGCTTAAACGTGAACCCTATAAAGTTGTTTTGACCAGCGTTCTTCAGGGCAGACTTCTCTAAAAGAGCTTCATTATGTTCTTGACGAGCGAAAACATCCTTATACTTTTGCATGTTTTCCTCATCATCAAAATCATCAAAGTATCCGGCATCTTCTTCATTGTCTAATTGAGGAGTGAAGGGAGGCGATCTGTTTCTAAGATTATCCCAGTCTTTAATATCACTGAAATACGCCATGGCCTGAAGTTGCTTGAATCCCCTTAATCTTTGACTGGGAGAGGCAATTAGTTTCACTATAAGGGCCCAAGTTCTATCACTGAACACATATCTCCCATCTTTTGTTTGAGGTCTTCTTAAGGCAGATTTCCAGTGTTTTAAATTGTAATAAGTTTCTTCCAGTTTAGACCCAGAAAATGGAGGATATCCACATAATGATTCGAATAACATACATCCTAAAGACCAATAATCAATGGTATAATCATAATTTTTCCCCTCCAAGACTTCCAATGCCATATAATCAGGAGAACCTACAATCGAATTAGCCAAATTATAGTGTCCCTGACTTTGTTTAAAAATCTTTTGTCTTTCCATCATGGACCTCGAAGGTGCTTGGTAGTTATCTAAGTCTTGCAAATTTTGCAATTTAATCCTCATACTTTCTATCCTATCGTTAGAAACTGAACCAGCAGCTAAACCAAAGTCGGTCAATTTTATGTGGCCTTTAGAGTCAATCAAAAAATTCTCTGGTTTAAGATCTCTATGGGTGAAACCAAGCTCATGTAATGAATTCACCGAAGCAAACATTTCACTGATATAAAATCTAGCATGAGGAGGAATTAAGTAGCCAGTATTATTCAATAAAGTTCTAAAATCCCCCCCAGGAACAAATTCCATCGCTAAAAATACCTTCTTTGGATCTTGGAAAGCATACAAAAGTTTCACTAACCATTCACTCCTAGTATTAGTTAAGATGTCTCTTTCAGTCAACACATGCCTCGTCTCATCTAATTTCACAAGTAGATTCTTATTTAATATCTTAAGAGCACAAATCTCCTTGGTGTCCTTTTTCCTAGCCAAAAACACTTGGCCATAGCCCCCTTGTCCCACTTGGGTGATCATTTCAAAATCTTTATGCTTGGGCTTTAATCTTCTCTTCCGGAGAAGGGCCCGTTCTCTGCCGACGTAATTTTTCCACTCCATTTGCTGTCTTTGAGGATTTCCCGTGAAACTAGGATCTTGACTCAATTTGGTTTGCACCATCCTAGTTCTATCTCTTCTGTTGATCACATAGTCAAACATGTCACAGTAATAGTCCAAGAAATAAAGTTGGGCTACAGAGACTAATCTCTTGGTCCTTGGGTTGTTGGCCTTCCTCTGGAATTCCTCATCAGTGTACCTTCTGTTGGGTTGACCACTGGTAAGGTGGTGTAAATGTTGCTGATATCTTTGTTGTTTCAATTCTTGATTATTAGACTTTTGATATGGAGAGTTTTGAAGAACTGACTTGGTCGGTGAGTTGGAAGGGGTGATGTTCTCTTTATTCACTTGACGTAATGGCAGATCTAGAACAGGGTAGCTTGGTTTATGCCCTGAATCAACCTCCATCATACCACTGTGAATCGATACATTTTCCATCGATTGGGATATGTCTCCAAGATCTACCTCATGTCTACTCACTCCATGTCTAGGTGATCTAGTGAAAAAATTCGCCATCCTGCTATATCCGTTGATAGCTTTTGACAGTTATCGTCTGCTTCTTGCCCAGCCCGAGTGATCCAAAGTTATTTAAAAGAGACAATATTCTCTGTGGATGTTTACAAACCGCCCCAATTAGGAAAGTCTTCGCTGCCCCGAGAAACGATCGTTCGCTATACAGCCATTTGCTACAGCAACCTTGCATTGCCATTTGAGGGAAATCGACGAGTGTGGAAAGCTAATTGACCACATCGAGGCAAGGGTTGTATAGGGTGGGTAGGTGGTCATTGGAATATGTAGAATTACATGGAACGCACAGAATCACAATTCGCTATGGCATCGCTTTCGCTAAAACTCGCTTTGTTAAGTGAGGAGGAAAAAAGACTGCACAATTCATAAGTCAGTTCTTAACTATGTCAAAGCATCAATAAAAACATCCTTAGATCGCAATCTATGCTCTACATCTCTTGTTAATATACGATCTAACCTGTGCTACTACTGTCTATTCACAGTCTAAAAACTTAACTGGGGGAAGCGGTGTGCCATTGCCCAAGATAGTGCTGAACTCAGGCCCGATTTCAATGAGCCCCGTTTCTGCAATATAGTTTGTCCAATGATTCAAGAGCTCCTCAAAGATTTCTTTCTTGGAGTCGGCCAAATCATGTATTTCTCCTGGATCTTCTTTGATATTAAAGAGTTGCCATTTGCCCGGACCAATAGGTTCTGGGATGAACAATGCCTTATAAGGACCCTTTCTGATAGCTTGCTGGCCAAATAGCTCCCATCCAGTGATGGTATCGTCACCATGGACCTCTTTAGATTCTCCTAGTAAGTATTTCAGCCAAGAGGCTCCCTTGGGTTCGACGACACGACGAGATTTATATGTGGTCCCTGGGTGCTTGACATGGGCCAAATCAAGGGTGGTGGGCAAAATATCCATCACAGTGACAAACTCGTGGAATATATGCGACTGACCCTGAGGAAGCGACTTTAATAGTGGAGGATAGTGGACAATCAATGGACAACGTATTCCTCCCTCAGAAGCCCACGCTTTGAATTTATAAGAGGGAGCGGTAGCTGCCTGGGCCCATTGGTCACCGTACATTAGAAAAGAATCCTTTCTGCCAATATTTTCAAAACTATTGTTGTAATTCCTCTTGATGATCTCTCGAACATTTTTACCTCCAAATGGTAAAGCTTCGTGTATCATTCCTTCGGCACCATTGTCAGACATAAAAACGATAAAAGTATTATCTAATTCATTTCTGTCTTCCAAAACTTTGATCACTTTACCAATATTTTCATCCAAGATATCAACCATCGCTGCGTAAGTTTCCATGATTCTAGAGTCGTAATCTCTTTCTTGTTGAGATAAATCCTTCCATCTCTTATCCTTTAAGGTGGTCATTTTGTGTGGGACCACATCTTTTGAAATAATTCCTAATTTTGCAGCTGCCTCTAATCTCTTTATACGGAGTGCCTCGGGTCCTCCCGAGTACACGTTTTTGTATTTTTCAACTCTCTTAGGATCAGCCTGAAGAGGCCAGTGCGGTGCCGTATATGTGAGACATCCAAAGAACGGTCTTCCTTGTCTTTTAGCATCGTCGGTGAGAAACAGTATCCCCTTTTCCGTGTAAAAGTCTGTGGAATAAAAATCCTCGGGGATTTCCTTGTCGTGATCGACCTTACGATTATCTTCAGCAAATAATGGAGGAATGAACATTGGCACAGGCTCTCCAAAGTTAGGGTAATGCTTATAGTGATTACCAGCTCCCGGGAGGAGAGTAAAAGATTTTTCAAATCCTCTTTGTGATGGCCATTGGTCTGGTAACAACCCTAAATGCCACTTACCTGAGATCCACGTATAATAATCATCATCTTTAAGAAGCTCAGGTAAAGGAGCGACTCTTTCGTTTAAGAATCCTTCGTAACCAGGCTTTCCAAGTAATCTCTCCGAGACTCCCTCGGTCCTTCTAATAAACTCTATCATTTGACCCACTCCAGCAATATGGTTATCTGTCCCTGAGAAAAGCATTGACCTGGTAGGAGAGCATGCTGGAGCTGTGTGGAAGTCGGTAAAACGAGCTCCTGTACCATTGGTATTCCACCCAGTACTTAATCTATCCAAATTTGGAGTGTCAATTTCTCCGCCAAAAGTGCCTAGGTCAGTGAACCCTAAATCGTCAGCCACTATGATAAGAAAGTTGGGGCGCTTTCCCTTTCCGTCAATTGTCATTGTTCTTATAGATGGAAATCTTGATTCTCATTCTGAGCCCATTTAATATATCGCAAAATTGTGGCTCGTGCAACAATTTCACCAATCCAAGACTTGATTGCAAAATATTCGCAAATGTCACACCGATAGCGAGATCGACCCGACCCACTATAGAAAAGCTTGACTAGTCAAAGTTACAACAAGCTTTCCACTGGACATCATCAGAAAGAGCGTAACCTTCTACAGGTGAATGTGACCGTAATGTAAAAATGGGCAATATGTGTAAAATTGAGCAAAAATTGTAACAAATGCGATAATCGTTTTAGCACCTTAAAGATTTACTGTTCTTACAATTTCCAGAAATACCTATATACAACAATTGACTTATACTCTGAAGGTCTGAGGATCCTCTATCAAAAGTAAGCATATCATGTTGTTTTTCTTGACACCACTGACCAAGAGGCACATGTATTACTCTAGACTCTACTACAAGGTGTTTTTTTAAAACAAGAAACTCTTGCATGCAAGAAGGCTTTCACTGGTTACCCATGTTGGCACAAGACTTTCACCACGTCAAATAGTTTGTATTCATTTTGCTTCTGGGACACTTCTCTCGTGCAGGCAACGGTGTTTAACGCATTAATGGATAAAGTGGGGAGCCAACACAATGTCCACCAACGTGACTGCGTTTTCAAGCCAGTACGCACCATCATGGGCTTAATTCGTACAAGCTAGCTTTCTCTTATTAGCGAAATATGGGGAAATGAGTAAGGGCCACGATGGCAATCCCCTCCTGTCAAAATCCCGACATTTATGCCTTTAGTAGCGTCTGCAGCAGAAATTTTGGTTTGCGCTTTTAGCCCGCGTAATGTCGCACTGCCTTGAAGGACATCTACCTAAGGGATTTTGAGGTCCACAAGTAATGTGAAGCCAAGAGCATTACCTCAGTTTCACCCAAACTCTCATGACACTTGAGCCCAAAGAGTTACACCGTAGTTTTCTCCAAACTCCTTTGCTATTTACAACAATAATCCTGGCAAACAATGTGTGCTTATTCACGACATGACATGCAGACAATATCATTTTTTTTTTTCGTAACGCCGAGCGCTCCGAATTTGGATGGTTCCCCAACAATAAACCTTTCAAAAAAATTCGATTGGCCCACACTGAATGGCTGACCCCACCTAATATCAACCCGCACAGCATTTCACTTCTTTGGGAGTTACCAAAGTCAACGTCCGGGGATTAGTATAAGAGGTTGTCCCACCCCATCATGGTTATAATAAGGGATAATCTCTATCCAAGTTAAGACTTAGAAGGAAGTCAGAGTAAAATCGGAGCCTTTTAAAGAGCATTACCCTTTATTTAATACATTAGTTTACTTGTTGCACTAGCTCCTGCACAATATAGCCCATCGAAGATCAATTTTTTGGGTCAAAACTAAGTGAAAACCCATTCCATCGAAGGTTGACCTCAGACTACTACTTCATTTGATAAGATGTCAGATCTCGAGAATCAAGAACCACAAGACCACCATTTGGTGATGGAATACAAGGATACAAGCGTCACCGAAACTCCAACTGGACCCAACATCTCCAGAGTCAAGAGTGAAGGAGAGTATGTTCATTTTGGGAACGAAAAATACTTGAAAAAAGACTTGGCTCATGCCTTTGGTGGTACCCTTAACCCCGGTTTAGCACCCCCACCTAAACATGATTTTGCTAATCCAGCACCATTAGGATTATCAGGATTCGCTCTCACTACTTTCGTGTTAAGTTTAATTAATTTGGAAGCTCGTGGAGTGGCTATCCCCAACATCGTTGTAGGGTTAGCATTTTTCTATGGGGGTGCTGCCCAATTGATTGCAGGTTTATTTGAAATTGCTGTAGGTAACACTTTTGGTGGTGTCGCTCTTGGTTCATACGCAGGATTCTGGACTTCATATGCTGCTCTTCTCGTGAAACAATTTGGTATTGCCGAAGCTTATGGGAAAAATGAACAGGAAATGGCGAATGCCATAGGTATATTCATGGTTGGTTGGTTCATATTTACCTTTTTCTTGATGTTGTGTACCTTGAAATCTACGGTGGCATTTGTACTGATTTTCTTTCTCCTTAGTATCACGTTCTTACTATTGGCAATAGCAGAGTTTACTGGTAAAGTACCGGTGAAAAAAGCTGGTGGAGTCTTTGGAGTTTTGACATCATTTGCCGCGTGGTATAACGCATATGCTGGTCTTGCTAACAAACAAAACTCTTATATCACGGTTAAGGCTATCCCATTGCCAGATTTTGAAAGTAAAAAAGTGGACTAGTTCTTATATTTTCAGCAATACTTGTGGCCGGATCACTAAGGTATTGCATTTAATATGTTTCATAATATATGATGGAGGTGATATAAGTCTGTAGGATGGATTTTTGTAGTGTTGTCTGGTTCAGTAGTAGCTGCGAAAAATGGCTAGAAGAAAAAAAATGGTATGATGACTCCGACGCGGTTCGAACGCGTGCATCTTTACGATAATAGAACTTGAGTCTATCGCCTTAACCACTCGGCCACAGAGCCCTATCAGTACAAATTAATATTTGGCAGTCAATGCAGTACAGAGTGCACGTATAACTTTACTATTACTATACAAATGTTTCGATATATATACGGTAAAAGGATCAGTATCAAAGGTTCAAGTCAAAGTAGTCATCCCATAGGAATGCAAAGTCATTATCTGCTTCGTTAAGTGAGAAATCAGTGTCATTAGCGTCATCTTGACGGAAAATGGGAAAGTCATATCTCTGGTTGAGGTACGGAAGTAGATGGGTTTTGATGTTATAGTAAGCTCTCCCCTTAAAGTATTCTCCCTCAGTGTTCATCTTCAAATTCACATATACATCCCAGAACTTCTCATTCAATGAGGCAATCACCTGAGATTCCAGTATCTCTTGCTGCGATAACCCAAGCCAATCCACAAGAGAATAGAATTGCGATTGCTGAAGAAACGTTACGAATTCAACGCCAGTAATCACCCCTTCATAGACCCTAGTATATAAGGTACAAATGAGAACGATTATCTTTAATAATGCATTATAAATAGAGGAAGACAACACGCACCACAAGTCAGATGTTTTGGTCGAGGTCATTAGGTCTAATGCTAGCCTCCAGATAGTTAATCCGTGAGCAAAAGCTAACATATATTGCTTTGTTCTTAACAAACGGTCCTTATCCCCAATGAGAATCGAAGAAAGTTTAAAATGAGTAGAGAAAAGTTTAACCATCAAGTCGATCCGAAGTCTAAACTCCTCTAGTCTTTCTTTAACATTTCCCGTACCACTTAGCAAATGGTCCATTGGATTCATACTTGCTAACAAACTATAACTATCATCGATGAAACTAGAAATATTTTCTCTGGAAATCCCTTCAGCTTTATGAGAATCTCTGATAATTGAACTCGTTATTTTCACCCAGTAAATCTTCATTGCAAATACTCGCATTGAAGGAATCTCGTTTATAATAGACTTTTCGCCACCAACATTAACCAGAATATCAAGTTCTTCCTTGGAAACAGGAAACGATACCCCAGCATCATAACATAATGATGAGTATAGTGATAATACCACCACCCACAATTGTTTCCAGGAAAATATCTCCGATGTAGTTAAAAAGTCCTTTGCATTGGGGCACTCAGTGGTTAACCCACGATATCTCAATATCTGTGCCATGGAGTTTAGTCTCAGTAACATGAACTCCTCTCGGAATCCCTCGCGGCAGTGTCGTTTATAATAAAGATAAAGCACATTCGCTTGCACCATAAACAAAGTTGTGAAGCCAGAAGTTTCCAAGGCCAAAAGAATTCTGCCGGCGATATCGCCAAATTCACTGGTGATTTCGAGTTTTCCCTCTCGGATGCTTCTCAGCACGTCATCATTAGCAACATTATTTGGTCCTAGAAACATGATATATGCGCTCCGTAAAACCACTATAAGCTCAGCCAATATCACGTAATGTTTACTTTCTTTAATCTTTAGTTTCTGCTTGCCATTTGTATCGATGATAGTCCACATATCCAGGAGGAACTTGTCCTTTTCAAGAATCGATGCCGACGAGGGTCCGTATTCAAAGAATCGGTTGATCAATGGTAAAACAAATGAAAACTCGGGGAACATTATTTTAGCCTTTTCTACTTCTTCATTGATATTTACAACATCCGTCACATTCACATTACTTTCGAATTCACCAATAGAAACTTTGGGGCCCTTAGTTCGTATATCAGAGTATACCGCGACAAAACGACGGCAGTAAGAATCATTCAAGATATTAGCCATCATTGAAGTTGGACCAGCACGCAAGAGGCGACCTTGATTCATCAACATGGTATCATAATTTGCCGTTAGCTTTAAATCCACCCCATCTTCACTTCGTTTTTCAGGATTGGGCAAAGGGGCCGTCTGTTCACTACTTTTAAGCAGAACCAACGTCTCCAAATACTTGACTCGTTCCTGGCTGGCTTTTAGTTCTTCTAACAAGAGTACTGCTTGTGAATTCCTTGAATTTATCAATGGTTTTTCAAACTGCTCGTAAACACATAGGTCCACCGTCTTACTTTTCACGCAATTCACACATGGTGTCCCTCTATCACATTTCTTCTTTTTCTTCCGACACGCAAAGCAGGACCGAGGAATCCTTATGCGTGTCTTTTGAGAGGTAGCTGGGTTGGAGTCCATGGTTTGCTTTGAAACGAAGGAAATCAAAACTACAGCGAAAATACGGAACCTAAGGATTATATGAAGGAGATTGACTGAAAAATTGTTTCAGGGCTTAGCAGGTTTTTTCTACTTCAACGAGTCCTCGATGGTCTAGCACACTAGCGAATACGCCTCCTATTAGATCCAGTACTTGCTTTTCTGCCCTTCATCGAGAGTTGATTCAGCAAAAAGTCGACGGAGAACTCAATTGGGGAATATCACCCTTCATCCTGGGGCTCTGAATCTCGTCGGCGATATTCATCAATGCACTCAATAGCTGCACAGGAAACGTGATCCTTTGCCCATGGTTCGTGGCCCAGACACCGCACCGTCCCTGACGTCTACAAAGATACCTAAAAACATATCTAAAAATACGTCCTGGGACGTATCCAACAAGATCCAAGTATATCCTTGGTGGTATGTTCATAATTGCTCTAGTGCTCCGGGATTGCCGGCTCCCGATAATCCCTAGTGGACCGACGATTTTGTGCCAGTAGACTACACCCTGACGGCCGATAGCAATGTTGGAAGTGTCTAGATTCGCTCAGCAACCAACGAGGAACTACTATCGAATGCTTTGGTTCCGGGGGTTCCAGCTCTACCAAAAGGTCAATTAATAACCTCGTTGCAACTAAAACGTTTACTGTGCACAATTGACTAATGAATCACCTGCATCACATAGCCATCGCCAGCACTAACGTCCGAGTTCTAGTCTTCTGTGCTCTTGTTGCGAAAAGTTCTGCCCCTTATGGCCCGCTTCCGATAACTGCAAAAAAGTAGCTAACGGCACCTCCACTAGGGTTCAGACTCCGAAGTTTAGGTCAAAGTAGTTGTCCAAAAGGAATGAAAAATAGTTATCAGGCTCGATAAGGGGGTCAGTACCGTTATGCTCATCTTGACGAAAAATGGCAAAGTCAAATCTCAGGTTGAGAAATGGAATTAGATAGTTTTTGATGATAAAGAAAGACTTCCCTTTAAAGAAGTCAACCTCCGTATTTATCTTCAAATTCACATACACGTTCCAGAACTTCTCGTTCAATGAGGCTATCACTTGAGACTCTATTATGTCCTGGTGCGACAACTCAAGCCAATCCACTAGGGAATAGAATTGCGACTGTTGGAGAAATTTCACGAAATCAACCCCAATAATTATCCCTTCGTAAACTCTACTGTACAAGGAACAGCTGAGAACAGCCACTTTCGTCAATGCATTATAAATTGTAGGAGAAATGATACCCCAGAAGTCTGACTTATCAGTCGAGGTCATTAAGTCCGATGCTAATTTGAGGACCGTTAACCCATGGGCGAATGCCTGAAAATATTGATCTGTCCTCAATGGATCGTCTTCGGCTTTAATGAGAATGGAAGAAAGCTTAAAATGAGTGGAGAATAGTTTAATTGTTATATCCATACGAAGTCTGAACTCCTCTAGTCTTTCCTTCACATTGCCCGAGCTGTTAACCAACAGATCAATTGAATTCATACTAGCCAACAACCTATTACTGTCATCGATGAAATTATAAATACTTCCCCTCGTGATTCCTTGAGGTTTGTGAGAGTCTCTAATAATTGAGCTGGTCAATTTCACCCAGTAAATCTCCATTGCAAGCACTCGCATTGAAGGAATCTCAGTTATTATGGCTTTCTCGTCACCAACATTGATCAGAATATTGAGCTCTTCTTCTGAAACAGGGAACGATACCCCAGCATCATAACATAATGATGTGTAGAGTAGTAACACCACCACCCACAATTGTTTCCAATAAAATATCTCTGATGCAGTTAGAAAGTCCTTTGCATTCGGACACTCAGTTGTGAGCCCACGAGACCTCAATATGTGGGCAACGACGTTGAGTCTCAGTAACATAAATTCGTCACTGTAACCCTCACGGCTATGTCTCTTGTAATGGAGAAAGAGTACATTAGCTTGTACCAAGGACAAAGTTGAAAATCCAGAGACTTCTAAGGCCAAGAGGATTCTGGAGGCGATATCGCCATATTCACTGGTGATAACGAGGTTACCCTCTAGGATACTTTTCAGCGATTCATCGTGAGCAACGTTATTTGGACCAAGAAACGTCACATAAGCACTGCGTAGGACCACTAAAAGCTCGGCTAATATTACATAATGTTTCCCCTTTTTGATTTTGAGCTTATCCTTGCCATTGGTATCTATAATAGTCCACACATCCAGTAGGAACTTGTCCTTTTGGAGAATTGCCGTCGAGGAAGGGCCATAATCAAAGAATCTATTGATCAATTTTAGAGCAAATGACGGTTCAGGAAATATCCTTTTAGCCCTATTTACTTCGTCATAAATGTTTAGAGTATCCACCACATTGACGCTAATATCGTCCTCCTCGATAGATCTCTTCGAGCCCTTAATTCGTATAGGAGTGTAATCGTCCATAAATTGACGACAATACGAATCGTTGATTATATTAGACCTCATTGATGTCGGACCAGTGCGAGAGAGCCTACCTTCATTTACCAACAAAGTATCATAATTTGCAGTTAGTCTCAAATCCTCTTTATTCTCATTCTCAAGTTCAGTGGAGGAAGCCTCATTATTCTTTAGTTGAATCAAAGTCTCTAAATACTTGATTCTCTCCTGGCCAGCTTTTAATTCTTTCATTAACATCGACGTCTGGGAGTTCATTTCGCCCGACGTCTGCGTTCCAAATTGTTCGTAAACACATAGTTCAACGGTGTTGCTCTTCAAGCAATTCACACAGGGTGACCCCCTATCACACCTCCTCTTTTTCTTTCTACACGCAAAGCACGACCTTGGAACCCTTGTCCTGGTGTTTTGAAAGACACGGTCCATGGCCTAAAAATAGCAAAACGCTCTTCAAAACTAGAGAATAAGACCACAAGTTATATAAAGGAAACGCTGCGACAGATCTGATCTGCGGATTTATCATAACATGGAAAATTAACTAAACTTTCAACTAAGTGTCCGGGATGCTTTGAGGGAAGTGCCAGCTGGATGCCCGTGCTATTCTCGGAAGCTGTGCACCTCTTGCTGACTTTGACTTTCAAGAAGTTGCGCAGAGTGTAGATACAGAATCGAGCGAGCACACACTTGAACATAACAACTGGAAGAGATATCGACTTGTATCGATTTGTATGCTGGCCATATGCCTTCTTTGGTTCCTCATCTTATCGAAATTACCGCTCAGAACCCTACAACAACTCATTCATGGATGCTAGGTCGCTCCCTGCATATTGTCTGAAGACACTCAGATCAGACGAGGCCCTTGAGAGACTCCCCATGAGAGGATTTCCCGTGAGGTATTTCCCCCTGAGAGATTTTCCAATGAATATTTCGCCGTACGACAGAGATGTCTCGTCTGTGTCGAGACCGATATCTGTTGCTTTTGCTCTAACTTCGCGAGGGACATGGCCAAGAATTTCCTTATCGCTCTCGCATGGCTGCGAAATATGGCTACTACGCTAATTACCCATTTACATGATTCATGGTTTAAATGCATATACTTATTTATAAATGTGTTAGTTTGCCTAGTATCTAATCTAAGTTAGCAGGCACGAGTTTAGATTTATCATAAATGTGTGCAAGTAAGTGGTTATATCAACTAAGCCAATCGCGTAGAAACATCAATGACATCTGCCATCCCATGAACAAGGTTACCATCCCAAGGGTAATATTCAAGACAAACATCGCAGTAAATCCATGTAGCTCAAAAGTTTGCACCACAGACTCGGTTGACTCCATAAGAACCAATCCTCCACATATTAGCGTAAAACTAACTAGTAATTCTGTGAACGGTTGTCCAGGCTGAGTTAAAGATTTGGAAACAGGAGAATTAATAAGCATCACATAGGTAGCGAGTCGGAAGGCACAGCCAAACATAAATAAAGCTCCCCACAACATGTGCATTTCTGATGATAACATCAGATTTTGACGATGCTTCGACATCAGATACCCCGTCCAGAATATGGTCAACACCGGGAAGGGATTGGGGGAAAATCCCGGAGTAGCCTTGGTCACTTTTTCAATATCAACATCAGAATCGGGATCATTCTGTAAGTAAGTCTCTAAATGCTTAAGGGCCAGTTCCTTACGCCAAAGGCTCGAGTTAATATCGGCTAAAACACCGCATACGCCACATCCCATGAATATGAAAGCAATTGAAACATGTTGAAGATCCATAGCTGAAAATGCACCTCCTGCGTTAGATAAATGCTCTAAAAATACATTAGTTGAACCATAAAACAAAACTAATGAACTCTCCACCATTTCCATGGAACAGAGCCCCGGGGATTGAAATCTGTTCCAACGTGACCGGGTTAGGTCATATTTGTTGACAAATACATGGTTCCAAGCCCAACCAAGAGTCGAGAATGCACCACAATAACGAAAGAGCGTGAGCACTCCGTATAAGAAGAACACTCCACCCTTAATGAAATGAGCCACAAGATTAAATACTGCCTTATCCTTGCCCAATACGAGGAAAGTAGCTATCCCTGTTGGCATGTAAATACAAAAATAAAACAATTGGCTCCATTGAAGTATACTAAAAACAGTGGAAGATAAGGACCCAAGACGGCAAACCATCGAAGCTACCACATAGTTACGTGAAAGTGATACAAGTACCGATGGTATGAACACATTCGGGTTTTCCAAGTGGCTAGGAGGCCCTTCAGACAAATCGTCCTCAGTATGAGAGGCGCTCTCAACGTATCTATCAGGGTAAAGATAAGACAGGTCAGGACCTGACAGAAAACCGTTTATACTGCAATATGAATGTTTTGAGTCACCTTGTACATTTTGACGAATATATCGAATAAACGCAAACGTTATAGTCATTATGTTTCCCACAAACAACAAGAATGTCATTGTATGGTAAACGTTCCCCAAATACAACTTCTCGGGAAGAGTACCCATAAAGGTCCAATAGCTAAGGACCCCTACGGCTATTGAAGTACTATGAAGAACCAAAACCACCAAGTGGAATGAAAATCTCTTCACGTTGTCCAACACCATGCTCAAGGGATACAAGATAAGGAATGCACCCCAAACCAACACTATATGGGCCCATAACCAACCACTGGAACCACCGCCATTGAAGTAAGACTTTTGATGTTTAAAGTTCTCCCACCATGCACGTTCTTCAGGAAGAAGATTAGTTTCCAAGATTGGTTCACCATGATGATGGTGTTCCACATGGGGTACGGGAGATACGGAATGCGGTTCGCTCGAGGGCTTGGAACCCAGGGCCTGACGGGGGTCTATACGCACGTTTCGCAAGTGTAAATCGTTGTAACCGTCCAGTTTTATGTCATTTCTTGGTGTGAGAGCCGTTCGCAGCCAAGATTCTGATTCTCTTTCGGGAATTTTTAGGCCCTGCATGAGATCACCGGTCTCAAAACTCACAGCAACATAAATAAGCCACCCTAGTGCTATAACGGTGTGCTTTAAAATCATTATGATAACGGATTAACAAGATAGTAGCTTTACAAAGAGTAACACGACCTAGACATGACCATAAACTTATATATCTCCCGTGAGTTGTTAAAAATAGCTTATGCAAATTTTGCGGATATAATGAGAAATCAAGCAGATATCGGCGGTCGCGGAAATTTATCCTGCATAAACTCCCAGAGATAGCACACGAACACATTCCAGAAGCATCCTATAGAACAGTCCATGAGCTGGTAAGCATCTATATTTAATCTCTGGACACTTATTGCGCTTTTATTATCAGTGCGATCCAATCTGTGCCAGCGTAAGAATTCAGCCCAAAAGACTCATGTCAAAGTAGTCGTCCCAGAATAAGGCGATGTCGTTAGCATCATTGGTTGCTAGATGAGTATCAAACCCTGGGTCGCTGGCTATCTGGAAGCCAAATCTTTCGTTTAAGTACGGGAGAAGATATGTTTTCAAAAGGTAATGAAACTTACCGCAAGAAAAATCAGAATCAATATTTGGCTGCAACCCCACATATACACTCCAAAGCTTATCGTTCAAAGAGGCAACGACTTTGTTCTCTGAGATATCCAGGCCGAGGTCAAGCCACGCTAAAAGCAGATCCCTTGGTGACTCACTGATAAAGGAGATAAACTCTACTGCGGTGAATATCCCTTCATATATCCTAACATACAACGTCCACACAAACACCACGACTTTCACTAAAGCACTGTAAATAGACGATGACAACACATGCAAAAAGTTGGAGTCATAAATGTTGTTCTGGAGATCTAGTGCTACTTTGAAAATTGTCAATCCATGGCCCAAGGCCAACATATACTGCTCTTTTCTAAAATCGAGGTCGTTTTCTTCGTCCAAAGATAATTTAAAATGAATCGAGAATAACTTGACTATCAAGTCGAGACGCAATCTAAACTCTTCTATTCTATCTTCAATGCCATACTGTCCATCTATTAAACGCTCAAAGGAGGTCATTTTTGCTAACAATCCATTGCAATCATCGAAAAAATTGCCAATACTATGTCTCGACATCCCAACCCAACTATGGGAATTCTCCAACATTGAACTTATTGTCCTTATCAACTGTACCTTCAAGGCAAGTGTCCGCACAGAGTCAATTTCCCCAATCATGGATCTTCCACTGCCAACGCTAAACAGAACATCAAGCTCGGCCTCAGGAACAGAAAAGACAACTCCAGCATCAAAGCTCAACGACGAGTAGAGATACAATAATGAGATCCATAGCTTTCTCCAACGGAAAATCTCTGAAGTATCAATTAGCTCATGGAGATTAGTGCGCTCCGTAGCCAAGCCTCTGTATCTCATAGCATGCGCCAACGTATTTAGTTTCATCAATAGCAGTTCTTCGCCATATCCCTCGGGACAGGTTTTTTTATAAGAGATTAGCAACATAGTCACTGGCACTAAGCTCAAATTTGGTGGGCCCAATGCCTCCAAACACAGGAGGATTCTCGATGATATATCAAAAAAGTCTCTAGGGATACTGAGCTCCCCAGTGTAAACAGCACGGTGAAGATCATCGCCAGAGTTACTGGGAGCCACTGTAATATAAGCACTTCTTAGTACCACTAGAAGCTCTGCAAGGGTGATATAGTGCTCTGTAACCTCGAGTCGGAACTTCTTCTTCCCGTTTGTAAGTAAAATTGTCCACACTTTCAGAAGGAACCGATCCTTGTCAAGGATAGAATTCGGCGACGGCCCATATTCAAAGAATCTATCCACTAAGGGCATGACAAATGATAGTTTTGGGAAGATCTTCTGCGCTTTTACTGTCTCTTCATGAATATTCATTGCCCAAGGAATGTTCCTATTAGGGTCCTCCTCGATAATGGACTTCAAAGGTCCCCTTGTTTTTATTCCAGGATATGAAGGTACAAAGGTACGGCAATATGGGTCATTTAAAATGCTGGACATCATCGATGTCGGTCCCGCTCGAGTGAGTCTGCCCTGGTTAAGTATCATACTATCAAAATTGGTGCCCCGTTGCCCATTGTGAACTTTCCCACGGTCTACACTTCTTGACAGCATACCAAACTTGTGAGCCACCACAGACTCCAAGTAATTGACCTTATCCTCACTCTCTCTTAACTTTTTGGTCAAAATAGACACCTCTGAATGGTGGTCTTCTACATCTTGCCCCTCGTAGAAGCATAGCTCACTAGTATCTGCTCTAGCACAATTCGTACACGGAGTTTCTCTATTACACCGAAGCTTTTTTTTCCGACACAAGAAACAAGATTTGGGCTCTCTGTTCCTGGTCTTATGGTGTCCAGATGCCATTATGGTGGCAGAATCACATTTAACATACGCATAGTGATAACCTTTAGCTGTATGCAGAAAAGTGAGAATCGACTACAGGAATTAAAACAATGAAAGGCTTTTAATCTAGCTGTTCAACAAAATACTTGTAGGTGTCATATGTACTTTTCTCGGTAGATATGGGTTCCCAGTGAAAGACCAGTCTTGCTCTTTGTGAGGTCATATATCTCTTGTGGATTGTATCTAAAAGGAATCTCATTTTAGGAGAGAAAAATGCGAGTATTCGAAGGATCCAGTTGGGCATCTCGCTTGTAGGAATGTTTTTATTGTACTTTGCCGGTACTCGGAACCTTAGGTTATCAGCAAGATTCATCAATGAAACAGAATTCAGGTAGGAGCATAAAATAAAGCGGCGATTTTTTGCTTGTGGCTCAACCATGGCCTGGATATGGATCTTGGCCACATCTCTAACGTCAACGGTGCTGAAGTACATTTTAGGAGCTCCTTGACGAATGGTTCCATCAATTAAAGCTTTAACCAAAGCAATCGATCCTGCTTCCACGTGGTACCCCGGAATACAGGGACCCCAGATGAATGAGGGATTGAGAACAGTTATCTCTAACGGATTGGGTGTTTGCGTGTTGACTTCGGAAGAAATAAACTTCCAAGCAGCTTTCTCTGATTCGATTTTGGAGGAAATATATCCTGAGTCAATGTTCTCGGAGACCGACCAAAATTCTTCATTAAGTAGCTTAGCCTCATGTCCAAATGTAATAGTAGCATCACTGCTAGTAAGTACGACACGTTTAACTCCATGCCTTTTAGCAAGCTCCAACACTCGTCTCGTACCTAGAATCGCTGACTGGACCACCTCATCCTTGGGCTTATCGATAGCATCTGACAACGGAGATGCGACGTGAACTACGTAGTCACATCCCGAGATGGCTTCATCCCATCCATCATCCAGATCAAGATCAGCTTTGAAAGCCTCAACTCTTTCCAGAAATTTTTTATCATCTTTTCTAGCGATATTATCGAGCAGTTTAATTAAAGTTGCAACCTTATCCTTGCTGCGAAAAGTTGTGCGTACTTTATATCCAGCTTTCAACGATTCCAAGACACAGTGGCTTCCAACATAGCCAGTGCCTCCTGTTACTAATACTATCAGACTCATACTTATTACATTCAGATAAATATGCGACGAATGCGTCACAATTTATAGCAACCACTTCATTCTCTTAATGGCCGTTATCATCGGACATTACTTTCACTTTTCACGCATTCGGACTTCCCGGAGATAGACCAGACTCGAGCATTGATCGGCCCTCTCGGACTTTGACCCTGCGCCATCCTATGAATTGTGAATAATGTCAGAATACCGCTCTTTTCCAAAAACAATTTACATGCCATTGCTGACAGAAGGAAAGCTATAGCTCACCACTTACTTGACCCTGCTTACCAAAAAAGAAAAAAAAATGGTATGATGACTCCGACGCGGTTCGAACGCGTGCATCTTTACGATAATAGAACTTGAGTCTATCGCCTTAACCACTCGGCCACAGAGCCCTATTTATTTTATCCAAATATTCAAGCATATATAACCTATTACTAGATAACATTGAACAGAAGATTCAAAAGAAAGCTGGCACTTACACATGTCTTAAATTTCGCAGCCAGGATATGAGACACCAATTTACAATTTTAAATGAACATGACGATTATAATAAATATTACTATTGGTTATTTTGCTCTAAAGTGAAATCGTAAGATTCGTAAAACTTCTTAAAAAGTCGTGCTTCGGTAGCCTCTCCCAGAGGAGATTGGCGGCATTTTTCCCAGTACACCCTTTTTGGTATCTTCATGACACTGGCAAGTACTCTTCTGGGGAATTGTAGATCAACCTTTCCCGTAGGATCATCTAATTTGCTAATAAAAATCTGTTTCTCGTTCCCTCTATAGATGGTAAACATTATGTAGTCACACTCATTGAAGATCTTGACTAAATCTGAGTCTCTATCGTTGAAGAATTCTCGAAACTCCAAGTTGTGGTTTTGCTTATGTTGGCTATTGTTAATATCGGTCTTTTCCTTAAGGATATCAGCGAATTTGCTTAAAAGTGATTTTGGAACTGGCAATCCTTGAACGTGATGATGAACACCAGATATTCTATTCACCTCGAAAAACACATAGTTCGATAGAGGACTTGCTTTTTCAAAGGCTTCACTTATAGTTTTTTGAAACTTTTCTCTCTCCAAGAATATTGGTGAGTGTATAACCTCTTGGGTCACAGATCGAATAGAAGGGATATGCTCAATTGAAATTATAATTATATGCCCTGAAAATCCTAGTTGCTTATTCGTTCGAGGAAGTGGACCCTTAGCGACTGTCAAGTACGTCGATTTACCAATTGAGATGATCATGTGCGTTTCAACGTTGGGATTGGAAAGACAGAAAAAGCATTTATCTATAGGAACTACTTTGGGCTGCTTGGGAGCCTTCTCCACAGCGTTATCATTAGATTCAAGAACTCTCTTCTTTGACACCATCTCATTATCGGGAACCAAATATGGATTTTCATGCAATGTGAGCCCTTCACTCTTTCTATCGTCTCCAATTGCAAAAGCATAAAACCACTTTTCTCCTGAATCATCTCTTCCTAGACTGATAAACCGTGATGTGGTGCCATCTTCCCAGGAAAATGGATTACTCTCGAGGAATCTTCCTCTTTCATTTCCAACTGCAAAATGATACCTGGGCTTTGTGTGCTTTACGATTTGGTCTATTCTAGTGTTTCCCACTAGAGTTAACCTCTTTTGTCTCGCAAGGGCCTTCGACCAGTTATATGTCACTAATAAATCAACGGCTAGAGAATTCTTCTTGATAATTTCTAAGGCAGTCTCGAGATTTTCATCGCTCTCTTCGACTTTGGCAGATACAAATGCTAACATTTTACCACTCTTTAATTTCACCAAATTAACCATCGATGACATAAAACGGAGATTCTGAGGCAAATTACCAGAAACAACCACTTCACTGACCCCATGTTTCCCTTCTGCAAAATACACAGGGGTGTCAACTTCAACACCCGGTAGCTTCGAGGATTCAGGCAAAACATCTCCAAGAGCTACCACAGCTTCGAAGGGACCATTCTTGGTGTTCTGCAAATTTATCTTCCCCCATATCTCATCTAAGTTGTCGGGAGAAGGATTTACCACTAAAAATTTAGACTTGTCGGCCATTATCGTCTATTTTCGACAATCTCATCTCATCGAGAATAATTAAAAAGAGCTACATCCTGCACATTGGCATTATATATATACATATATATATATACTAAAACACTCTCTTGGGATCGAAGTCAACCAAGTCTTCGTCAAGATTGGAGATGAACGCCAGGCTCTTCGCAAGGATTCCTTCTAATACACTCTTCTTAAGCTTTGTATTTTCGTTCGAGAGTTCGACATACTCGCGATTGAGGTGTCTTACATGCGAATCCAATTCCTCCATTTGAGAGCTCTTCCCTGTTAATTGCTGCTTTAAATATCTATTTTCAAACTTCATTTTATCGACTTCATTTTGAAGATACGAGAGGAGATTGTAAACTTTCTTCTCTGAGTCATTTTGACTATTGAGACTTGCATCGGATAATTTAGCCGTCAAGTCGGCTATCTCCTGTTGTAAGTCTCGTATAACATCATGATCATTCTTCCTCATCGCTTCCCAATCTATAGGTTTTGATGATAACTTTGTCTTGTTAGCTTTTGCTGCTGTCTTTATACGCTTCACTTGATTTGCATAATTTAACGTTTGATATGTCTCCTCGAAATCAAGGGGAGAAACACAAAAGATCATA
Source organism: Priceomyces melissophilus (assembly GCA_031081885.1). Lineage (NCBI taxonomy): Eukaryota > Fungi > Ascomycota > Pichiomycetes > Serinales > Debaryomycetaceae > Priceomyces > Priceomyces melissophilus. Next base: position 91,769 of record JARYTE010000008.1, on the reverse strand, counting down.
AAGGTCTTGGAATTCCCTGATAGGTTTTCTTTCAAGATATAGGTTAAAACAGAATCTCTATACGGAATCACCGAGGGTTTGGATGTATTATTTGCGTTGGCTAAAAGATTGATACATCTTCCTAGAACTGTTAGCGATTTGTTGATCAAGGTGCCTTCTTTGAGCCTTTCCTGTTGATCAAACACTTTTGTTTTAGATAATCTTTCAGATCCTGCCAAATCCACAAACTTTATACTAGACACCATTTCTTCTTCTGCGTCTCCTATGCTGATGGCATCATTAGAGGATGAATCGGTGAACTTAGTTTGCTTAAATGAAAGGGTCAAGATGGCGTGTGACCTGCTACTGGTGTCATTCATGCTAGTGGAGGCAGTAGATCTCTTATCGTTCCCTTTACGAAGCAATCTTTGGAACTGATCAAAGGAGTCAATGGAGAATTCTTTCAAATTTTCTATGTATGGGCCCATTACTGGATGCTCTCTGACTCTGCATTTCTTCCCGCCATCACCAGTAGCAAAGAGATCTTTAATCTGTTCGTTGTACACTTCCACATACGTCAATCTCAATTCACAGTTGATTTTGTCATTAATTAAGGATTCCCTGTGTTTCATCATATCACGAACGATTTGCGACATGAAACCGGGTTCTTGGTTTGTTCCCATCATTGTGTGAGTCTTACCAGAGCTTGTTTGCCCATAAGCCAATAAGCATACGTTATAGCCTTGGAAGATGTGCTCCACAAGTTCTGGACCACACTTCATATAAAAATCACTGTTGTCAATGTAGTTTTCATCCTTTGGCTCATAAGACCAAATAGACTCATCGAAAGTATATGATTTGTACTCTTTATCGACATCTTCCAACACCGCTTGACTTCGCTGGGCCTTGCTATGATATGATGATGTGATGGGTACCTCCAAGATAGTGGTCGATGGTTCATCGGGCGGCATCGATACAATTGACTTGATCTCTTGTTCCAGACTCAGCTCTCGAGGCAAGAGTGGTCTTACACGGACCAACACCTTGATGTTATTCTCCAGTGCCATGGTGTAGAAAGAACTGCTAAAGATTCTTGTGTAAACAAAGGTTTAATCACAAAGCGCGCATGTGAGACTGTCTCAGATGATAAGTGAGCTGGCCGATAACTGAGTTAACTCCACCACTTAAAACAAAGGATCCAACGGTTTATTGGCTTAGCTTACACTTGTAGTCTACTTCAAAGGATCTATAGTCGGTGATATCAGAGAAATTCTCTCGGAGCTATTGCCCAGTAAACAATTATCTTAGTAGCAAAAGTCGTACGCAACCTGAAAAGAGGCTTTTCTTAAAAAAAAAAAAAACAATTACGGATTTAATAATACAAATACTTCAATAAGTCAGTGGTGGCCCCATGGATACCTTATTCGGTACGTCAGTAAAGGCAGCAGTGGAGCTGTCGCTAGCACAGCGGAGACCGCTTATTGTGTTTTTATCCAAGGGCGATGAGGCCTCAGAGGAGTTTTTAGCTAAGATTGTAACTGACACTTCACTGCCTATAATAAGGGATAAATTCGTCCCCCTTATATTGTTGGAAGACACCGAGGAGTTTCAGCTCTTTAAACAGCTCTTTAATGAAGTGGTTTTGCCCAGTTTGTATATCGTGAATAATGGTACAGTGGTAGATATTATAAAGGAAGATGTTTCGGCAGATGTGATTTCAAGCAGGCTTGAACGTATTAGCCCACAAACTCAGCAAGCTCTGCAGAATATGCCGAGCCAGCAGTCACATCAGGCTGTTAATGACTCACGAACACCTTTTGGCATGGAAACTTCTCCGCTAGCTGCATCTCCCTCTGCTTCTACTGGATCCTCCATACCTTCGACTATAACTGAAAATGAGGTAGACGATAGGTTGAAACTTTCAAAAGAGCGCCAAAGGCTATATAAAGAGGAACAGAGAACAGAAAGAGACCGCATTAGAGCACTTTTGGAATCTGATAGAAGGGAAAGGCTCTCGAAGAAGAAACACTCTACCAGTCTACAAAAGCGAGATACAAAGAAAACTGAAAATTCTCTGACTTGTGTATTGAGCATTAAACTATTGGATGGGAAGTCTGTCGTACATAAGTTCGATGCCAATGTAACACTACAATCAGTGAGAAACTGGCTAGAGGAAGAGACTAATGGAGAGATTCTTCCAGTGTCTCCATCCTTACCCTCATTTGCCAGATCTGTCAACCCACAGGCCGTGAACTATGTTTTCCATTTACCAGTGATACCGCGAAAGACTTTCACTGAAGAGGAAGAATTAATGAAGCTTTCTGACTTGGACCTTCTCCCACGGTCGGCGCTCATCTTAAAACCAATATATGCCGTGGAATCAGAGGAAACTAATGACGGTAGGGGCTTCTCCGTAGTAGGGACTGTGAAGGCAGTCGGTAGTAAGGTCAACACCTTGGCTCATGCATTATATTCCTTTTTCGATTATGGAGTCGATGCGTCTCTACAAGATGATTCGTCCAATATGGACACAAATAGCATATCAAGCTCAAGAATGGAACAAGATCCTTTCGAGGCCGCCACAAATAGTTCTCTTGAGACAAGACCAGGTGGTTCTGTGATTGGTGAAGGGAGACAAGGCTCATCTTCGTTAATAAATGTTCAACCAGAATCATTTTTGGGATACAGTCACTCAGGTGTGACCTCGCAAGAGTCTCTCCCCATACGAGACCCCATAAATAGAAGTGAATCATCCACACCAAAGTCCTTAGGGAACTCTCAAAGCTTAGGAGGTAGTCAACTTTTCCCCAGTAAGGAGAAGGCTAAAAATGCAAGTGAAAAAGTCAGCGAGAGAGAGGATTCTGACGAAGAGCTATAGTCATATCATACTCATCTTAAATTAAATTCTATAATTTCGTCTATCGCATATGCTATTTTCTTTTTTCATCACCCATTGTAGACTCAGTGTATCTATACATGGCAAATGTCATCAAATTTTCTCCTGATTTCTCTAATACATTATTAACGATAAAATCAGCCTGAGAGAGATTCATTTTACCCACATTGCAATGCTTGAATTGAAGCAATTCACTTTTCATGAGCTTATTCTTTTTTGGGGCACCTTGTGATTTTTTAACCTCTAAAGCGGTCATCCAATCCAGTCTTGGATCTTCTCTGTCATCTTCTTCTCTAGGTGATGGTTCTGGTACCGATTCTTCATCCCCCTGGCATCTACACTCAAGAAGATCATGTGTGTTACAATCAGTATCACTAACCACTTCAAATAGCTTCCTCAAATCGTCATAATCGAAAAGATTTGAATTCGATTCACTGTCATTATCCAAGAAATTTTTACTCAAATTATTCTTCATGAGCTGCCTCTGAAGTATTTTCTCATCAATACATCCAGTGGTCATTAATCTGTAAATGAAAACAGGTTTCTTTTGGCCATCTCTATGGATTCTTGCCATCGATTGCAAATCAACTGCAGGATTCCAGTCATTGTCAAAGAGAATGAGTCTTGAAGCACCTATCAAGTTGATCCCCATTCCCCCTGATTTTGAAGAAAGCAAAAACACTGATATACTCTTGTTTTTATTGAATTTGTTGACTAAATCAGATCTAGTGGCGTTGGGAGTAGAGCCATCCAATCTAGAGAAGGTCAAGTTTAATTTGAATAAGACCATCTCGAGCAAATCAAGAGTCTGGGTGTAATTGGACACTATCACCACTTTTTCTTTATTAGTCACTATTTCAAGTAATAGAGGTATCAATAGTTTGATTTTTCCACTGGTATACTTCTTGGAGAGATCTATACCCTTAAGAAGTTCATTTTCTTTTTCACCCAATAATGAATTAAATAGCTTATCATTTGCTAACAATGCCGGAGAGTTACAGATCTTCTTAAAAAGAGTTATCATCGCCAAAGTCAGGTTAGATAGGTCATCTCCGTTCTCTGATAACAAGTCCCTAAATTGTTTCGATGACAACACCAAATGAAAAAGTTTCTTTTGAAACTTTGTGGGTGGTACAAACAATATAAGGTCTGTCTTGGAGGTAAGATACGACGAAAGAATTTCACTTGTTCTTCTCAAGAGAAACTCTTTAGTAAGGTTGATCAAGTCATTGGACTTTTCTTCACCCAATCTCTTTATCTCTGGGTTATTACAGTTTACTTCTCGGGATAAAAGTATGGGTCTAATGAATGTGCGATGAAAGTGCTGCATGGTCCCCAAAATCCCGGGGTTGATAAAGTTTATAATGGTGTAGAATTCATCCAAATCATTTTGAATAGGTGTACCTGTTAAAAGGATTTTCCTTGATATATTTAGGTCCGTCAATACTTTTAAAGCCTTGTTTGAGGCGCTTTTCAATTTATGGCCCTCATCACATACTAGTAAGTCAAATTTCACTGTTGAAAGCTCTTCAGAACAGGTCAAAAGTTTTTCGTAACTCATCACTAGTACTTGGTGCACTTTGAGTTTACCAAAGCTAATGATGTCACTCTTATCTTTAGTAGACAGCTGTCTATTTAACTGCAACACACTAATTTTGTTAAGCCCTAGCCACTTCCGAAATTCCTTCTTCCAGTTATCAATAAGAGTCACCGGACAGCAGATGAGCACTTTTTTCACCACAGGAGCCTTGGCGTTGACGAAGGGATTCTGTCTGTAAAGGGTCCATATCAAAGTTATAGTCATTAGAGTTTTTCCTAACCCCATTTCGTCAGCTAGCAAAGCTCCGTATCCATCAAAACTTCTAAGGCCTAAAACGCATTCATAGAGGAATTGGACACCTTCCTTTTGATGCTGACGAAGGGTCGAAGCTAATGTTTCATCTACAACGATATCCTTGAGATTTGATCCCTTAGGACCTCTTAATATGAATTGGCCATCATCTGACGCTTGAGCATCGGGTGCTTGGCCCTGGAAGACTGGGTTCTTGAATTCCAGCGATACAGACAGTGGTTTGTCTCTAATTGGGTACTTCTTCTCCGGAAGCTGGGCTGCCTTCTTATCCTGACTTTCAGTATCCTGTGAGCTTTGATCTTGACTTATTTCGCAGTCCACCTCTACTTCGAATCTACCTATGGAGATGGCAGAGTCTAGAAATTCAGTCTTAGGTTTCGGTATGCGCCCCAAAACCTTTTTCGAGGAGTCCTTAAAGATTACACTGGAGTCGGTGACTTTAATAAAACCATCGCCATCCCAAGTCTTGTTCTTCTTTGTCGTCTTCTTACGCCATTGCACCATATAAGTCTTCTCAGCGTTTTGCGGTGGAGGACTCGAGGCAGGTAAACCATCTGATGCTGAGGCAGGACTAGAGTTCTCTAATACTTGTCTTTTCACATTGTGGGGTTTAAAATCGCCAATTTTCCTCTTTATCTGAATCTTTGATGGTTCCTGAGGAATATCTGATAGATTATCTTCATTGATGTTTGAGCCGATGGTTTTCAACGCGTCTTGGCTAGAGCTAATCGAGTTCGTTAGCCTTGGAGGCTTAAATGGAGCACGTACGTTTCTTCCATTCAACATCAAGTCATAGACTTTTTCTTCTGTTTGTGAATTACGGTTAACGTCTGATTGTTTACTATTATAGCTAGATCGTAATCTTAAATCCGCGCTCCCACCAAAGTCGAAGAGATAAAGGGTAACATTAATCCAGAGAATATCGAATTGAAGATACCAGTACGTAGATAGGTAGAGGTTATTTTTCACAATGTTTAATTCGTTCTTAGTTTGTATCTTTGACCTTTGCACTCTTTTGGATGATCTTTAGTTACAATTCCCAGCTCCATCACATCTTTACTACACGCGTCGTAGTCAATGACATTCATTGGAAAGAAGTATTAGCTCAATAATTATACAAATATAAATTCCCCCTGCTAATCACCATTGCGGAACAAGAAAGCGTATTAATAGTGTTGAAATGTGCACTCTGATGAAAGGTCTATCACCATTCTAAAAGCTTGTATTTACATCAGGTCCACGGATATAGTAAAAAGCTCTCGAACCGAGCTGCATCAAGTTGGCTGGCAAGTAGATCATCCAGTACCCCCAGAAAACCAAGAATAATAAAATGAATGAATCTTAATAGTTAGTAAGGGGTCCTTCAAAAATGTGAACTTTATACATACGGAGAAACAATTTCTCTCCTTTAGTCATGATACCGAAGGGAAATAACTGCAAGTATATCTCATACGCCTCTTTAACACTTTTCATCTTATCTAAGTATAGTATCTTAATGGGTGTCAAAAAAAACCTGTGCAAACTCGCTAAATTAAAACTCGGAAATAGTTTGCGACTATCAGTGGACCACGAAAAAATCCACGAAGTCAAGGAAGCTCCGTAAAGATTTATGGCAAGTTAAAAAAGAACCTAGAGGTGATATAACCATTGTAAAATGCATGCATTACTTCACTTCTTACCGAAGTGGAGGTTCATATAGCACTCTGGAGTTAATTAGGGTGCTCCTTTAGACATAAATTCCCCAACTGTCAATTCCCGCTAAGGATACACCAGAGAAATCGTAGTCATATAAAATACTGTTCAAGATATCACCACTACTGTAATTGGACACTTATCCTCCTTTCCGGTTACCATTTTATCCCAAATCTATTCTTCACTAAAAATGAACACTGCATATAATCATTCTCATCAGCGCAGAGATGAGCCATGAAGACCGCTACAGCTACATTGGTCTGATCATTAGGTTCAGGGAGCGTTGCCCAAGATATGTCCGCTGGTGGTTTGAAGAAGGTGGAAAGTATCAAGAATGCCCTTATTCACGCCAAAACAGAGTCTTTGACTAGTGAAACTCTCGAGTCCCTTTTCGATGAGCTTTATACAATACTTCTGGATGATTGTGAAGACGAGTTACGAATTCATGTTAACGACGCCCTTTCTGTGTGGTTCCTTAAGGCACGTCGCCAGGCAAGTGCTTCTAGGGCCTCGATAAAAGTATCTCTAGAGAAAATCATTGTTATATTTGAGTATGTGATTGATTTCATGGGTTCCAGTCATGGGCCACTAAAGAACTCGCTCAATGGGCTTCTTCTGAAAATGGTGACTTTTGTAAGTGGAATGAAGGAAGATTCGAATACATTAAGCACTTTTATAGATATTGCCATGAGACTCCCCTCTAATTCTAAGCAGAAATACCAATTAGTGGAAGTATTACTGAAGCAAAGTAATGACCTAATTGACCGGTATCCATCTTTCCTCGAAGATTCATTCAATAATATGGCATCCTCTTCGTTAGCTGGTGGAATAAGCAAATGTCTACAGATTTTGTTTAGCAATAAATACCCTGGTGAATCAGAGTGGATTCATTTAGTGCTAAAGTATGCTCGAAGAACAGATACAAGTGAAAATGTGCAAAGATACCTTCTTCCTATACTATTCAAGCATTCGGGAGACTTCTTCATAAAGCTCACAGGGTTTATGGAGAAGAACTCAGAGTCAAATGATACTGATACATTTTTGATGATGAATATCTTGGTTGTTGGGAAGGGAGTCTTGACTCAAGTAGACATTTTCCAAGCCATTGGAGTAGAGAAATTGAAATCCTTTTTGGTCCATAAGAATCCTCAGTTCCGATTCGCTGCATTGAGTCTAATGCTATCAACAACAAAGACCTCTGAACCCATCTCCGGTACGACTTACAAGCTTATAAAAGAGTGCTCTTTAATTGAAATCTACATGAACGACCATGATGCCGACACCAGAAATGCCTTTATATCCATATTATCCAAGTTTCTTGTGTGGGTGAAAGGTTCTTTACACGTTTCCGACAAGACCCTTAAAAAGTTGGAGGCTAAAAACGTTGATCCTTTAAAGCAGGAGCAACAGCGTCAACGACTCTCTGAAGGTAAGGACTTTATGACGTATCTTGTGTCACTCATGAACGTATATTTGCTTCCTAGCTCGACATATCCCCAAGTAAGTGTCTCGTATGCCATCTTGGGAGCTCTATTGGAGCTTAATTTCGACAATATGAATAGAGCATCATCTACCGATCACAACTTAACCAAGTATCCGTTTGCATTAAAGTTGTTTGACTATAGATTGACAAATACGTTAACATTAAATCTTTTTGATAACTATGATGATGTTCGAGAGATGAGTTTCACTTACTTGACTAAATGTCCCAAAGAGTCACTTGTGGAAACAGTTTCGACTTATGAAAAACCTTTAATAGAAAGAGCATTTAACGTTTTATCCGATCTCAGAGGAAGAAGAGCTGAAGGAGGTGCTATGGCCCTAAAGTTCGTAAGCTACTATATTATGAATGTTCAAAATGACTCAGAAAGATTCTCTGCGTTGGTGGGTAGATTGACTCAAGATATCACTGATTCGTTATCCCATTCAGATAAGTTTACCCATGGGCATATTCATGCGTTGGTACATATCTATGAACTCTTGCTCAATAATTCCACTGCACTTTTAAAACAGTATGTCACCAAAAGCACCCAGATTATTTTTAACATATGGGACAAATATAAGCACTTTCTAATTGACGAGATGAAAGTTAACCCTAATACTGATGCTGAAAGAACCGCTTTCAACTACGCCTGGAGAATCATACAAGCTTCAAATGACTTGGCTGTTTTTGAAAAAAACTCTTTTCTTGAACTAGGTGCTATCTCTCATGAGGAATTTATCTCTCTCAATGAACTTACCATGGAGCAGTTGGAATTGGTGAAACACAGAGGTACCTTGCTATCTTTGATACCTTCATTTGTCACTGGGTGCCAGATTTGCTTTGACGTTCCCAATCTCAAAAATTATCCTATCAAATGGTTAGAGTACGTTCTAGGTGCTATTGTATCCAAGAACCAATTCATCACACGTCGTTCAGGGAGTTATCCGTTCCTAATTAGCAGTATCTTGACTGCAAGCTCTAAAGTGGCTGACACAAATACTATTGTTGATAGTACATTACTAAGGCTATTTGAAATAGCAGAGTCTCCATACACTCATGATGACAAGTTTGATCTTCCTCAAGTTCATGCTTTCAATAGTATCAAGCACATTTTCGAAGAGAATTCTCTATCAAAGGCGTCGTCAGAATATTTGAACCGGGCTTTAAGATTGGCTATCTCACATTTTGACTCAGAGAACTGGTCAATCAGAAATTGCTCTATCATGCTCTATACAGCGGTGGGCCAGAAAATCTTTGGGTCCAAGAAGAGAGATTCTTCCACGCAAAAGCTCAATTCAAGAATGTTCTTTTCTAGATACCCAGGTATTGATCAAGTGTTGCTCAAAAACTTGGAAGCAAAGCTTAAAAATTCGGAATATGCTATAGTCCCCACTTTGGACTTACTTTCAAGGTTGGATGTTTCTGGACGTGGTGCCTCCTTGGTGAAATTCGTCCCCCTTGTTCATAGAATATTGGGTTGTCCAAGTTGGAAAGTACGTGAAATCGCTGCCAGAGCACTAGCTGCTATATTAACGCCTGATGAGCTTATTGAATATTCGAAGGGGTTTCTAATAGACGAAAAGGTGAATTTGATCCATGGTGAACTATTGGCTGTACTTCAAATCGTTGAAAGGCTAAAGACAGACCCAGCTTTGCTTTCAAGGTTGAACTTTGGAACAAAACTTTTGCGGGGCTTTGAAACATTAATTAAAGCTAAATTCAATTGGATTATCCTCAACAGCTATCTTAATACGATAAATGCATTGGTACTGGCTCATTTGCAAGAATGGCTGATTGCTCATTTGAATTCGTTAGGAAACATCATTGTTCTGGAGTATGAGAGGATATCTCATGTCTCAGACTTGCATGGAGCCAGAAACCTCTGCCTTGTGACCATTCTTGATACGCTAGCTCGCGAATACTCTGTTAGAGGCATGAACGAGCTGGTAAAAGACCTCTTGAGCTTGGGTGTCACGATTAATATAGAAACAGTCCAATTAAGAGCAATAGAAATAGGACATAAGGTAGAATGTCTAAGTGAGTCGAAAGAATTCGTATCATTATTATGGCAATTGGTAATGTCGAAAGAAACTTCGTATTTGCTCAAGGCAAGATGTCTAGAACTACTAGGTTCTTTATTAGAGCTTAGATGGCATCATCTTGACCACTATAATGCCAAAAGTTTAATAAGAATCTCCAGAAATGTACCCAGGGAAATTAGGTGTCAAACATTGATACACTTGGGCCTCATGGAAATGGACCCGGATGATCAAGATCACTTTTCCAAGTCTTGTGAGAGCTTTTATAAGGATTTTAATCCACTCGAAATGAGATGGGCGTCGATCAAGGCCTCCGCAAACAATCTCAAAACTACAATACTACCCAATCCAAGGGCAGTAGCTCTCATAGTACAGGGATTGTCTGACACTAATGAATCTATTCGAGACTTGAGTGCTGACACCATGTCGCAACATGTTTTCAAATCCAGCCCCGTCAATCCAGTTTCTGCACTAATCAAATTTAGTAAATCCATACAATACTATAACATTGCCCTCTTTCTTCTAACATCGTTGGACACATACTGCGGAACCGGTTGGAAATTTGACGACGTTTGTGACAATGCCGAAGACTGGGAAGACTATAATTTATTTATAAACAGGGTGGTTTTCGCAAAAAGAGTTACTAATATGGTGAAAGGTCAGGAAGTATCTGCTTTCCAAGGTAAACTACTCAATGACATATCTGCATTTACGAAGCTTATAGAAAAAAATGGCAATGATAGCCCAGTAGGATGGTCTTCTGAAAAATTCTACTTCAATTTTGCATCTATAGTCAGGTTTTCTGGCGAAATTACCCCCCAAGAGTCAAATGAAATTTTAGCATTAAGGCAAAGTGCCACAACCTTCCATTTGAATCAAGTATTTGAAAAAATGGAGGAGCTAATGGATTTTTGCAATAATTAAATAGTTCCATAGGGTGTGCATATAGTAAAACATCGAAATTTCTTCCAAATTTCCTCAAAAAAAATTTTGATACTTTTCTTTTCTCTAAAAGTTACGGGATAAGGTTAAGGATCAAGATATGGGGCTTTGAGTATCTAATGAAGCTCAGCTGGCTGAGTATTCTCAAAAGTGTAAGTATTAGTGTACTGAGGATGCAATGGCTGGGTCTTTTATGATGAATGATTAAACAACTGCAATTGAATTTCTTCACCTGAATTTCCATGTGGATTAATAAAAATCAGAGCTTTTTAACACTGATAATTGACCCTGTCATTGCTTTTTATCTTTTGAAGTATGCTAACAAAAATAGCCGATTGTATATATAATATAATAGATGAATCTTTGATCTGAGCTTAATGTAGGACTTTAAAAAGTTGATTTGACCATTGGATATGGGGTTTTATGATCATATTAGCTCGTATGACGTCTAACAGATATGTCTTATTTCTGTCACTTCTTTTACCGATTTACTGTTATCAATTTTATTTCTGTCACGAGATGAGCATCTGAGAAAATAAACTATCCTTGCCTAATAAAAAAAATACCACGTCCATGGCTGGAGCAGATTCTAATGAGAATGGGGATGAATTCCCTGCTGTTTGCAGCGACTGTATTGGTCCTGACAAGCATATCAAGATGATACGACAACCTCAAGGTAATGAGTGTCGAATATGCACCCGACCATTCACTGTATTTATATGGAATCCATCTGACAATGTGAGGAAATCCAAGAAAACAATCATCTGTTCGACGTGTTCTAGAGCTAGAAACTGTTGTCAATCATGTATGCGTGATATCAATTTTAGGATACCGTTAGAGATTAGAGATACGGCTTTGAAGATGGCGGGCCTCGATAAAGCGTATAGTTTCACCAGTAAATCACTCGAAAGTACTAATAGAGAAGTCAAAGCAATCATGGCGGACAAACAAGAAGCTAAGTTTAATCAAGATAGTGAACAAGATCAGCAAGAACAAGCTAGAGAGATCTTGACAAAGTTGTCTGAGCGACTCACTGAGAGGTCGGTAAAACCGAAAAGCGATAGAAGTTCTGAGAAAAAACATGAAGATATTAAGGGAGTAGATATTTCCAAGATATTAAGCAAGCTACCTTTTGCCGGTCTGATAGAGATCCCAGAAGATAAGACAATCACGTCATTTTTTGTGTTTGGATTAACTGACGATTTCCCCCAATGGGCAATCACTAACTACTGCAACCAATTTGGTAAGTTGAGAAATATGACCATAATTCATAGAGCTAAGTGCGGTTATGTTGGGTTTATTACTAGAGACGCTGCCGAATCTTTCTCCAAGGCTATTATTGCCAATGGTTTAAATGAGAACAAAGCCACCCCAGGGGTTCTTGTCCTTGAAAACCGGTTTCCCATAAGAGTGAGTTGGGGAAAGCCACGGTCCTTGGGAACTACTAACCCAGAACAATATAAAATTGGGCTAGTCGTTCAAAAAGTCATGAGACAGTTAGCGGAAAAGGATAAGGATCATCTCACCGGTAAATCTTCACAACCAAATAAATCCTTAAAGAAGAAACAGCCAAGTAAAATCAAACCACTTGAAAAGCAAGCAGATAAGAGGCAATTGGATAAACCCAAATATAAGGCCCTTTCAGAAGATTTTGAAATATAAATAACTTAATTGTATTATTATGATCTCGCCTGTATATAATTATAGACAGCTATCCAAAATCTCGATATATGATGTAGGTTTTTCATTTATAGTCAAACGATGAACGATGAACATGCTATTTTATTGTGGACTTTAGTCATCTCAGTGCCCTTTCTTACAGCATTGATAAGGTTGGTTGTGATTTTGCCAGCGGCTTCTGCTCCCACAAAGGAAATCAGCAACACGAAGCTCTCACTTGACCCAGCACGAAAAGGTGCCAATTTCATGATATTTTTGGGGTCTGGTGGTCATACCGGAGAGATGATGAGATTAATTTCTACATTAGACTTAAATCCCTTTTCAAGGACGTGGATAGTATCAACAGGTGATAATAGCTCCATAGTTAAGGCAAAACAATTTGAAGATGAAAAATTATCTGGTAGTGAATTCCAACCAAAATATTTGCTTATAGCAAGAGCGAGGAAAGTGGGGCAACCATTGTTACTGTCTATATTTACCACTATAAAATCCTTCATTTCAACCGTGGTAAGTCTTTTTCGTTTATCACAATATCCAAGTATACTCTTACTCAATGGTCCTGGTACCAGCGTTCCCATTGGATACACCATATTTTTTATGAAGTATTTTGGATTCTGTAATACTAAAATCATTTATGTTGAAAGTTTAGCTAGGGTTAACTCCTTGAGTCTAAGTGGGATCTTACTTTTACCGATTTCTGATCGACTCATTGTCCAATGGGAAAAATTATCGAAAAAGTATAAAAGAGCAGAGTACTATGGTATTTTGGTATAAAATGAAATCAGGATCATAAACTGCATTTAGGTTCTATCTTTGGGATCCCAAAAGAGAATTATTTAGTACACAAACGACTAGTATTATAGACGGTACCTGAAATTTGGGTTTTCTTTGTCGGTAAGGTCAGCAAACTCAATGTTGTCTATTTGATGATTTGGACTGATTTGATCTTGAATTTTGTTCCTTCTCCTATTTTCCTTGTAATAATTAAAGTATATCCATATAAGCAAGACCAAAGAAACGACCCATGTAACAACGATACTTATCTTTCCGCCCTTATACTGCGGTGCTTGTTTAGCAATGAAAGTTTGCGGACCTATCAAGTTGCCCACACAATAGCCAATCAAGAAAATTGCACTACAAGTGATCTTCTTTGTATGGCCGGCAGTGTTTGAAGAAAAACAAGATAATGCACAAATCATCCCCATTGGTGCTATATTTTGGAGATAATATCCTGCGAGTCTGATCTTGGGAGTCCGTCCAAAGGCTAACAAACATACCGCTACCAAACATACGCATGTTGTAGTTATAGCGATAGATAACCGATGAGGTACGTATTTATTTAACTGACCAAAGATACAGCATCCGACAACTTCAACAGCACCACTTGGCATGTTCATCAATAATGATTCAACTGGAGAGAATCCCATATCTTCGCTTAAAAGAATGCTACCAAAATTAGTTAGTGATCCATTTGGAATATCGCTTGCTAAGCCGTAAAAGAAAAAGAGCCAGGTATTTATATCAAGCGTTGCTTCTTTGAATTGATATTTCTTGAAGTGTTTGTTTCCAAATCCTTGTAAGTTTGACCTCAATCGCTCAACTACTTGGTTTTTCTCCAAATCTGACAAGAACCAAGCTGACGCCGGAGTATCAGGAACGTGAATGATGAAAACAATCCCTAATACGATAGTCATCAAGCCAATAACAATAAAGAGAATTTTCCATGCTGCAATATCATAAGAACTTGCATGGCTTGCTAAACCGTATGCTATAGCTGATCCTAATATTACTCCAAATCCGTTGAAAGAAAACCATATAGCAGTTCTCTCAAATTGTTCTTCAGCCTTGTACCATTGACTTGTGAGGATAACCATAGCTGGTGTCATTGAAGCCTCCAACATTCCCAACACCGTACGTAAGAAAATAAATCCAGCATAATTTGGTGCTGCGTGTAAGCATAAACAGACACCCCACAATATTACAAAGCTAGATACAACTTTAGATAGTGGCAACCTTTGAAGAAGATACGAAGCAGGGAGTTCGAAAGCTAAGTAGCCAAGATAAAAGGAGGAACCGACCCAAGAGTACATATCATTTACCATATGAAGGTCTTCTGTCAAACCCATAACTGCTGCATAGGAAGTTGAGACCTTATCCATAAACTGAAAAGAGTATAGCAAACAGAGTATTGGCATCAAAAATAAGTCAATCTTCCATACTAGACGTTTATCTATACCCTCATCGAAGTAAACCCCTTTTGAACGAAGTGCTATGGCCATAGCTTCATCGACATCTCCAGTGATGCCAATTTTTTCTCCTCTGTTGGATATTATAGATGCAAGAACATCATCGGTGCCAATGTTGTCTTCTGTGAATGACTTGACAGGAACAACTTCATGCTCAAGATCTGTCGACTTTTCCTGTTTTTCAATTGACATGGTGTAATATTGAACCTTGTTTGAGGGAAGGGCTTGACATATATAATTTATATCATTGATTGTTCGTAGTTGATGCCACATTCTTGTGAGCATAAAAGTGGAGTTAAGGAATGCTTTGGAACTGAGATAATAAGAACACAATACACAACTCTCAGTCCCCTTAAGACCTTTAACCGGGAAGAACGGAGGTCTAGTCCGACACCAGTCTCTTTCTTGAGAGATACTCGTGGAATGGACCACCTCTATAATATGGCCGCCACATTTTTACATGAGATCTCGCAATCATAAGCGAGATAAATCCACATGATACGAACAACTAAGGGAAAGACTGTCTAGGAGTGATCGCGAAGTGAGGAATCTTGTTTAGTTCGGGTATGAATCTTTTCGCAGCCAAAAAGCTTAGGCAATCTGCAGCCAGGAAATTTTCAAAAACAACACCGTAGCCTAAGTAGTATATTTTTTGTGGCAAGCGTTGACAGAAACTAAGACTTTAGATGAGAGAGCCATGCTTATGATTTTCATATTGTTTAAAGGAAAAAGCTGACGTCATTGTTGTGGTCGAGTAAGAGATCCAATCTAACAGAATAGTTCTTATCTCAAATCTCAATGATTTCCTTATGTCACTATTTAAAGGAGATTTTAAGTCTAAAAACGGTTGGGTATCTCCCTGGAGAAATTTCTTTTTTTCTTGTACTCTTTCTTCTAGCAGTGATCAACTTTTATTTCGCATAGCTATCTACAATTCTAAATAGAATTTCTCCTATAGATTGCTCTTTCGGAGTCATCAGTCCTGATTTTTGACTTATCAACTAACCCTGCAATAGGGGGTAACTTTCCATAACTCTTGAATTCATTGAGCAATGTATCTGCGTACACATAACCTACGTGGAAGATTTCTTCAAATTTGGCAAAGTCTAACGTGGCATAATCATCGATAGGTGGTCTCATATAAATGATTCCTGGTGTTCTCTTTGCTACTTCTAAAGCATTAACACTAGCCACATAGGCCAATCTTAACTGAATGTCCATCATGTTGGGAACATTTGGATGCTTAGAAAAGGGGTTCCATCTATTAAGGAGCACCCAAAACCCAGACAAAGTATCTCCATAGTTCATAGGCGTCCTATCATCCAGAGAACCAACATCCAGAGCAATGATGTACTTGGCTCCTCTTTTCTTCATTTCCATCACCGGCAAATTATCTAAATATCCCCCGTCTAAGAGCATACTTCCCTTGTACGCTATTGGAGGTAGTAAACCAGCAAGTGACATAGATGCTCGAATAAACCTCCACAGGTAACCTGTCTCATGAATATCCATAGTGGAATTAGTGATATTGGTTGAATTGCAATAAAACTTGATCCAAAAATCTTCAATCTCTGAGAATCCAAACGCTTTCCAGATTCCTCTATTGAATTCATATCCTGTGAGATATGAAGTAACGGGATATGTCAAATCAAAGATTAATCTCCACCATGACGATATTCGACGAGAAAACTTCTTCACTTTGCCATAGATGGAAACAAGGTTATACTCCTTAGCATATAATCCCCCTACAAAAGAACCGATCGACGTGCCTCCAATGATATCAACGGGAATCCCATGTTTCTCCAAAGCCATAACCACTCCTACATGTGAGATTCCTCTTGAGCCACCACCTCCTAACACAAGACCGACTGCTTCATTCGATAAGATTCTAGCTAATCTCAAAAAATCATTTTTATGGACAACACCCAACTTTAGACTCTGTTCTCGTTTATGAAGTCTTTCATTGAGCTTGTGTAATGAGTCAAATGCTTTTGATTTCACATTCTCAAGCTTAATTTTAATGTTAGGATTAGTCTTACTACTAATTTTTGCCGCTATGTCACTAATGATACTAGTGGTCTTCTTACTTTCTGTAGCTTCTCCAATCTTGAAGTCCATTTGAATGTGATGATGCCAGTATACCCATAATCTATTTCTTAACCATACCCTGGTAGATTTTGCCTTGACATTTTTCTCTGCATGAAGCAAACAAAGATCTGTTCTAGCCGTTGTCTTAAGTTTGAGTAAAAGTCTCTCGTAATCTCCCACATTAGCTGCAGTTTCTTCATCATCAGCATCAGCTAAAAGTAATATACAGTCACCTTGTGAAATACATGTTGCTGTCCAATTCGACTTGATGGGAGTATCACAAACATACACGATTGTTTCATACTCTTCCTCTAGGTAAGCAAAATATCCCGAGAGCTTCAAATGAGCTAGCCTATCATCAAAGGCATGTCTCCCTAGATGAGTAAGTGTGGATGCCTGATCAAGAGCAATCACTTTTCTACCTATTTCTTTTAAAGCAGCCACTAACTTATCGGCAAACTCTCTAACTGGCAAACCATCAACCGTGGGCAATATAGTGATGGTCTTAAAATCGGTAGATGTGGGTTGCACTGTACCAGTCGTAGAAAGTGATGACAATCCAGAAGAGATATTGACATCACTCACGTCTTTCGAAAGGGCTTTGCTAGCAACAATTCTCGATACCTTCACCATGATGGAGGAATTTTTAGTAGATAAGAACTCAAAAAGAGTTCTAGGGATTCTTGCTGTTTCTGAATCTCTGACGGCAATCAAAGAGTTAGTTCTCCTTGACGCAGTAAGCACTTCAAGTTCTCCTACAGATTCCCCATGGCCATACTCACCAAGAATCTCGAAATCATCACTGGTATGGCCACTTGGATGGTCTCTCTTGAGAGTATCATCAATGAGAATACTATTCTTGTCCTGGAACTTTTTGTCCTTATCTCTTGACTCGTTAGAATTAGTATTTCTTACCACTCTGAATCTACCACTAAGCACAATATGGAATCCATTAGCAATATCTCCTTGAGAACATAGAACCTGCCCTGCAGGTATATGGCACCATTCAAGGGCATAATCAATACTTAAGATTTGTTTCGAAAGTAAAGATTTTAATTTGGAAGCCACTGGTAGCTGCAAATAATAGAATTTATCCATCAATTTCGAATAATCTTTCTTTGAGATGTATGCTACAATCAGCCCCTTAGTTTCACTTGTCTTTATTGTGACTAACGATCGGAACCCAACCACAGAGGTCAAATACCCTGCCAATCCACCACTCTTGACAGTGTAAAGTTTCTTGGTGCGACTTGAATCATACACTGGAAGATATAAAACATCCAAGGCTCCGTCAATGACATAAAAGAGACCTGAGTTGAAAGAATCTTGTTCTACCAATGTAGTGTTGGGAGGAATATACTTGATATCCAACGCATTAGAGAACTGATCTTTGATATTACTATAGATAGCTTCCAGTGAAGTTGGTCCCGCCTGTGGAGTCAGTCTGAAGGAGTCTTGACTTAAAATACGATTAAATTGTTCGGGAGCAGGCAGTCCCGAGTTTAACTGATTCAATTGCCTCTGGTTGATAGTGGTATAGAATTTTTGATTAGAACTTGAAATGCTATCCTTTCCAAGAGAAGAAGTCAAACTGTGTAACGAATCTGATCTAAGCATTGATTCATGGGGATCATATAGTCCATAAGATAATCTTGACATTTGAGAATTAGTATACCCTATAACAGATGAACTTGAAGAAACATATCCCGATTTTGCTTTGCGAAAGTCTTCGAGAATACCATAGATATCATAGATTCCCAAATGTTTGAAGATATTTTCCACAATTGCAATTCTAAGAGAAGTCTCTTCTGTCTCCTCTCTTTCATCAGAGAAAGTTCTTTCCTTGATGTTTTTTAATGAGTCTCCCGAAAGACCTTCCAACACAGGCTCCTTTGCTGCCTTCAAGCTTGAAGAAGACTTTGTTCTCTTTTTTGGACGAAGGAAGGTCAGGTCAGGATCAATGGACATTGTATTTGTGCGACTAATTTCAGGCTTTCTCGATAATGGCACTGAGGACAAGAGATCACCAGGATGGGTAGGTTTGGATCTAGAGTCCAAAGCCACGTATCTTGATTTGCCTCTATCCATTAGCCTGATACTATTAACGGGTCTTTTGAGATTCACGTGTTGTAAAGTCATGGGGTCACTTTCATCGTGGCCACCATAAAACCTTCTCACGACACCTTGATGCAAATAACTCGGGAGTCGAGTTTCATTACTATTTTCATAGGTGGTATTCAATGTGATTTCACTTTCTATAATCTCCCTTGTCAATCCGAGATAATTGTGGATAGTACTCAAAGTCACCTTGTACAATCTGGTCAAAACTATTGTGACTATATGCGAAGTAGCCTTTGGATACAATGTTTGCACGGTTTGGAATGCCAGTGCTGGAATAATGGCTATAGTAGCACCATTGATCGAGCCATCTGGTTTAGGTCTAGCAACTATATCAGGCACGCTCAGTAAATCATTGTTAAAAAATTGATGACTCGTGGGTAAGGGGTTTTCAAAGGGCCCTGGTTCATCACTCAGTTTGGGACTATAGACACCCTCACCTTGACGGCTAGTGGAAGGCAGACTAGCGAGGTCAAATGACGAGTCAAAGAGAGAATTCGATTTGGATTTGGATTTGAACAAGTCTAAAGTATTGATCAAGTTACCTAAGGGAGCACCACTATTGACCTCATTCAAAAGATGGTATCTCTCTGAACCAATCACAAGGATATGCTCATGTTCATAATTCAAATCAGCATCGTTTTCCAAAGAAGTAGAATTCCCATGTTCATCCAACTTAGTGAAGATTTGAAGGGTACCATCAACCACCATCAGGAATCCCAAATGTTCGTCAAGACAGATGATTTCATCTGGTGTGATTTTTTGTGTGGTCATATTCTTGGTAAGCTCATGAAACACTGGCCGCTCGAGATATCCAAACACTTTGATAGCCAGTAAGAACTCATTAAGATAATTAGTAGGTTTAGCTTGTTGACCCTTACGTTTATTCACTGGACCCATGAGATCAAGATGCTTGTTCTTTGGTTTTTCCCCCTTTGGTTCTGAAATCTTGGAGAACCCTGTCAAATACTTGTATCTCACAATAAGATAACTTATTGCTAATAAAATACCAAGAGTTAACAATAATGACGCAAACGACAATGTGATCTGGAAGTTGATATTGAATACTGATGGTAATACAAAGAGCCAATCAATGACTCTAAGTATTACCCACAGCACAAACCAGAATAGCGTCCCCACAAAAGATATGCTAGAGTTAGATGTCCATGTCACTGCTGTAGCTTCTAGAGACTCCCTAGTGGCATTTGATTGCATACTTTTATGAAGAAAAGTACAGAGAAGCACAGAAGATGAAAAGACGGAGAAAACTCGGTTATATGCAGGCCGCTTCTGAAAGTTAGCATCAATGACACTAACCCAGCCAGAAGATTATTAAGGGCTTACAATTAACACATATTACTTACACATATATGGTCTTATACATCGTATGGAAGACATCCGAATTTCTTCAAGATTCTCTCGAAACTGTCCATACCCTTCTCAAGTTGGTGGATTTCTGGTCCATAACTGATTCTAATGTAGGAATAGTTGATGACATCTTCAATACGAGACAAGTTTTGCGGGTTAATCAAGAAAAAGAATCCTGGAACCACAATTACTTGTTCATGAAGACATTCATGGAAGAATCCCAAACTGTTAGAAAGTTTACCGGGTAAATGGGCGAGGTTAAGCCATAAATAAAAGGTGGAATTGGGGATATTGTGCTTATCGAAATGGAATCCCATTTTTGATAATCTATTGACGATATAATCACGTTTCATTTTAAAATGAGTTTGTAAAGCCTTCATTTCGGTTTTCACTTTTAATGGGTGCAAAAAGTTGACTGCCTCCAATTGGAAAGGAGCATTAGACCCACCATCTAGATATGAGCCTGCGCTGCTCAAAGAATTGATATATTCAACAGGACCCAATATCCAACACACTCTCCATCCTGGTAATCGGAAGGCTTTGGTGAGACCATTCAAGATGAGCACCGGGTCACGATTGACATCCTCCACGTATTCAGCCGAAGAAATAGAGCTTCCCGAGCAATTATCATCGTAATAGTAGTGGGAGTAGAATTCATCCATGATCAAAAGACATTTCTCTCTACACAAGTTGTGTAAGGTTTGTAATTGATCTCTAGTCATACACTTACCCGTGGGATTTCTTGGGTTTGAAGTCAACAAGGCACTAACTCCACGATTCAACTCATTATTGATCATTTCTAAATGAACACTATAGTTGTCTGCTTCGCTCAATGGCACGGGAATAGGCGAGAAATTCTTGAACAATGAGAGCATTTCCGCGTACGCGGTGTAATCAGGAAGGAAAAATGACAAATAACAGTCACTAATAATTGAAGCAATTCTCGTTAATCCTGCTCTACCACCTGGTACTACACAAACGTTTTCATAAGTATATTTTGAGGGTTTACCTCTCCTGTAAGTTTCGTTATAGTAATGTGCTACTGCCTCTCTGAGTTCCCTAAGACCAGCCGTGGGGGCGTACTCTTTTGAGTGGTCGGGCACTGGTACCGAAGTAGGTCTTTTGAAAGATCCCGGCACTGTATCACCATGTTCCGGGGCCCCCTGTCCCAAATTGGCCCAAGAATCTTGACCATGGAACCCATACTCGGAGGCTCTTTCAGTAACCCAAAGCACACCCGTCAGTGATTGTTTTGTGTTCATGGCAGGTTTATGGATCTGTTCATCGAATTTAGGGCGAGGTAACGGCACTGGTGATGATTCCCTGGTATGTTCCAAACGATTGACCTTTCCAATGGCCAGATTTTTGTTGACAAGAAGTGGACGTTGACCTGAAGGGGTTCTCGGCGAGTTATTTCCAGTGGATGAAATTCCCAGGAATCGATTATCTCTCGTCAGAGTTTGATTTAAATTTGCATGTTGGAAAGTCTCCAACAATGAAGAAGATGACCTTTTAAAGGTATCAGGGAGGGTTGACTCCAATCTTTCGATCTCAACAGACTCATCATCTGAGTCACGACTGCTGTCTCTACTTGACATGGCAAATAAATATGGTGTTATGGATGATACTGGGTATTGATGGACAATTATATGACAGGTGAGTCAACATCTGTCGGAATATTTGCTCCGGACCAAAGGCCCCAGTTGACAGAATTCGCGAATAAGCCTTGATGGGCCCAGCGGAAACAAGGCAGGTTAACAAGCCCCAGAAAACTCGCGAAAAGGAGCGGGATATCCGCAAGTGCGAGTCGCCAACCCCGCGTAAACCATCCGTAAATTAGTAGCTCCTGCATGTCCCTGTGCGTATAGTCTGTCGGTAGGTGCCCTCGCGGTTAGTTTCCCTCTGGGTGCCATGCTCTGGTCATCTCATCGCCAGTACGGTACATTAACATCACTAACTGTGGGACCTCCCAGCCATTGTGTGAGGACATCGACTCCGATGCGTAGAGAGTTTTAAGTTATTACCCACTAGTTAAACCACTTTGAGGCTATATTACCTGCCATAGATCTTATCTACATCCTCTAAATTAATACAGGACCTCTATCGCTGTAATTACCTAATGTGTGTCCCCGGTGGTTCCTCGTATTGTTCTGCTCCGTAGTCGGAGTAGACACAGGAAAACGGACGTTAGAGGTTTAAAATCGTAGCGATGCCATTGGCCTTTTTTTTTGATGCATATCTACATCATAATCGCTGGTTGATCTGATTCAAATCCAAAATCAAAGCTTTTCGAACTTATTAAGGTCAAATTTTCTTTCTTCTTAAAGTGGTAACACTTCCATAAAGAACCTACGCATACGGAATTACCCCCCTCTGCTTTTCCACACTTAAGATTTATGTACAAATTTCTGAGCACAAAATTATCGCTCGCAGAGTTAGCCATAACATCTATTGGTGACCCATATGATTACGAAGAACTATCCATGGGGCAGACGTATCTGAAACCTGATACTCTGATAGAAAATTTCAGTTATGAACACAATCAAGAATGTCAGGGGGAAAAGGATCCTAAGAGCTATTACGCAGCGTCATCATTTTTCCTTTCTCCCATAACATCAAATGATTCAGGGGCAGAACATGGTTCACAAAATCAAGGCTTTATTGATGATCAACTAGAGTTAAAAGAACGGTTCTCACCACTTTTGTCACTCCCTTTAGAAGTGCTTCATCAAATCATCGAGTTAGTTTATTACGATGACAATACAAATTCCATAAGCTCAAATTTAGAGAATTTTTCTAATACTCTTCCCTTATTATCAAAGACGCTTCATCAACTTTCATTAAGATTCTTGTACAAATACGCTATATTCAACAGACCTCATTCATTCGACAAGTTTTTAAGAGCTTTATTAGATTCCCCGGGGCTAGGAAATTATGTCGAATTTATTGATTTCCAAACTTTCACTTCCATAGGATTGGGAAGAACCGGTCGAATGAATCAGGAAATTCAAATGGTAACTTCAAATACAATACGGCATACTCTAGATTTGACTCCGAACTTATTGGAATTTTTAGCCAGTGAGAATATCCAAGATGACATGGATGTAGGGGTGTTGGATGCATTATTTAACCGACTCCCCAGGATTCAAGCACTTGATTTCTGTGGAGCCAGCAGCAGTAGCTTTGCAGAAGCTCTTCAGCAACTTGAAATCAATGCCTTGATCGAAGAAGTTAATGATGATAATTCCGTGTCATATCATCACTCCTTGGACAACTTGTTCAAAGTATCATTCCATGATTGCTCAAATGTGAGTCCTGACGTATTTATCAAACTTTTACCACATTTTGTGAACATTAGAAGATTAGATTTAAACCATACTTCCATCACCTCCTCCATTTTAAGAAATTATGCCCCCACCACTGCTCGCATAACTCATTTATCACTCGCAAGATGCTCGAAACTTACCACCAAAGATCTAATCAATTTCTTGGTGAGTCATCCTTCCGTGGCCAATGAATCGCTAGAATGGTTGAATCTTCAAATCGATTTTAACGTCGTGAGTCCGCTAAGTGACACATACTTGTTGTACACCATGAAATATTTAAAAGCTCCCCATCTCAAATATTTGAATTTGAGTGGGATGCCTGCTAACAAAAGGGTACTCTTTGTGATTAAACAAAGATTCCCAGAATTAGAGAGTCTTTCGATTGGTCATGCTGCGTTAGAGCCTCAAGATATTAACACCCTCCTTGAAGATAGCCGTATTAAGTATCTTGATATCACGGGCATCAAAAGCTTCTCCCGGTGGCAGCTTAGCACTTTTTTGCAAACAAACTTCGACTCGCAGTTAGAGGCCATCGAATTCGACTACAAAACCTTGTATGAGCTTACTGCAGGTGAATCAATCAAGGTGACTCCAGTCCAACTGACATTTGTCGAGACTACACCTATACCCGCGGTATGGAAATTCTACGACAACCAGGGCCGTAGAGCTTGGTTGTATAAACTTACCCCTGATGATCCAGAATATGAATCAATCATCATGGGCCGTCGTGGAAAGTCGAATATGGCTAGTAATTTGACCTACTATGATTTGGAAACGGGACGCAAAATCGTTGCCAAAGTTTCGCAGCCCAAGTTCCTAAAGTATGCTTCGAAAAAGGTTAACTGCTCCATTGGCTATTTCAACTTGAAACAGGCAAAGAATAAACGCTACATCAAGAATGAGCTTAAGGAAAGTACCTGGCCCCCAACGTTCTCACAAAGAGGAATATATAACTATTATTCACTTAATGTCAGATAGCATGTATATAGGATTTTATGATTTACGTACTTGTCTGTCGTCGGACGACAAAGACAATCAAGATTATGAAGGGTTTTTTAACTTGTTTTTCTTGTATCTGCTATTTGCTTTTTTTTTGTTTCTGTCTCTGGTCTTTGTCGGTTGTCTATGTCTTGATTTATTGTTCGGACCGAAGGTTCCTCGGTAAAAATCTACCCCACCAAATATGATCTAACGATTCCAATTTTCCTTATCCCATACTTTATTCATTTCAATGGTGGCTCCTGATATTACTGAAGTTAGAAGCCCCTTTGATGTTGCTGGGCTTGAAAGGTTCTTGCAGAACCCTGGATCTAATGAAAAGACCACTTTGGGGACAAATTACACTAGTTTCACAGCACCTTTGACGGTGAAGCAATTCGCTTTTGGCCAGTCAAATCCTACTTATTACTTGGTTGATGCTAATGGAAAGAAGTTTGTGTTGAGAAGAAAACCCCTGCCCAATAACAAATTGGTGTCGAAATCAGCACATGCAATAGAAAGAGAATTTTACATCTTGAATGCCGTCAATACTTCAAACAGAACCTCCACAAAAAAAGTTCCGGTACCACAGTTGTATTTATTATGTGAAGACGAGTCGATTATTGGGTACGTGTTCTATTTAATGGAATTCATTGATGGGAGACAAATTAAGAATCCTGGGATGCCTGGTGCTTCTCCCGAAGAAAAGGAAGCCGAGTGGAAATCTATAATGGAGACCATCTCAGCTATCCACTCAATGGACCCTGATACTCTTCTTAAACAGCTTCCTTCGAATCATTTCCCTCAATTTACTCCAGAAAGAATAGAAAAGATCAAGTCTACCTCATACTTTAAACGTCAAATAAAGACATTAACTACGGTGGAGAATGTCCAGGCACAAACAGTGCCCCACATCCCTGACTTTGATGCCATTACCAGTTGGCTTTTAGAAAAAGCTCCAAATGATCCGTCAAAATTAAGTTTGATCCATGGCGATTGCAAGATTGATAATTTTTTATTCCATCCTACAGAACCTAGAGTTATTGCCGTTCTTGACTGGGAATTATGTACATTTGGCCATCCATTGTTTGACTTATCCAATTTTCTTCAACCATTTATCTTGCCCAACTCCCTCAATTTGCTTCTCTTCAAGCCACAAAAGACTGATATGGGAAGAGAAAACAGTGAATCAAAGGACTTTGTACAGCAACAATTAAAAAGTTACGAAAAGGTGTTGGGTTATAAATGGGACAGTTCCGACCCCAAAAATAATCCTGTGGATCTCTGGCTTGTGGGCTGTGTCTTTGGTCTCTTAAGACTCTCTGTGATCAGCCAAGGAATCGCCATG
This sequence comes from Priceomyces melissophilus, assembly GCA_031081885.1. NCBI lineage: Eukaryota > Fungi > Ascomycota > Pichiomycetes > Serinales > Debaryomycetaceae > Priceomyces > Priceomyces melissophilus. Next base: position 65,734 of record JARYTE010000008.1, on the reverse strand, counting down.
AGAGTCAAAAAGGGTAGTGCTAGTTCTGGGGTGGCCTCAGGGTATGCTGCTCTCTACCCTCATTTAGCCAAATTGGCTGTTGACTACGTTAACGAATTCAATTCTCAACCAAAGTTGTAAGACATCGATTCACTAGTCAAAGGGATTTTAAAATAGAATAGATTTCGTAAGTTATGTAGTTTAAGTAGGATAAATCTGATATTCATTCTTCCTGTATATAATCCATTTCTTTTCCATCAGAAACCAGTGGTGCCCCCAAATCGACGTTTGCATCAACTGCAATGGCATATAAGGATTTTTTGGAGGCATGTCAAAGTGGTCTGAAAGGTGTAATAAGATGTCCATTTGATGGGTGTAATGCTCGAGTCATCAAATTAAGCCCTCAGTTGACAGACTTGCAGGTGAAGGTTGATGGAGCACCAAGAATGGTGGAAATTAAAGGAAAGAGCACCAGCGATGTATACTTTAAACTCGAGGATGTTTGGGATTTTGACAACATAGCAGTGTCTAAGCCAGCGGATCAGTTGAAGGATCCTGAGGTGGAGGGTAAAGATGGCAAGATAGAGTTCAAGATTGAGAGGTACTTAATGTGTGGCGAATGTGATAAGGGACCCATAGGTTTTGCTGGCTATGAGAACGGCGAGAGGGATATTAAAAAGCTCAAGTCGTTCTTAAGTGTTAGCAGTGTGTTATACGATATAGAATAGAGCAAAAACATGTGATAGATAGAAGATTAAACAATACAAAACAAAATGATAATACGGAAATAGATGTATATTTTATTATTTTTTCCATGCCTATCTTTATTCAGAGTTTAACTGTAGGTTGTAATTCCTTGATCAAGTTATCAGATACTATTTTGGCAATGGCCATAGTCGATACCATAGGATTGGCACCACTAGCAGTGGGCATAGCACTAGAATCAGCCACCCAAACATTCTTGCACTCAAACAATCTACCTTTAGTGTCTAGAGCACCCTTTGAAGGTCCCTTTCCTGACATACGACAGGAACTCATTTGGTGAGCAGTACCATAGGGGCATCCCTGAGAGTCGGGAACAATTTTAAGCGCCTCCTTTCTCCATTTCTGGTAGTCGGCATCATTGATAGATCTTTCACTAGCGGGCTTCTTAGACCTGAAGCGAGGGAATCCATTCTGGGGATGGATGATCTCCTCAGCACCCTGTATATAGAGCATGTCAGCACCACATACAACTCCTACATTAAGGGCTTTTCTGTCGAATTTGTTGATAGAATAATCAATGACAAGACTTTCGGGTCTTGCAGGATCGGCAGATACCTTTCCACTAGAAGAATCACGATGAAGCACTAAAAGGCACGAAGTATTATTGTATTGAAGATGATCTTTTCTTGATTCATCACTGCTGATCCAGGGGAGGAATGCTGCTTCGATTTGGGGAGCATGCAACATAGTTTCAATCTTCGGACCATGCAGTTTTCCATCCAAATCACTAACTTCATCACAGAGTGATGTCATGATAGGTTTTTCATAAGGTCTCGTACGAATGCTCTTGTCAAAGCGTCCCAAAACACAAGTCACAGGATGCAATTTCAAATTAGCACCAATATGTTTATTCTTAAACCCGGAATTCTGAAGAACTACCGGAGTATTTAATGACCCACCACTGACAACAATCTTTTTCGGTCCCTTGATAGTGAAAGTGATTCCAGTTTTGATGTCTTCACATAAAACACCATCTGCCTTACCATCTTTATGTAACACCGACTTCACTCTAACTTGATCCATGAACCTACTTCCATGAGCGGCAGCATGTTTGAACCAAAAAGCCAGTGATCCTTGCTTAATACCGAATCTGCACCCAAGATAACAAAGACCACAATTGTGACTTTCATGAGCACCATTATTTTGTGGGATAGCCTTTACCTTATAGCCCAACTTTTTCCCACCATCTAAGATGACTCTATTAGAAAACGAGTGGTCAATATTTTCATTACTGGCCCCCATTTGTTCCATTACATAATTCATACTATCATCATAAACTTCTTGCGCAGCCCAATCGATACCATAGTCATCATACCATTCCTTTCTTACTTTGAAAGGGGTCTTTACACATGCAGACCAATTAACGGTAGATCCTCCACCAAAAGTGGCGCCCGCCAATAAAAAGAGTTCTTGATTTGTCGTAGTCACTTTACCACCGCCTTCATATAAGGCCGTGAACCCTTCTTTATCATTAAAAGTGTATTCAGAATTGGAGAAGTATTTCCCCTTCTCCAAAACCAAGCTTGTAAATCCTGCCTCAGCAAGATTATTCGCAACAACACCGGCTCCTGAACCTGAACCAATGATCAATACATCAATATCAGGGATATAAAGTTCATGTCCTTCATGCTTAGGAGGCTCCACAAGGGCATACTTAAAGTCATCAACCTCATGGGTATCATAAGCCTTTGATCTGAGTTCTCTTCCTGGGTGACCAATGGCCTTGTAATGCAAGTCGGTTCCGAAGCTAAGAAAAATATTGATCGTCAATGTGTAAATCAACTTGAATATTCTTCTTTTTGATTCAAGATATGAATCCCTCCAAGATCTTAAAAGAGCTTCTCTTTCTTCGAGAGTCATATCTCTCACTAAAGTTAATGATCCAGTCAATGAAGGAGCCAAAATTCTCGAGTCTAATACCGTCATCAACACTATAAAAAGTCTGGTAGAAGAAACTGGTGCTTCGTTGACGGTGTCCAACAACAGTTGGGCATATTGAGGAATATCTGATGGTTTAGTGTAAGTCTTCAAGTACTCATCGAGCTTCTCAATAGGGAAGTCTGGATCCAAATAATCCCTGATGGTTTCTGGAGAAATTTCATGAATTATGGCATCCGACAACTTCATGTACACCTCAACGTGCTTTGGCTCAGCTACGCTTGGGAGAAGCATCTTAGATATATTTTAAATTAACGTAATTCGCTTGAATAAACAAAAGTCTCTTATTTCAAAGTCAAAAAATAAAAGAATTCCTTTTATATTTATCTCCCTTATAGGCTGCTAATTGATACTACGTGCCCTCAGAAAATGCCTGTGAAATCCGTCTTAGTTGTCGTACGGATGTCGTTTATTTTTCGGAATTTTAAAAAATCACAAGCTTGCGTCAGTAAGGCCGGTGACTCCCGCAAAAAATATAGGGAGATTAGTGATGAGAGTTTTACTATATTCTCAGTCCTTCACCGAGCTTTCGCGGTGCACCAGTGGCACCCACGGCTGTCGTATACCGTGACGCACCACACGGGAGTTTAACATTCATCCCCACTCGGACTTAAAACTGCAGAAGATTGAAGTTTACCCCAGATTTAAAAGCTATCTGTGCCTTCGGATATCCTGTAGAGGACCTACATCCGCTCCGTTGATAACATTGTCAATTTGCTTGTGCAACTACGCTTCTTTACAATTTCGCAAGTATATATCATAATATCATCAGCTGTAAAATTACAAAATTCGTTAGCTATCACTTTTGTCATGATTCACTAGCACCTTCTCTAGGAAGAAGCATATCGTTAGAGGTCTGGGGTTCAACTCTGTCATCTCCTTTATAATCTATAGAGGAAGAAGATCTGTCATGATCTGGATCGGCAAACAATCTCTGAGCATACTCTGTTTGATACTTTTGCATAGCAAATTGTCTGCCTCTCCACGCAGGAACTTCGAAAAGATAATCTATCGCTTCAAGAGGCACTTCCTTCGTCTCTGGATAAAAGAGGTAGATAATAACGGGGAACACCAACATTACAGTAGCAAAGATAAAATATAAGCGATATCCTATCGCATCTAACGCTTCTCCTGTCCACCTACCCATGACAAAGGCCCAAAACCAGTTGGAAGAAGAGTTGGTTGCTTGGGCCACTCCTCTCACTTCTTGAGGGAATATCTCAGAGTTATATACCCATGGAGTCCCATTCCAAGAAACTCCATAAAAAGCAGACCAAATATAGAGCATGGCCTGAGCTGCAGTGGCACCTGCAGTTTTCCTTTTGTCACCATCGGCAAGTCTTTTACTTGGATTTGAAATCTTGATGTAGCCACCAATGTACCACATACAAATGGAACATGGATATGAGAACCATATAAGTGCAGATCTTCTGCCAATTTTATCTATGATGAAAAAGATCCAAAAGAGTGACGCACCTGCTTTGATTAAGCCGAATATTCCTGTGGATAAAAGCCCAGCATCCAGTCCACTTATCCCGAAAGATTTGAAGATTATCGGTGAATAATACGTCACGGCGTTGATTCCATATCCATTTTGCATGGGGAATAAAGAAGTAGAGAGTGCAAGACGGTACAATAATTTCTTAGATTCAACTATTCGAATAATTGGACCGAAAAAGGACTTCCCTATTTTATTATGCTTTTGCTGACTGTCTTCTATTATATTTTGTAATTCCATTTGCACATAGGGGTGATTTGGTGGGAGTTGTCTAAGAATGGACAAATTCTGTTGCGCCTTATCAATTTTGTCGTTATTGACATAATGACGTGGAGATTCCGGGATGAAAAAGCTCCCAATCCAAAATAATGCTGAGGGGACTATTTGTATAGCGAATGGAATGAGCCATTGCTTTCTTTGGCTGCTAATATTTTTTATCACTCCATAATTTATCCAATACCCAATAATCCCACCAACTTGCCAACTAGCCTCAAAAGTGCCCGTGAGCATACCTCTAATAGCCGGAGGACTAATTTCAGAGACAAATATCGGCGACGTACCGGAACACCCCCCGATCCCTATTCCAGTGATCACTCTACTAGCATAAATAGGACCAAGCCCAGTGGAACTTTTGGCAGCCAAGGTAAGAGCAGCACCAAAAGTTAAAAAGAACCCCGAAAGATTCAATACCGCTTTCCTTCCAACTAATTCAGAGATAGGGTAAAATATTAAAGGCCCAAAAAATGCCCCCGCTTGGAACACAGATACCACGTTAGCACTCACTGCTGCTCTTTCCTTTTCAGACATCTTATCGAGGCCAAACTCGTGAGCAAACGAATCCAATGATACCGTCCCCCCAATAAATCCAGCATCGTATCCAATAATCACTGCTGCTGCAGATGCCGTCAATGCAATCAAAACAAGCTTCCAGTTGTAGATTTCTTTTGGGGTCTCAATTTCTTTCGAAAGACTAGATTGGTCATCTCTATCCTCAAATACCGACGTAATAACTGTACTGTTCGTGCCTTTCATGGCACAAGGAGTCTAACTTGTAATCTATCAAATTAATTAAAACTTGTTGTTTACGAAAAATACCCACTATAAATATCTCCTATTTGAGATCCTTGTTGTCCTATTGTGCCGTTTACAACAAGACCACTACGCGCGGCTAGAAGATCTGCTGTATTAGTCTTAATTCCGCTAGATAGGGCTTTATAAGGTTTCAGGGGCTTCTTTTGGTCTGGCGACGCAACTTTACCTAGAAATATAGAAGAAGGGTGACTATTTTTGTGATTACGCTTTAGTATGCAAACGCATCATTTTTTGCAGCTACCAAAAACAGTCGATAGATTAAGCTGGAGCTTAAAAGAAGTTATGGATCCTTAGGTTCTACAGTCCATAGTTATCCATAGCAGTGTCACATCTCTCTACATCTTGATCCTAGCTACTAATTAGCATTCGCTGGTCATCCTTTTTTAAGTCCGTTATAAACGTGTGGGTGCGCGTGAGATAAGACACTGAAACACTCTTATCATCAGCTCCCCGCGTGGGCAATCAATCTCGAGGGGCTATACTGGGACGGCATATCGTCTCCTCCATAACGATGCTCACGATACTCTGCCATCTACGGTCCGGGTAATACACCAACTGATTTTGTTATATAGAAAGATTTCTGTTGTATTTGGCATGGCATGGACATAGCTGGGTTCGGGTTGGATGCAGGATGGCACAAATCTTGCACACTTTGTATTCAGGCAATTACAAAATTGTATTGATATAGAGGCATCGCTTCTATGGAGAGTTTATTGCAATATCTGTCAGAATCAGAAGAGGAGAGTAGCACAGACCAAGCAGTAAACACAGTCAAGGCAGAGACTGAGGAAAAAGAATCCCCCGAATTCAATCACCAAGACTCCACCTTTCTACCTGATCCAGAGTTTTCACTAACTGCACTCAACATTTATCTGCAAAACTACCAGAACCAAACAGGGATGTCGAGTAGTTTCCTTTACTTGCAATGGTTCCCCTCGCTCAACACATTGAAGAAGCTCAATAAGATATCAAATGATGCAATACTACATTTAAAGAGAGCCAATGTCGCCAAACTCAATCAGTATAAATGGAAAGATGTCAAGAAGGATGATATGGGTTTCCACATTAGCATTTATCCTAATATTTACGGAGAAGAACACAAGATGAAACAGTTCACGGAGAATATCTCCTCTGCCGTACAAAATATGCGCATCGATCTGAAGTTGGTGAAAATTAGCCAAGAAGAAGTGAAAAGGACCGAGGCTCTCAATCGAATTCTTCAAAGAAATGGCGCTGCTGAAGGTCTAGCCCCTAAAAAGTATGTCACTTTGGGTGTATCTCCTTATTTGCTGTTGTTTCGAAGTAATACCTCAAACAAGCTCTTTTTGGCCGTCACTATCGACAAAAATCAAGCTGCTGCTAACTTTTTCAAGTCCCTCTCTCTGCTCATCAATGAAAATCGATCATTACTCGATTTAAGCAGCGCCACAAACTTTTCATCTAAATTGCATGTGTCAATAAAAGTTGGTGAAGCCTCCTTTGCCAGATTGACCGACGAAGAACTCAGTGTACTACAAAAATCAATCAATTCATGGCCCTTAGATCTAAATGATATCCATGTGCAGGTGAAAGATCTCACCATCTACCATTTGAACCAACAGAAAAGATTTACCCATATCCCATTACAAATTTAAATTCAAATACAATAGATAGAGAGCCTCTTGTGGCGTTTTGTACATAGAAGGTATGACGTATGTTGTTCATTTAGTTAAAGCCTTGTTGGTGATATTTTATTCCTCGTGTAGTGCATATACTCCGACACTGTATACAATCGGAGCACGTCTTAAATCCCGAATATAATCGGCCATTATTCAGCTAGATAGTAAGACTCGTTGGTGGCCCAGGATGTCTAGGAAATTACAAAAAAGTATCGAAAAACAGTTGATAGATATTGTCAACAATAGGGTGAATGACAACAAATGTGGTGAATGTAGTACCCCTTACCCTACTTGGGCTTCTTATAATTTAGGCATATTTCTCTGTGGGAGGTGTGCATCGATTCATAGGAGGATTCTCGGCCCTTCGAAGATATCAAAAGTAAAGTCTTTGACTTTGGATTCATGGACTGAAGATCAGGTTGATGACCTAAGAAGAATGGGTAATAAAAGGGCCAAGAAAAAGTGGAATGCTAAAAGGGAACCTTTCCCCCGTGATGATGACGATGATGGTCCTATAGAGGATTATATAAGAGACAAATATATTTACGGAAAGTTCAGAAATGATTCATTATCGGCTGATGACTATGGTAATGGCTATTCAGATGATGAAAGTTATTATGGCGGTAGGTCGAGGTCGAATTCTGGTGCCCGGTCTAGATCTAGATCTAATTCGGGTCCGCTTGGAAATAGACTGAGACTGAGTTCTATGATTGCTAATAATGCTCCGGTTCCTCGCTTAAGTCATAGAAAATTGACCACTTTTGAATCCACTCAGTTTCAACCACAAGTATCCAAAGTTATGGCATTCGGTTACAGCAATAGAGATGCAGTGCAAGAAAGTTTACTTTTAAGTAATGGAAGTATTGATCTTGCATTGGATATCCTCGATCAAGATGCGAAATTCAATCCTAGGGAACAAGAACTCCCACCAGAGTTACCGAAAAGGCCTTCAACATCTCGGACTGCCTCCTCACAGGCAACGGTTCAGAGTCAACCCAAACCTCTGACTGACGATTGGTGGGCAAATCTGCAGCCAACTACGAACAATTCAACTCCGTCTACTAGTCTAGGAGGTGTCCCACAGATATATCAGTACACTGATCCAGTGACGGGCCAGATATCTTATATCGACTCCACGGGCCAAGAATACTTAGATCCGAATAACCCGGAACATCAAAGACTTTTATATCAGCAAACAAACCCTCAGTTAGTAGCACAACAAACGGCAAAACAGAATATTTTGTCTTTCTACAATCAGCCTAACGGTGGTCAGCAACTGCAGCAACAACAGCAACAACAGCAACAACAACTACAACCACAGCAGCAGCAGGCCACAGGGTACTTGCTGAGCTTCCAAACACCACAGCAGACTGGGTTCCCGGTGCAATCCCAATTTCAGCAACCAACTGGATTCCAACAGGGATTCGCTCCACAGAGTACCGGGTTCCAACCTCAACAAACTGGCTTCAACGGAGCACCTCTCCAACAAAACCAATTTACCGGATTTGGTCAGCCTGGACAACCCTACGCCCAGCCCCAATTTCAATCTCAATTTAACCGTTTTCAATAGATCAGATATGCAATAAAAGAACGATAAGGTGGTGCACCTAATGATACTTCCTGCACATTGTAGAAGGAGCATTATTAAAAAGATGGATTTGCATAGAATGAAATCCCAATGGGCATCGAATAGATCCACGTATGGCGACATACGTTCGTACGGCAGCATCTGGTGCTAGTGACAGCCTCTCTAGCCATGTTTCACTAGCCATGTTTTAATGTAACATTCTTTTATATGCCAGAACAATCTCGTTGATTCTAGATAGTTCCATGCAGTCCATACTGTGACTATAATTCCATTCCCGTAATGATTCCATTTTTTTATAGCAAGGCATATATAATAGCCATTTATGGCTGAGATTAAACATATTTGAAACCACAAGTCTGAACAACAAAAGATGGATGAAACGCAATTCACGGACAATGCATTGAGTATTATCACCAATGCGACTAAATTGGCTAAGGATAATGCTAATTCACAGTTGGTTCCATTGCACTTTTTGGCTGCTATGGTGCCAACTGATGATGAAAATTCTACTCCATACTTGAAGACTTTAATTGAGAAATCAAGATTTGAGTGGGCTCCATTTGAAAGAGCGGTAAATAAACATTTGGTCAGATTACCCTCGCAAACTCCTGCTCCAGAAGAAGCTGCTCCCAGTTATGCAACTGGACAAATGTTGACGAGAGCAACTAAGATCAAACAACAGCAAAAGGATGATTATGTTGCTCAAGATCATATTTTACTTTCATTACTTGAAGATTCCTCTATAAAAGACATCTTCAAGGAAGCTGGTGTAAATATTGATACTATAAAATCCCTGGTTATTGCCTTGAGAGGTAACCAAAGAATTGATTCTAGACAAGCAGATTCTTCATCTGCTAATGAATTTTTGAATAAATATTGTGAAAATTTGACCGAAAAGGCAAGAGAAGGTAGAATTGACCCTGTGATTGGAAGAGAAGAAGAAATAAGAAGAGTTATAAGGGTGCTTGCCAGAAGAACCAAATCCAATTCCGTGTTGATTGGTGAACCAGGTGTCGGTAAGACTTCTATTGTAGAAGGTGTCGCCCAAAGAATCATTGATGGTGATGTTCCTAATGTCTTGTCACATTCAACGTTGTATGCTTTGGACTTAGGGGCATTGACCGCTGGTGCTAAATACAAGGGTGAGTTCGAAGAAAGAATCAAAGGGGTTTTGAATGAAATAGAAAAGGCTAAGGAAATGATCATTCTTTTTATCGATGAAATCCATATGTTGATGGGTGATGGTAAGAGCGATGCTGCTAATCTTTTGAAACCCATGTTGGCTCGTGGAGCCTTACACTGTATTGGAGCAACCACTTTTGCTGAATACAGAAAGTTCATCTCCAAGGATGGTGCTTTTGAAAGAAGATTTCAGAAAATTGATGTTCCTGCTTCAACAGAAGCTGAGACAGTTGCCATTTTAAGAGGGTTGCAACCAAGATATGAGATTCATCATGGGGTCCGTATTTTGGATAGTGCTCTAGTCACAGCTGCCCATTTGGCTTCAAGATATCTAACTTATAGAAGTTTACCCGATTCTGCAGTCGATTTAGTTGATGAGACAGCTGCTGCAGTGGCTGTTGCCAGAGACTCTAAGCCAGAAGAGTTGGATAACGTGGAAAGACAATTACATTTAATTGAGGTTGAAATCAACGCATTAGAGAGAGATGTTGATGCTGATGCAGAATCTAAGGGTCGTTTGGATGTCGCCAGAAAGAAAAGAGCAGAACTTGAAGAGAATTTAGGACCATTAAGAGAAAGATTCAACCAAGAAAGAGCTGGTCATGATCAATTAATTACAGCCAAACGTAAATTGGATGATTTGGAAATCAAGGCCCAGGATGCAGAGAGAAGGCATGATACTGCCACTGCTGCTGACTTGAGATACTTTGCCATTCCTAATGTTGAAAAACAAATTGAAGAATTGGAAGTCAAAGTAGCTGAAGAGGAAAGATTGGCTGGTCCAGAATCATTATTGAGGAATGCTGTTGGATCTGAGCAAATCGCTGAGACAGCTGCAAGATTATCTGGAATTCCAGTTACGAAATTGACTCAGGCTGAGAATTCCAAGTTGATCAATATGGAGAAGGAATTATCTTCAGAAGTTGTTGGTCAAAGTGAAGCTGTCAAGGCCGTTTCCAACGCCATTAGACTTAATAGATCTGGTCTTGCAAACCCAGAACAACCAGCTTCGTTCTTATTCTTAGGTTTATCTGGTTCAGGTAAGACAGAATTGGCAAAGAAAGTAGCCGGATTCCTCTTTGCTGATGAAAAGGCAATGATTAGAATCGATTGTTCTGAACTCACTGACAAATGGTCAGCATCTAAATTGTTGGGTGCTGCTCCAGGTTATGTTGGTTACGAAGAGGGAGGTATCTTGACTGAACCATTATTGAGGCGTCCTTACTCTGTCATCTTGTTTGACGAAGTTGAAAAAGCTGCTCCGGAAGTATTGACTGTTTTGTTGCAGATCTTGGACGATGGAAGAGTGACTTCATCTCAAGGTAAGGTTATTAATGCTTCTAATGCCATTATTATCATGACTTCAAACTTGGGTGCTGAATACGTTAACGCTTCAAAGCACAACAAGATTGATAAAGAAGTCAAGGATTTGGTAATGACCGCAGTAAGAGGACATTTTAGACCAGAGTTCTTAAACAGAATCTCGAGTATGGTTGTTTTCAACAGATTATCTAAGAAGGCTATTGCCAAGATCGTTAGAATCAGGTTGCAAGAAATACAGAAGAGGTTTGCGGCCAATGGAAAGAAAGTTGAACTTGATGTTGATGAAGGCGCCCTTAGTTATTTGATTGATAATGGGTACTCTTCTGACTTAGGCGCCAGACCTTTGAATCGTTTAATATCTCAAGAAATCTTGAATCGTTTGGCTGTCTTGTTATTGAAGGGACAAGTCAGAGATAAAGAAGTGGCTAAAGTTACCACCAGTTCGAAGGGATTGGAAGTTCTTCCAAACCATGAAATTGAAGATGACGAAATGGCCGATTATGATGTTGAAGAATGGCAAGATAGTGATGATGATGACGATGAGATGGCAGGTGAAGCCTTAGATTAGACATGATAATGTAAACATTAATAGTTAATATGTAAACTTTGTGCATATAGTGAAAACCTTAATATAATATAATAATTGTTAAAACACACTTGTAGCAAGTAAAGGAATTATCAGATACAAAATTTCCTTCAGCTTAACAGATGCGATTTTTATATAATTTTTATTTTACATTAAATTTTTTAATAGCTCAGCTCAAGAGCTCAGAGCCCTCAGACTGTTATTTTCAAGCTCTACGTCATCTGAATTTCATTGTGCTTATCGCTGCTGATGTCTCCAGTGGCTTGCATTGATTGCACTAGATCCTAACGTCGAGGAAGACTCATTGTATAAACTGGAAACAAATGATAATAGAAAATGAATATAATAGCTGTGTCAGTGAGAGTAGTTCCAACAACTCACAGTATATACGAGTAGTACTATTATCAATATCGGTAGCTTGCCTATCACCTTTTTAGATTTTTTCACGTGTTATGAATCATATTCTCTTCTCCTTTTGTGTATTTTTTTACCTTCTCATCTCATTACGAATTTTCCTCACATACAAAGGCGACTACATTGTCTTAAGCTCCAAGTGAATCAAACAAAATGGCAAGCAGAACACAATTTGAGAATTCTAATGAAGTCGGGGTTTTTTCAAAATTAACTAACTCCTACTGTTTAGTCGCTGTTGGAGGTTCAGAGAATTTTTACTCTGCTTTTGAAGCGGAACTTGGTGATGTGATTCCCATTGTTCATACTACTATTGCTGGTACACGTATTGTCGGTAGAATGACCGCCGGTAACAGACGTGGGTTATTAGTTCCTACACAGACTACAGACCAAGAGTTGATGCATTTAAGAAATTCCTTACCTGATACTGTCAAGATACAAAGGGTTGAAGAGAGGTTATCTGCCTTGGGAAATGTTATTTGTTGTAATGATTATGTTGCATTGGTACATCCTGATATAGAGAGAGAAACTGAAGAGTTGATAGCGGATGTTTTGGGAGTTGAAGTTTTCCGTCAAACTATCGCAACCAATGTCTTGGTTGGCTCCTACTGTTCCTTATCAAACCAAGGAGGATTAGTTCATCCTCAAACTTCTGTGCAAGACCAAGAAGAATTATCATCATTACTTCAAGTTCCTATAGTCGCTGGTACAGTTAATCGTGGTTCTTCTGTGGTAGGAGCTGGTATGGTTGTCAATGATTGGCTTGCCGTAACTGGGTTGGATACCTCTGCTCCAGAATTATCAGTGGTAGAATCAATCTTTAGATTACAAGACGCTAATCCTGAATCGATTTCTGGAAACTTGAGAGATACATTAATCGAGACATATACTTAGTATTGCATCTTTTTTCTCTTAACTTGTATCCCCTGTGCATTTCCAATGGTCAGAATCAGCTGCGCATTGGTCAGTTCACGGTGGAGACTTTAAAAAGTTTTAGAGAATAAACTTGGGGAAAGTCGTGTTACTTTATTTTTTCAAACTACGGTAAACCTTACTTCAGGTAGGTGCCTGTGATAGAAAAATTAACATGTCTTCTATTGTCATTTCTTTTATATCACCAGAATTTTTCTAGAATCTCAGAAGCTCTTAAACTAAAGATTAGTTAATGTGTATAATATCAACGTTAATGTATGACTGAAGCACATGGTTCTTGTAGGCCATTTTTGGGGTTTGTAAAGGGTGGAGAAAGTAGAATCAAATTATCATGAGATAATTGAAATGTCTTATATACCGTACAGTGTATTTTCACAACCGAGTACGTAAAAGTCCGTCGGAACTAAAAGAAGTAACCTTTTTAAAAGAGAGTATTTGCTCAATAGGAACTCTAATAATTGCTAACTTCTAAGCTTATAGAAGCAATGGATTATTTTGGAGTTGACCGTGGGTTTTTACGGGCCAATGCTTTGAGTAGATTGGTCAAGTTACACGTGGAAAACCCCCCCACAAGACTCAATTCCAGAGACGTCGATAATGAGCAACGAACATTTACTTCACTCTTGGATATTGTGCCTCTTAAGAAAACCGTGGACGGCAAGCGACCTATCACGCGTTTGGGGGTGAAAGAATATGAAACATTATCTGCTTTCTGCGATTCAGCTACCGCAGAAATGAAATCGACGGAACAAGCCCATTTAATTCTTGAAAGACTTGGAGGTTATTTATTGGAGCTCCCACTGCAACTCATATCCTTTGACCTTATAAGAAAATTGGAGAATGAATCTCCTTGGGCAATATTGGGTGAAAAGTTGACTTTTGCTATCTCTAAGATAGCTACCAAATTTGACGGCATATTTGCCGAGGAAGCCCTTAGAATCTTTGATGAATTCAATTCGAACATTTTCCAAAGAAGACAATATAATTCGAGCCATTATTTGGCTCTATTAGGTTATATGAGAGGGCTAAGTGAAGCTCCTGTCATTCTTACCTTGTCTTTGAGAGCTTTCAAAACATTTATTGACCTTGATTCCGGTGTTGATAACATTGACTTCCTCAATGACATTGAAGTAGAGGCAAATGGGGCTCCTCATACCATTGAAGACTACAATGAGCCTATTTCGTCACCGATTGAATTATCTTCGGTCTTATTTATTGAAGCCATAAGCCAACTCCTGTATTCTATCACCAATTCTATCGTAGGTAAGGAAAAGGAGCTGTCATTATTAGGATTTATTTTGGATGCTGCCTCTCATAGCATTGACGATGATGATGCAGTGGCGTTGGATGTCTCTCCAGAAAAAATGGAATTAATACATCGTCTTTCAGATCACTCGTTGGAGAAAACTGAAGTGTTAAGTAGAGAGGATTCATATCTCAAGGTTTCAACGCCTCAAAGGTTAAAGCTAGTCCATTTAGCATTGCATTATAATCTCCAAATCTTAGGATGTAGCACTTTTATGAACATTATTGATATTTCCTCGGCCAAAAGCTGCTTCAAATGGGGTACTGAACACAGAGATGTCATGTTGGATGAAGACTTAGGATTAACTTTCATTGAACTTGGAAGTCTTCTTGTATATAAAGATGAACTGCTCGGTGCTTCCTTATCAAGAACTTATACGAGCTTGGCTGCTGACCCCAGATTCGTTTACTCTGAGAAGGCAGGGAAGAGTGTTGGACTAGCCAGTAAGGTATTATCTCAAGATGCTGTTGTTACCACCGTTTATTCCTTAACTAACTTGTTATTTGTCGGTAATGATGGGTTAGAGCTTCAAGCAAGAAGTACATTGAGAATTAATAGCAGTCTTAAAAGACATGATTCCCTTTCTTTCAAAGGTAATGATGTGTCTCGGAATTCATCATCAAACTCTTACAGATCTTCCATAAATGGTAGTTTATTGTCAAATGGCTATTGTGATCATGATTATCATGCAGTTTGCGAAAATGCTATTACTGGTGTTGCTGAAATAACCAGTGCTTGTTCAGATGAGACGATTTCTACTTTAGCTGTTACCATTTTATCTCAAAAGATCGCCAAATTAGATACCCCAATTGGTAAGCTTTTATTGAAAGGATTAAGTCTGTGTGCTCCATATTTGCCCAAGAAGGAGTTCTTGATCCTAGTGAAGTTATTGAATAGATTATCACTCGATGCTTTGGATGCCGGTAATACGCTGCTTGTCCAGACTTTGACTGACGCTAGAACAGATCTTTCAAGAAGATTAAAGCCTGCTAATAGCTTGTACATTATTTATCTTCGTGAGCTTCTCCAAGAAATCATAAGCAAAGGTGATGTGAAAGAATTAGATCATCATAGACCACAGGATGAGGTCAATGAGGTTGCCAGTAGAATAAAAATATATATTAAGCCTTTAGCAGAGTTGTTGCCTGATATTCATAAAGGTGAATCTCCTTTCAATATTAAGGACACCGAGACTATTAATTTGTTCAGGAATATTTGGTTCAATATGGCAGTTCATGGCTTCTCAAGTTCTTCTACTATTGTAGAGCCATATGTTAAGGACCTTGAAAGAATTGCTTATAGTAGCCCTCCGTTGGCTAGTGAGTTATCTTGGGATAGAACTGAGACATCATTGGAACTTAACACGGTCTTAAGAAGAGGCTCTTCTAATCATATTGTGAAACATCACAGAACCTTGGTAGGTAAGATCATGGAAGTCCATAGAACAATGTCGTATCCTAAATTGATGTTTTTAGCTGCTACAATGTTTGTTGAATCACTCAGAGTCACTAAAGGAGATGCTTCCACTATCTTGTATTATTATTCAGACCCTTCAATTAAAACTACTGGGTTAGAAAAGTATATTGCCCCCGTTGCTTTCAAGATCGTAAAGGATTATTTGTTCTATATTAATCGCGGAGCCAACAAAGACTTTAATGCTGACAGAATTGCTGAGCAATTAACTACAATGTTGACTTTATCGTGTCATAGATTGGAGGAACTTCAAGACACAGCGATTCAATGCTGTGATATTTTAATAAACAAAGTTCCTTCGTCTCTTTGTCATCATAAATCATTATTTGCTCTCTTTGATTTGTTAACTATATTGTTTGACAGTATAATTGATGCCGAAGTGAATGAATATGAACCAACGACTTCTTATCGTGCAAGGAAAACGGGAATTCACGTCATGTTATCAGATTCTTACACGTGGAGAACTGACACTTTCAATAGATTCCATGATAAAGCCAAACATTGGGTCACTTTGATATTGTTGAAGTCTAATGTCGATACTAAGAGTTTAATTCTGGCTTATATATCTGATATGGATAGATTTCAGAGTCATAGTAAAGTTCAATTTGGCCTTTCTTTTGCCATTGAAATGTCAGGGAATATTTTGGTGAATGATAGAGAATTATCGTCAATTCCGAAACTTCAACAAAAGGATGTCAATACTTTACCTCAATTTATGTCCCAATTGAATTGGAGAAGTACTTTCGTTAATGATCTTTTGCAACAGATCCCGTTGAGCACCACGCAAGGCTCTAGCAGACTTTTAGACACAATTACCACGAGAACAGTTAAAATTAAAGATCAACTTGAACTAGGTAGTTACGTGCCTCCAGAAAAAATAACTGCTCTCTTGACTGAGATAGCAGGCTTGGTGCTAGTATCTGAGGAAAATAGTGCGGCTTTGGTCCGAGAATTGGTCGAGATCCCATTCCTCTCTTTCGATTCTGCCACTTTGGAGAATGCTGCCAATATCTGGTTCTCTGTCATGAAGGATAGACATAGTGTCTCAATTCTATTGTTGTCGGAGATTGAATCAAGATGGGAAACAACCATTCAACAGAAGAAGGGCCTTTACTCTAGTGAGTATGATATTGAACACCCAGAATTTTGCAAGATGGTGTATTCTCCCAGTGATAGAAAGCTCATTGATGTTCCAGCTAAAAATGCCTTGTCTGCATTTGAACCTCATTTACTCATCATCAAGCTTTTCTCTTCAAATTTTGAGGCCTCGCTCAATATCTCCGATCATTTGATAAAGATGTTTACCAGATTCGTGGAAGTTGGGCTATCAAATTTACGTCTTGCAAGTTTGCATCCATATGCAAGAGGTGTAAGATTTGAATTGGTCAGATTCGCCTTTAACCTTTTGAACTATCATATCAAAATTGGTTCTAGGTCTGTAAAGAATTTGACGAACTTGATCTTGGATGGCTCATTAAGTTGGTTCAGATTGAGAGCAACATATCCCTATGGGTCCAATGTTCTCAAAACAAAGGCCGATTTTGGGTTATTGAAAGAGATTGCAAGATTGACTGCTCAGTTGGAAACTTTCAAGAGTGATTCGATAGAAGGTAAAAAGATTTTGTTATTGTTCTTCCTCGACGATGAGATTGCAAGAATTTCCATTTGGTTAACTGCTTTGAATCCAGCTGACACAAGAGGTACTTATTGCAAGGGGTCAATTAGTGGTAATCACGTAAAGAGAGCTTACTCTATCGACCCTATTTTAGCCATCAATTTAGCCCTGAGGTATAAGATCAAAAACTTGGATGATTTGTTACAGGCTTTAATCATTGAAAATCCGTTACCAGCGATGCCCTATGCTGAAGCGGTTCAGTACTTCATTGGTATCAATGCTGGCTCTCGTATGCCATCTTATCATATCTTGTTTTGGGCCACTTTATCGCCAGTTGACTGTATCTCGTTATTCTTACCACCTTTCGAACAAGACCCATACATTTTGCAATATTCTATGAGATCTTTAGAAGAACATGATGTGAATTTAGTTTTTTTCTATATTCCTCAAATTGTGCAAAGTGTTAGATTCGATAAGAAGGGTAATGTTGACAAGTTTATTGTGGAAACGGCTAATGTATCGCGGTTATTTTCTCATCAAATCATTTGGAATATGCTTGCCAACAGTTATAAGGATGAAGATGCCACTGATCCAGATGCTATAAAGCCAGCTCTTGATAGGATTCAAGTTGAAATGAGAGAATCCATCAATAAAGAAGGATATGAATTTTATAAGAGAGAATTTGGGTTTTTCAACGAGGTTACCGACATTTCGGGTAAGTTGAAGCCATATATCAAGAAGTCTAAAGCGGAAAAGAAAGCCAAGATTGATGAAGAAATGGCGAAAATCAAAGTGCCCCGTGATGTTTACTTACCGAGTAATCCAGAAGGTGTAGTAGTTGATATCAGCAGAAAGTCTGGGAGACCATTACAGTCACATGCCAAGGCACCATTTATGGCTACTTTCAAGATCAAGAAAGAGTTGGACGATATCAATGAGAAGGGACAATTGTCCACTATTAAGGTTGATAAATGGCAGAGTGCTATTTTCAAGGTGGGTGATGATTGTCGACAAGATGTTTTGGCATTACAATTGATTTCGGTATTCCGTACCATTTGGATCACTTCTGGGGTTGATTTGTATGTTTATCCTAATAGAGTCACGGCCACTGCACCTGGGTGTGGTGTCATTGATGTTTTGCCCAACTCAGTGAGTAGAGATATGTTGGGTAGAGAAGCTGTGAATGGATTATATGAATATTTCACCTCCAAATTTGGTCCTGAAAATTCCATTGAATTCCAGACAGCACGGAACAATTTCATTAAATCACTTGCTGGCTACTCTATTATCTCATACATTTTGCAAATGAAAGATCGTCATAATGGTAATATTATGTATGACGACCAGGGTCATATATTGCACATTGATTTTGGTTTCCTTTTTGATATAGTCCCAGGTGGAGTGAGGTTTGAAGCTGCACCATTTAAGTTGACCCATGAGATGGTGATGGTCTTGGGGGGTTCTAACAACACTCAAGCATTCAAATGGTTTGAAGAGCTTTGTGTTAAGGGATATTTGGCCTGTAGACCTCATATGGAGACGATTGTTAGATGCGTTACTCCAATGCTTGAGAGTGGTCTTCCATGTTTCAAAGATGGGTCGATTAAAAGATTACGCCAAAGATTTGTTCCTAACAAAACAGATAAAGAAGCTTCACATTACATGAGAGGTCTCATTAAGAAGTCAATGGAGAGTATGTACACCAAGGGATACGATGAGTTCCAGAAACTCACTAATGGTATCCCCTATTAAGTGAATAACATTGGGCATCTGGTATCGAGATTGTATTTATATAAAATGTTAAACCCGATTGATGTAGTTTTAAATAATCGAATGATCTGACCTTAGTTTTATTGTAGTTGGTCAAATTTGTGTTTTGTTCCTGCATTTTCTTTTCTATCCTGCACATATTCGGGTACCTCTTATTGAGCCCTGTGGATAATGATGTACAGCCGAGCAGCGCCCACTAGAGAAGGTCTCAAAGCAATATCCCACAAACTAATGGGAAGTTACCTACCTACGTTAAGCTGGTCCATACTCTTGGGTACCAAAGACTTCGAAACGCAATGAAAAAATGCTTATGGTGCGTCAAAAGAAATCGCGCGAGAGGTGTTGTGCGCCTAATTGCGGTGAACAGGTGGCTCAAAATATAACTACTGAAAGAGTAATGTTAAACCTTAGTCGGGAATCTAACTCTTCTCACAAGTAGCTTACCCTATGATTTGACCCCCACGTAGATTTTCACTAGACCTCTATCGCATATAACTATAAAAAGACATGCCGTAATAGCGGTTGTCCCTAAACTGACTTCTCTCTAGCGGTGTACCGATTAGCCGTCGATCGCCTTTGTCAAAGGCGCAGGGCGCAGAGCTAATTATAGCATAGCACTTTCCTGCAGAGGTTGAATAAAATTTGAGAAGATATTGCACAAAAAGCCCCAAATCCGGTACATAACATACGTATTAGGCAATGATGGTGAATAAAGGCTTGGAATATCAAAAAGTCTATAAATTGATCTATAAAGACACACTGTCAATAATACAACCTTCTAAAGTTATCAGAAGGATATAAGCTTGATATTTTGTGCAGTCGGCTCCAAGACATTATTCCAGTTTTGGGTTGGGTCGTATACTGTAAATTTCAACATTCGTTACATGGTTTTTAAAAATAACTTCGAAGTAACGAAATTATGTTGTTGAAATCCCCTTTATTGTGCTTGTTTTCATACTTGCTTTTAGTCATCACCGGTATTCAGGCCACCGATCATATTGAGTCCTCCTCATTATTGACATGTATGGCTAACTCACAATTTACAGCATCCCATTTTAATGTGATATTTTACCCCAAGAATAATACAGTCACATATGATATATCTGCTATCTCGAATATCAATAAAAAAGTACAGGCAAAGATTCAGTTGATAGTTTATGGTTTAAATGTTCTCGAGAAAACTATAAATTTTTGTTCGTTGGGTTATCAACCAATTTGTCCCTTAACTACGGGACACTTGGATCTTAATTCAGACTATAAACTCGATAAATCACTCACTAAGCAAATTCCTTCAATTGCCTACACTATTCCTGATCTTGATGCTAGAGTTAGAGTGGTGATTATTGATGATTCAGGTAAGGATTTAGCATGTGTAGAAGCAGTTTTATCCAATGGTAAAACCGTGCAAACGAAATATGCTTCATGGCCTGTTGCTGCTGTTTCTGGGTTAGGAGTAGTCACTTCTGGTATTGTATCTGTCGTGGGTCACTCCAATACTGCAGCTCATATTGCTTCTAACTCTATGTCATTGTTTATTTACTTCCAATCTCTAGCTATCACCGCAATGATGGCTGTCGCTAAAGTACCACCTATCGCTGCGGCTTGGGCGCAGAATTTCATGTGGTCTTTGGGTATAGTGAGAGTCGGGTTTGTACAGAATATTGCCAATTGGTATGTTCAATCCACAGGTGGTACACCCACTGATATATTGAAATCTGACTATTTATCTATCTCTGTTCAGAAGATGGCCAAAAGATCTTCTTATGAATACTTGCAAGCTTTGGATAGCTTGTTTAAAAGACTGCAGCAAAATGATCATTTGACTTTGTTCAGAAGAGCTTCCATTGATAACTCAGATGATATCGAATACTCGGATAAATTGAATTCTAATATTTATTCCACTTCGGAAAAGAGTAAAGACTTGTCATCGAAAATTCTTGTGTTACGAGGAATGCAAAGAGTGGCATATTTAGCAAAAATTGAAATTACCAATTTGTTTATGACTTCAATCATCTTTGTCTTATTCTTCACTTTTGTCATGGTTGTTTGTTTGACGTTATTCAAAGCACTTGTTGAGATTTTGGTGAGATCAAACGTTATAAAAGAAGGTAAGTTTAATGAATACAGACAGCAGTGGTCTCAAATCATCAAAGGTGCCTTATATAGATTGTTGTTAGTGGCTTTCCCTCAATTAACTGTCATGTGTTTATGGGAATTCTATGCTCGTGATTCCGCGGGAACCGTTGTTGTTGCTGTATTTTTACTTGCTGTGGGATTGGTTCTCTTGTGTCAAGCAGCTTTGAGAGTTGTTTGGACTGGTCGTAGATCAGTGAGACAATTCAAAAATCCTGCCTACTTATTATTTGGAGATTCCAATTTCTTGAATAAATTTGGGTTTGTTTACGTGCAATACAGAGCTGATAGGTATTGGTTTATTTGTTTGAGTATTGTCTACATCTTCTTGAAGTCATTATTTGTGGCAATCTTGCAAAAGAATGGTAAACCCCTGTCCGTGATTGTCTTTGCAATTGAATTGATCTATACCGTTTTGGTTTGTTGGATTAGACCATATATGGATAAAAGAACAAATGCGTTTAACATAACTGTTGCTATCATCAACACAATTAACGCACTTTTCTTTATGTTCTTCTCCAATGTTTTCCAACAACCACATATTGTGGGATCAGTGATGGCTATTGTTTATTTCATTTTAAATGCCGTTTTTGCTCTCTTTTTACTATTATTCACCATCATAACTTGTACGTTGGCCCTCATTTATAAGAATCCTGATACAAGATATCAACCAATGAAAGATGATAGAGTTTCATTCTTGCCAAGGTTTGATAATCCAAAAGGCGGTGCTCCGAATGATGCTGAAGAGATGGAATTGATGGCTTTGGGTGCCACAGCAATGAGAGGTCATGAAAATGGTGGTAAGCCTCCAGTGGCTTATGATGAAGAAGACTCTTCTATTTATGACGAGTATTCTAACGTGAATGGTCGCAAAGATGATGAGTTCAGATTCGGATCTCATTCACTGGGTCCAACAGAGTCTAATTCGGGAGGTAGTGGTAGCGAAAATAAAAGAGATTCAATACTCACGGAATCTTATGAGCCTATTCAACCAGCTTCAACTATCACCGGGAACCCAAACAATGTTGCAACCAATAGCCATCCTTACTACAGAAATAACGGTTACAATCCTGCCCAAAATAAAGGGCCATCAAATCGAGTAAACTTCATTTGAAGATATGAGTCCATGATCATTTCTAGAAAATTGCTGAACAATCTTGCAACAATTTAAATTTTTGAATTGTAACCTTCATATTCTTTTTATATTTTTGTGTATTCTACAGGATTATTGTATAAGTATCTTGACTGTAATTCACCGTGGATTTCGTCTGCAGAACATTGGCCTGCCAAAGATGCTATGACGAAATATATTGAACCAGGTAATTTCTTGACAATCTTCATCATCGCTAAAGATGGAGAATCTCTTGTGAATATTTCCTGACTTCAGCTCTGGGAAAATAATTTGTCGATACTGAGGATGTCGCGGAGACTTTTCTGGCATTTTGACCGAAGACAACGGTACAATATAGTCAGCTTTACTTGTTAAAACTTCAGGGTATATAACCAGAATCAGGGATTCTTTTACCCTGGTACACTTGCTCTTGCCTCCAAAAACACAAAATAAGGATCCCACGATATTATTGTACCTTGCATTATCGATCCAACTGGCTGCGAAAGAGTCAAAGAAAGTAGAGACCCCACCAACACTTTCTGGAGTGTATAAGTAGTTGTTGACATTCATGATTGGATTGGAGGATTTCCGTAATATGGATGTAGTTTCTTCAAACATGAACACTAGTAATGGTTTACCTTCGTTAAGCTTGCTTTGAAAGATAGGTAGTTTAGAGATCAGAGATTCAATTTTATTTCTCAAAAGTGCTGAATCTTGGAAAAATGATGGAAATTCTTCCTCAACAACAGTTCTTGGTAAAACAACGAAATAGTCTGTGAGTACAAGATATTCTGGAAGCTTGAATGGAGGCATATTTTGAATTTCAAATTCCTCCGATACTGAGGAGTTAAAGAGGAACATATTTTGTATGTTTTTGGAATATGAGTTATCTTCCTCATAAAGAGTTGTAACCTTTTGTGCAAACCTCCCTGGTAGGATCAATAGGCTCTCCGTCTCATCTGATCTACCTACATTACCGAGACACTTTAGGCTCTGTTCAAGTGCAGCTTTTCCCTGAAGTTCTTTTTTGTGACCAGGTTGACCAAAGCGTATCACTAAGGCTAGCGACTGAGAAAGAATACCGATCAAGATAAAGAGTGTATACTTCATTACACTTTACATATCTGACGATTGGATCTGAAATTTTACGTACTACAGTATTTTGTGGAATTGTCACAAATTGAGTTTTGTGTACTAATAAGTATAGACTATGACTTTATTTCTATTTTGCAATTGCATCAGGTCGTTCACTTCAGTCAACTCTCCTACTTCATTCAAGGCGTATTCTTTTAGTGGTGGGTCGGGGTAGTATCTCTGATCATAAGAAGGTGGATAATGGTCACTTGGCAGTTGAAACTCCTTGACTGCTCCTTCATGACTATAGTCAAAGTTTATGTCATCGAGTAAATTCATTCGAGAAATGAAAAGGGTAGTAAGAAACATCACCAAATTGGCTACCCATAAAAATGTTGATATTATGATGAACGATCCTGCCGTCTTTCTCATAGCGCATGTCGTGGAGCTGGGACATTTACGTGGCATAATCACCGCAACCACAATAATAAAAGAAGCAATCATCATTAAAGTAGATGCAAGACAATAGAAACTCCCATTTCTCCGTTCAAAGTTAATAAGTTTGGTTATAAATAACAATGATACAAGAAGTGAAACTGATCCTGTAGCTATAAAGTATTGGTATATTCGTGGCGAGACATCTTTATCGGAATTAAGTAATACCCCAGAGATAGATATGACGATGATTTCAAACATTATCTCAATCACATAAAAGATGAAATGGGTTGTAATATTCCATTCTTTATCTTCATAATAATTAGCACCTATTATATTGTTTGCACGAAAAGTATAAATTGGATTATTCATCACTCCTCTAATCATATTTTGTTCTAAGTGTCTCCTTCTAGTGGCCAAGGTCAGGTTTGATCTTATAGAAGGCTCTCGTTGTGATTTTGGATAAGTCTCTTGGGGAGAAGGCATCGGAGGTAAATCTTTAGAGACATCCTTTGGAGGCACAATAGGTCCGTTGTCTTCGAATAGATGACTAGAAATTTTTTCGTTTATTTCTTCGCCATTTAATTCACCAATGCTATTGGGGAAACCTATAGTACTTTGGGAGCCGAACCCAGGGAGATGTAAAGGATGGTCATTGTTGTAGGGAAGGTCCACAACATTTCCTGTTGGCTGCTCTTTCACTGATACTGGGTAGGCATTAAAGTCCTTAGTTGAAAGTTGTGTGGTAAGGACATCTGAACTTGAGAAATAATGCTTGTATACATCTTGATGGAAATCGTTTCGGGTCGCTTGACTACTACCGCGACTGATGGTGTCTAACCCTGTTTGAAACTTTTGGGAATTTGGTCCTTTCAACTTCTTTTCTATGCCAGGTAAAATTGAATCAAACGTTATCTCGCTTGATCTATCGTCAATTGACGTCGGGGTTGTATTTCTCGATCGATTCCTCCAGCCTGATTCATAATCAAATCTAGAGAGATCACTTGTCACACGAACATCATCCTGTTCAGATCGAATGTTCATCTTGTTACATCACTCATAAACTGACTTTTCAATAACTAGGTATTGATATATGGTAGTAAGAATCGACCTTTTTACTTTATTGGTCCATAAAGTAAATAAAACATGTACAGTCCCACACACAGCACCAGCGGTATTCCTATGCAGTACTTTTATTTGCAGCCGAATATAAAGAAAAAAAAAGGAAAAAAAAAAAAAACAATACTGAACTATTATAGAAAACTATTTAAATGGCTTAGGCCCAAACTTGTAATTGCTCAAAGAACTCAACACGGTGTTTTGAATTGTCTAAATTCTGAATCACAGCATGTCTAATCTCGTCAACCATTACTGGGTGACCACAAGTGACAAAGGCGATGGTGCCATTAGCAGTTCTTACTTCTTGTTCCACCATATCATAAATGGAAGGTCTACCTTCGATAAAGTTTATGTGAGGTAAATTAGATTTAATGGAATCAACGAAGTTGCAATTTTCTGATTGTGAGTCGACCTCATAGTCCTTCTCTTTAGATCCATCGAGAGTCTTCTCCTTTTCCTTTTCATCGACAGAACTATCATCAGCAAGAATATCTCTGAAACATTCTATTGAGTTGGTGTTATCAGGTCTCGTAATATAAATAGTGGTTTCCACCTTGGTGTTGTTTAATTTCTTTAACTCATCATAAAACCAAGAAACAGATTTCCATTCTCTTATGACCCAAAGCAACTTCAAAGTTTGCTTGGCATCCCTCTTGGCCAAATCATAAGTCTCAGAGTAGATTCCCGGAATACCATTTCCTCCTGCAACATAAACGACATTCTTATATCTCTTTGCTCCTGATGGTTCTCCATAAGGGCCCTCGACACACACTCTCATGAAACTGGTCCTATCGGGACATCTCAAAAGTTTTTGATATAATCCATGGGTGACTCCACCTTTCAACTTCATGTAAAGCACAATGTCATTATTGTCATCATCAGTCTCGGTGAAAGTAAAGGGATGTGATTGCCAGAAACAGCTTAATTTTCCAAAGTGTACAAACGCATGTCCTCCTGGGATCGATTTCCAGTACCTTGGTTTCGGGATCACAACTTTCAAAGTTTCTTCAGCTAACAATGTAACTTTGGCTTTTGGCGCACCAAAGGAAATCAATCTTACGATTCTTATTACTCTATCAAATCCCCAAACTGCCACACATGACCAGAAACAAGGGGCATATCCAAAAAAATCGACATGATAGTATCCTCCAACAATAAATAATGTAGCCAAAACAATGTGAATCAAAAGAAAAACTTCATACCATCTTCTTCTGAAAAACATCATACCTTGGAATAAGATGAAACCACCACTAACTGTGGCTACTGTTCCCCAATGCATGAAAGAGTATTGGAAATGATATTTATAGTAACCTTCGATTATATCACTTGTTGAGTAAGTGATGGCGTGAATTATAACGATAATTATAGCAAGTCTTGAGATCCATCTGTGATAAGTGATAAAGGTTGCAAAATTCCACCTAGTAACCCATTGTAAAAAGTTATTACGTCCGGCGAACAACACTAAAAGAGGAATATGAAAACACACAATATCTCCCAATCTGATACCAACCATACCGCAAATTAATGCTGACTTGCTTGTGTAAGTAGAGTTAGGGTAGACAACATCGATATTTAAAGACATACCTATGACGGTGTACACCAAGAACCCCACGACAATAATGGTTTCCATACGTGAAGGGATCAAATGATCAAAGATTCCTATCCAAGTTCTTTCATGGGTCTTTTTCTTATGGAATAATGCACTTAATGAAATGTATCTTCTGTAATTGTTACTGATTTTACCGGTGAAGAAATTGAGGGCATTAGGGAAAAGATAAGTGGTCCAATTAACAATCCCACCAATGATAAGAACTAGGGCCCAATATCCAAGGGATCCAACTCCGAAATAGAAACCGTAATTAAGATTATTGTACCTAGCAAACGTGGAATCTTTCATAATTTTGAACATAGGTGAATCATAATCCAATATCACCGGATGATCAAACGGTAGCGTCAGATTGAATCCTTTGATTTTGGTGACGTTTTTCATATCCTTAGCGAATTTATCATGCTTTTCATAGAATGAATTTCTAGTCATTGTAGTTCCAGTTTCACTGCACATTTGGGCATATTGATCAATAATATTTGTATCATTATTGAAGCCTTTGATTAAACAATCTGACATTGTTCCGAATCCCAGAGGGAAATTGCAAAAGCATGTGTAATTAAAACTATATTCAGCAGAAAAACATACGGTTGCAGTCTCTTCAATATATGATTGACATGAAGAATAAGTCATATACAAAGGGGAATAAGTCTCAACTAAGACCATACCTTGGATGCCTATGGCCAACATAAGGCATACTAAAAGCAGAGTTAAGCTTAGCTTCATATCGTCTATAATTTGTGATCAAACTAGACTTGAAAATTTTCTTGAAAATATCCAAAATATATATAGAGAGACTCATAATCCTCCGATTTAACAGGTTGCTAACATGATTTGGCAAGAGGAGTTCGTTCTACTGTTCAACGTTAAGTTTTTTAACAGCCATTGGCTAACTTTGTTGAAACACTTTCCTCGAACAATAGACGCACGTCTTCCCGGTGTGTACATAAATATGCATAGAATTATTATCAGATTAATCGCCATACTGGCAGACGCTACTCTTGCATCGAAAGGCGGCTAGCCACCAGGAACATAACTCTAAATTCTCTACTGACAGAGTTCCATTACAATAAGTTAAAAATTTGAAGGGCGCTAAGGCGCAAAATTGAACCATTAACGGATTCGTAATTCTATGTATAACACATTTTTACTGACTTCAAAGTCGCATGCATCGAAGAATAAGCTATCATATATAACCCAACAGATTCCTTATTCAAAGCCTTTAAGAACAAAGAGATTTATCAAAGTTTATTTACAGGATAGGATACGTTGAAAAAAAATTGAATCATTTTATCTCGGAACGGGATTGACGGGAAAAGGCGGCGAGGAAGCAGGGGGGGTCAGGTAGTTGTCGATTTAGCCAATGAGTCGAAGGCCGACAGTGACACTCATACGACAGGATGGCATATATTTTTCCACATGCCATTGAACATCTAGAAAAACTTTTTTGTAAACGAGTATAATAGGACACAAATGAAATTATTAAAATTCCTATATGAACTACTGGCATGCGGAATCTGTTTCAGGAGGTGTGGTCTCCTGTAGGTCACCTGTAGGTCTCCTATAAAGACTGGCACAATACATAGCGTTGTCCAAATTAGGCGATGAAGGTCCTAGGTAACGTCCAGGCGAAATGATGAAGCCTATCGCTTTCTTACATTGGTGATATTATTACCTAGTAGATTTTCAAGTCATCATAGCCTGACTCTTCTCAGTAAACCCAAATGGTCAAAATTTATTTTGATCCAGAATGTATCGGCATGCTCTAGAACACCTTATAGAATTCTATCCTACAAACATGATAACGATCTTCATTCTGAACAGTTGGCTATCTTTTTTATCTAGTGAGAAATTGGTTCTACAAATTGGCTAGTCCAGATCGGCTCCAGACCGAAACCACTTAAACTGATGCACATAACGTTCTTCTAATTGTGCCCTAGATACTCTGATTCTTATTATGTATTTACTTCGAAGTATTCACAAACAATAGTTATGCAGAAATGGACGTCTTCGTTCCTAACCTTACAATTGACCGTAAAGACACTCTTGCGCATGCATTGTAGTATTGCCGTAGTTCGGCAGACATACGCTACAAGAGATTTTGGAGTTTTTCTCGTAAGACCAGATCAGGAGCAATTATAGCACTAATCTAGTTATCAGATTGCTTGAGGTTATGATCCATATGTATCGGTTATATATGAAATGAGGAAACGAGAAAATGAGATTGCTGAGTGGTGGAAAACAACTTATTGTTTGCGAGCCATTGCTCTCCTACTTAAAATAGTTACCCTTCGAGTGACCTCTTACGGTTTTTTAACCTTTTCACTGAGGCAATGTAGCACTTGTCGACTTTTCAGGAGAGGAGACAAACAGCCGTATATATCCAATCAACATAAAACGAAGATAATCCTGTCACAGATAACAAACAAATCAGAGCCTATTGTGTCAACAGACACCATTTCTGAGTAAGTTCCGCTAAGATTGGCTAGGTATTTAATCTTAGGATTCGCACCGATGAATCAACAAAAGAATTTGTTCATCAAGTATCATCTCACTCCACCCCTTTTAGTACCTCATTGCATTACGAGTCAACTAGCAAGTGCTACTACTCTTAGCTCTGCATATTATTGACAATCCCTCTGTAGATATACTCCTAAATCTCATTAACTATTTTCTGGGCAAAACGTGCTACCCCTCCAACTACTTTCAATATTTGTGCAAACCGTTTATTGAATCATATCGCCATTATGCCTATTTCACTTATGGAATAAATATCAACCAACTCAAGGGCCCAGAATCATGGTCATGAGTTTCAAATCGTAGGTATGTCCATGGCCCACATAATATTCTGCCTGCTGCCCTTAACGATATCACCCACTATTTAATGATGTCCCTTCAAAGGCTCAACCACCAACTTGTCAAAAGTAAACATCTGAGAGATAGCAGTTTGTCTCTGTAACATTGCTAAATTATCAATGCCTTCATTATAAAACTTAGTAATCTCTTGTGGGTCACTGAGGGACTTATTTTCTTTGAATCCATCAATAACACGGCGCTTAGCAAACTCTCTGAAATTATAGTTATCGAATTTCCAGGCCTTCTCCAAAAGCTGCTTGTACAATCCCAAAATTTGCTTTGATGTAGTCATATTGTTATAGATGTAATAAATCTGATTAATTCAAGACGTCAAAAATGATGACTAAATATCGATGGTCTTCGATCACGTGTTAAAATAGGACTCCTATACAAAATATTATTACACAATGTTATAGCATATAAATATAAAATCATATGTATCATATTAAACCATAAACTAAGTAGAAGATTCAGATTCGTCGTACTTGTTCATGAACTCATCCATATGTTCGTTAATAACTGGTCCCTTTGAACGTTTAGATTTTTTGGCGGAAGCTGAAGCCATCATCTCTTCGAAGATTCTTGCTTCTTCTTCTTCTTCTGGCGACCTCTTCACGTTGAGCATCTCTTTACCTATATATAACACAGCCTCAGCTCTTATATGTCTCTCCTTTTTACCGAGAGACTTGTCATTAATCACTCTTTTTACCACCTTATTCAAAACATCAGTGACTTCATATTTTGTCGACGCCCATCCAGCAGCTATCATTTTACCTGTCACAAGCTGCTCTAATTCTCTTTGACGGTAAATCTCCTCCGTAGTGGGCTCATGTCCAGACTCTTCTTGCCTTTGAGCAGCTAATTCTTGCTCCCTAGTAATTTCCATCATAGACGCTTGAGTAGCGAGAAGAGTCTTAAATATTTGGTACCCATTCTTGAAACTATTGGTTTTGGATTTCACAGAGCTGTACATCTTGGAAACACCAAATGTTTTAAGAGCATTTATCGTAGCATGCGCTTGATCAACATAAATCTTACCAATTAAATATAATAATTGTATACCAAAGCTCTCTATCTTTAAATCATCAAATTCCTTATCAAGTTTCCTCTTAAAATCGGTCATCGCATCATTATTAGACACAGACGCCTTATAGCTTTCCACTCTCTTTGTAAGCACTTCTGCAAGGTGATTGATTCTATCTTCTTTTCTCTTATCAGCTTCTTCGTGATATTGGAAGAGCTCATCACGTTGCTTTTTAGACATTCTCTGTTTATTCCTTTTCCGTGCTTCCGCTTCTGATAAGCTGTCGCTACTACTGGGTTTAGAAACGTGATGGTCATCACCATTCAAGGATAAATCAGTGACCTTATGGTTAAGAGTATCAGCGGAAGTAGAAGCTGCACCACCTTCATGTGATGCTCCCTCTTCATCTTCTCCTTCTTGAAGAATCTCAGCAGTCTTCGTCATATCCTTCATCATACTGAGTTCTCCAATCCATTCTTGGAAACTTTCGCCCCCAAACACAGTAGTGAAAAGTTCATTAGGATCTATTTCAGCACCCTCAGCTCCTCCACTATTCTTCAATCCCTCAAGACCTACTTCATCATAAAGCTTTCTTTGTTGAGGGTCTTGTAACACTCCATAAGCCTCCCCCAATTCTTGGAACTTTTCGGATGCCTTAGGATCATTTCCATTCTTGTCAGGGTGAAGTCTAATTGCTTGTTTCCTATAGGCCTTTTTCAATTCCACATCCGTTGCGGTTGGTTCTACTCCTAATATGTCGTAATACTTAGTATCCTTAACCATTGTTATTATGCTAGTTTAATAGGTCACATAGAAACTTTGAAGTATCTCGAAAATACATAAATCTATATACCACGTGACCATATATTCGATATACGGATAAATTCTATGATTCAAAAGGTGAATGTTATAGAACTTAGCTCTGGAACTACTAATAGAGTTTCAGAACCGTTCTCATAATCATAGTCGAAGGAAACATTGGGTTTATCTCCGTCGAATGCTTTAATTTGAATTCTTGGTAGTGGCATCTTGCCAACACTAAGTGGAGTCATAATCACGTCAATTTCGTTTATCACATTGCTCAGGTATGAGGCAGCAAATGTGAACTTCTTGGGGCCAGATAAAACCCAGTTGTCATCATTAGGAAAAAATAATTGAAATTTTTCTTTGCTCTCATCTTCATGGTGTCCAGTCATTGACCTATTAGGAGATGATTCTGCAAGCACGGATACATCACTATGTTTGTCTCCCTTAGCAGCCCATTTTGATATGGTACTAACAATTAGTTTTATTCGAATCGGCTCTCCTACCATGAAATGTGGTTTTCTGTTGTATTCGTAACGAATTACGTGCAAGAAGTCCAAAATTGGGATCGGAACAGTGATGGATAATTTCTTGTTGCATCGGGTTTCTGTCTCTGGCATGAAAGCACCACCTTCAAGTATCGGGTCGAAAACCTTTAACAAAGATGTATGGTTTTGCAGATGAACCTGACTGATGAGTAGACGTTCGATGATGTCTCTTAATTCTGTTCTATTAGAAATCTCGATAGCTTTGGTATTGATATACTTGACGAGATCATATTTGATAAACCACTTTAGTTGGTTATAAAAGAGAAACCAGAATGATTGCATGCTTGCATCTTTCAATTTTTGGTAAAGTAATCTATGAAATTGTTCGTTACATTCATCTTGCAAAGAAGAAAAAGCAAGCTCAAGTTTGAAAGAATCTGACGATTGTATTTCATAGCCTTCAGATGGAATGACCTTGTAAAACAAAGATATTGGTTGATCTCCCACTGCTATTAAAGAATCTGCTTTATCCTTAGGAGATACAACTGAATAGTCATCGTTGTTGCAAATTAACTTTTTAGAAGTGACTCGAACGGGAAACCTTGGATCGGACGATCCCACGCGGAACTTTGAGTATAAGAATTGACTTTTAAAGATATCTTGAACAACAACTGAAACCCTTAAAGTAGTATCCAATTCATCAGTAAACTGATAAGTGAAATTTTCATTCTCGGCCTCATATGATATCTTAGTTTGAAATCTCAAGACCTTGTAACTTCCAAAATATTGATATGGAACCTTCATTGTATATGTTTCCCTGTCTCTAAGTTTCTTGATATTTCGTGAAGGTTCATCAATTTCTACACCATCAATAGGGGAGCTGATATCGATGCTTATGTTATATGCTTCTGACGCACCATTATGAATATTTAAAACAAACTCGGTGCACCCTAGTTCAATATCGTCTGCGATGGAATACTCACCCCAAAATTTGTCATCCCTTTCGTAAAACATTAATGATAAGAAATAAGGATAGTCAGGTACTTCGCTATTTCCATAAAAGTCATTCAAAGATTTCTCTTCATTCAAGCTTTGATTTCCCACAATCGTCGTGATAGATTGTCGTCTCTCATGAAACTCAACGTCTGTATGTGGTTCCATTTGCTCAAATAAGGCCAAGTTGTCATTGAGCAGAAAGACCAACAGTTTCGGAGAGAACGAATCTCGTTCAAAAACATTGGAATACAACTCCACTATACTTTCCTCCTCATTACTCACTTGAATATTTTCCAGAGAAAAAGTTATAGTATCTTTTGGATCACTCACTTTTGATAATGTGAGAGAAATTTTCTGCAATTCAAATGGCACACCAAATGGATTTTTCACCAGTAACTTTATAAGGTACTTGTCTAATTTTGATGCTTGTGCTTCAATATGCAGCAGTATCTGAACACTCAATATTTGTTGCAACGGGTATTCTAGAACGCCATTATCGTGAGAATAACTTTGTATTTTTTGCACCAACTTCGAGATTTGACTCTTCTTTTTCAATAACTGATAATTATTTATACCGATTTTTCCACTTGCACTCAGTGCATTGGCAAGAAGGTCAAGACAAGTAGTCAAAATCAATTTCTTATTATCTGGGTCAACTTTTTCCACACAGTTAAGAAAAACATCCAACAAAACTCCCCCTATATAACTCCAACCGTTTTCGATAAAAAATTGATGAGAATTTCTTAATATATCTAAGGCAAATTTATAATCTTTCTTGTGGAAATGTAGAAACACAAGGTCAATGCTCAAAATATCTATAGCTTTCGATCTCTCTGAGCTAACAAAGTTTCCCATAGCAGATTCAGTAATCCTCTCAACGGCATCCAAATAATGATCCTCATCTTCAAGAGCGTTGATAAGAGGTTTATAACTGAAAGGTTTACTGCCTTTGGTGGGTTTCTTTTCGTCTATTTTAACATCATCAAGAATTTCATCCACTCCTATCACATGCAATCCCTTTTCTCTGGCTAGTTTATTCAATTTAGATCTCTGAGATAATTTCAATTCTCCGTGGTACTCTAGTATATCATTTAATTGATATACTTCTCCATTAGTATCAGAGCGTTCCTTTTGTTGATCAAGAAGTTTTATGCAAATGGGTAAATTCAAATAATTATCGATAACAACGTATATGAACTCATCGACATTTATATCAAATGTTTTGGAAAGGTCGTCAATAAATGAAAGTAGATCCTGGTATAATCTGGAGATAAATAGTGACGATATGGAAATCGCCGAGGCAAAGTGGGCCAACGATTGAAGTAAAGTTGATTGTTGAATAAAAATATAACTTTTTAAGGCGAAAAAATTGACTTTGCCTTCCAGATAATTCAAAAGTTCAGATCTAAACTTGAGGGCATTGAAATGAGTTTCAAAATTATAATCATTAAAGTCCGACGGTAAATTCATACTAATATCAAATAAATCAGGATTTTTTATGTGAACTTCATTAATTTCCGTGGATAGCTCGTTGAATATGTCCAAAGAATCTTGAAATAGTTTCATATCATTCAACACTTCAGCGACGCGTATCTTTGCAAGAACACGTTGGAAGGAATCAGGGGTATTCACTTCAGATTGGAATTGATTGAATCTGGCACCAAATGTTGTAACAATGAATTCTTTTATACTTGCTATAATATCATTGTAGGCTTCAAGTTTTGATATGTTGTCATCATACACCTCTTTAACTTTGAATATTCTTTCGGTATCGTTATCATCTGTTTGAACACCAATAGATGCAAATTCCTTACCATGAAGCCCAAAATCAACCTTGAGTTTGTCAAAAGCCGATTTCTTCATCAACCCTGACTGCTTACTTTTAGATGACAGTGGATTATACAAGACAATCATCCATTCAACGTTGAGTTTGTGAGTTTTTTTCAACCACTCTTTGATCAATGGTCTTACTTGAGATCTATAAACATCAATATTATCAATCTTCAAGAACATCACCTTAGCGTAAACATCTTTGAGGTCACCTTTATCTTCAGTTAATTTTATGGGTAATAAAGTTATTGATTTCAAAGGTTTAGAAGGGTGATATTTCCAATGCAAATTTGTCAAAGGTAGTTTCGATTCAATCTCCTCTCTAACACTAGGAAATAGATCATAAGGATCATAGTAGCCTACATGCACAGGGTTGTGCAGGTTAAGACTTTGCAACTCCATATAGTTGTTTTAGTATAACAACGTGGTGTACCAAAGTATTCGATGAAAAAACAAACATGAGAACGCCTCACGTATACACAACACGTAGAGAGACCCTGAGACAAAAAAAATGCGCAAACCCGGAATCGAACCGGGGGCCCAACGATGGCAACGTTGGATTTTACCACTAAACCATTTGCGCAAGAAATGCTCCGAGACGGGGAATTGAACCCCGGTCTACCATGCGACAAACGGTAATTCTAGCCACTAAACTATCTCGGATTCTTGTTGAA
This sequence comes from Priceomyces melissophilus, assembly GCA_031081885.1. Classification (NCBI taxonomy): domain Eukaryota; kingdom Fungi; phylum Ascomycota; class Pichiomycetes; order Serinales; family Debaryomycetaceae; genus Priceomyces; species Priceomyces melissophilus. The sequence continues at coordinate 30,467 of JARYTE010000008.1, read as the reverse complement.
ATTTAATTTTATAGAGGAAATATGACTAGCTAGTAGGGGTTAAAGAGCACTTGTTGAAGGAGAAGGCAATAACAGCCACAATGGATGACAGGAAAGAGAATATGCTTCCATTTTCACATATGCGATCAACTTTATCCCATTATGGCATTTAAAATGCAAAAATTAGAGCAACATAATTCTACATCATCGGCTTGGTACAGTCATTCATAAGGTATACAAACATATAGGACAAAGGTCTAATGTAAAGTTCTAGAAACTTCAAAGTCGGCAACAACAGGCCTATGATCGGAAAAGTAAAATCTGTTGAAATAGTTATGTAAAACACCAAAGCTCTCTATTTTAACTTGGTGTGACTCATGATGCTTAGAATTGAAGTAATTGATGGTAGGACAAGTTTCCATCGAGGCAGCACGATTCGTATTTTCAGCAAAATAAGGTGCCCAAATGTAGTCTATGATTGAACTACCTTCATTCTCTTTATCGAACCCAGTGAAAGTATACTCATGGCCGTATTTCCTAGGGAAGTCAACGAGGAGACGGCTATCTTTGAAACCTGATTTTGTGAGTATATGATAAGGTTCATCTTTGGGCTCAGTATTGAAATCACCACAAAGAAAGCTAGGATAGTCATTATAATTTTTCATTTTAGAGACTATCAATTCCAGGGAATGTCTTCTTGCTTCTTTACCCCTATGGTCAAAATGAGTGTTAAAGAAATTTAATAAGATCCCTGGGTTCGTCTTTGATTGTACAGTTACCATAGTTACAATTCTTTCTAGGGCTGCATCCCATCCCTTACTGGGGAAATCAGGGGTTGGACTCAACCAAAAAGTACGACCTTCAATAAGACGCCATTCACTCTCTTTAAACAATATGGGACTGTATTCACCAGAGAAAATTCCGTCGCTTCTTCCAACTCCATAGTAAGTCCAATCAGTTCTCTCACCCTCATTATTCAAGATGTGAAGTATATCATCTAATTGATTATCCAAAACTTCTTGTAAACATACAATATTTGAATGACCTGGAGTAGTATGAAAATTGATCGACGATGCGACTGCTGATTTCCTTATGAACCAAGGTTCCTCTAATGGGTCACCATAACTATTATCGAATCGGATATTATTGGTATAGACTCTGAGCTTTATAGGAGCAAACACATCAGGGAAACTCGAGTTAAAATTCTTGAGATACGGTAAACTACCTAATGCAATGCAATCAAAGATCAAAAAACAACAAAGGATAACGATAGTTCCAAGCACCCAATATCTTCGTTTAGAATTCCATAATGTTATCCGAGTTGCACTGCCCCCGAGAAGCGGGGAGGTCTCTTCAGCGATAGACATTCTAGTACAAAAAGATAATTTAATCCTTAATCTTAGATCATACACTTCAAAGATAAAGAGTCTAAGCAACAAAAATCTTGCTACCAATCATACTAAAAACAAGGATAAAAATTTCATGTCACCGATTTAGAGCAAGTGGGCCTAAACGCGGAGTATTACAGGGACCATAACGTAAGATAGAGGCACGTGACTATGACGTAAATTAATACCATGATTATAACACGAAAAACTACTATGATCTACTAGAAAGTAAACATATCATTGGAAGTAGAGTTCTTTCAATAGCCAAGTATTTTGTATAATCGTTGCCTATTCTCTTATATTACTTACCAACAGCAGTTAGGTGTTTGAGCAATGTTGAGATTACCTCAGGAGTGCAACTACTCCGCGCATTATTAGCCAAAACGTGGTGTCAATAGACATCGGTAAGGGGATCAAGCAGAAAGTTTCACTGAGAATCCCCGAGAACAATCAGTGCTAATTTTCTTTTCTATTCTTAAGCCCCGGTGCAGATGACTTGACTGAGATAGTTTCCACCTCTACATCTTCATCTTCGTTTTGGTCTTCATTTTCCTTTTTTTCACTTATATCATTGGGTTTCGATGACTCAGGTGGCGGTAAGAAGCTGTAGAGGACTGCACTCCATATTCCAAACACAAGAGTGAAAGCTATCAAAAAGGTGGCAGAGTAGAGCAAGAGCTTATGAGGTTCGTTCTTCAAAACATATCCTGGGTCTGCACTTGCAATAAAGATAAATTCTTTCATATCATTCAAAAATGGTGTAGCCAAAGAAAACAAAAAGTCTAAAGCAGTCGAATATGAATTGATAAGCAGCTGGAAAATTCCAGATACTCCATCAACAAACTCATCAAATATTGACAGATCGTCATCAAAATAATCCTCGAACTCTTTAGGAGGAGGCAGGGGGGCATGAGGTGCCTTTGGGCCATTCACTAAGAAATCCCCGTCTTCGATGACAGATTTTTTCTCAAATGTTGAATTACCAATAATTTCGGCTTCACGAATAGAGTGCCCTAAATATATATTATCGAAAAGAATATCTTTGTTCATAGTCCATACTTCAAACCCTAATGCCCCGATTGGTTTCAAATCCGATGGTCTGGCATCGCTATTGTAATCAGGGTTTTGAATCATTTTTTGTCTCCAAATACCCTTGTAGTTTGGATTCTGAACGCGTGGGGCGCTCCATGGGCCCCTATAGTCCGGGTTGGGAATAAGTGGGCGAGTCCATTTGCCACATCCCACAGTATCGCATTTTGGGTTACGGATCTTGGGAGGCTCCCAAACCCCATCTTCTTCATCTAACCACTCTTCAGGCTTTTGAGCTTCTGGATCAGTGATATACTGTCTTTCATCCCAGTCTTCAGGCTTCTCAGCATTTTCATCTTCTATTTTCCTAGAGCCATGCTTAGCATCATAATCATCGGGCTTCACAGCATCAGGATCAGGAATAAGGAAATTCAGATCCCAATCCTCTGGTTGAATGTCATTAGGATCCGGTATCTCTTCTGGAGCAGTCACTGGAGGATCAAAGAGCTTGGAATTCAATAAACTTCCGGCTTTGGCAATCTCCCCATCAATTCTGATCTCGAAAGATTGATCTTTTCTTATTAATAACGTATACAATGCAGTAACCTTCGCAGTCCTCGACATGGGAGAATTTATCAAGTGATGCTCATTTGCTTCATCTTCGTCATCTTTCTTCAAGATAAAATGAACCTTATTTTCTGATCCGCAGACGTCGGGCCCGAACATTACCTGGTAAGGTGTTTCACCACTAAATTCTGAATCATCAGCATCGTAGTCCAATAATTTGATGTAAGTGCCTCCACAAGTTAATCCTGTTTGCAACTTCACTTCATACTGAACCACAAGATCTTGGTCTTTGGTGATAAAAGGTTTATCCAATTGATATGAGATACCATGCTTGGCCGCTGGTGACTTCATCACCAATCCCTTATCATTGACAAACCCAGGATAAACAGTAGGTGTTTCAATGGCCCATTTTCCTGAATATATGGGCCCGTCGTCGTTTCTGGCCCTCGACACCTTCCATTCAGAATCTTTCAAATCGTCATAGTCAAACGGCTCAAAAAATGAGGACGTGTCAAGTTTTGACGTATCGAAGGCGACATATTCCGGATGATTAATCTGGTCAGCCTTTAGTCCTGCTACAAGCAAAGCAATTGCCAAACCTATACCAAATGTCCTCATAGAGTACTCACGGGTTGATTTCGTTGAAAAATTGTCAGTTATGTTTCATTGAACTCAGCGAGCATATATGCAATCCGCCTCACAAAGTAATTTACCCTATAATGGTATATAATATATACCTATATATGTATATATATATAAATCATATAAATAAGTTTAAATTTATTATTTTGTTGTTAGACCGGCTAAGCTTCAGTCTCTTCTAAGAGATTGAACCTGTTAGTACCTGCTAAATCCTTTACCGATTCATCATTCTTTGGCTTCGAAAGCTGTTCTTCTTCCTCTTCCGTATCTTTAAAAAACAGATCCACATAAGCATCTTCTGCTTCTTTTTCTGGATCTTTGGCTGGCTCTTTATCAGCTGAAGAATCGTTCGCTGCCCTCTTTTTAGATAATGCAATCTCCCTATTGACCAGGTCCCAGTCAGCTTTCCTCAGACGTGTTACATAACTATTCCTTTCAATGCTCTGTGATATCTTGTTGGCTAATATCCCATCTAATTTCTCTGATCTCTCGATCTTACTTTTCAAACTATTACTCTTTTTCCTATTATGTTTTTTGATTCGGCTATTTTCCATTTTCTTTTGTAAAAGATTTTCATTGGTAATGGTCTTTCTAATAAATGTGCTCTTTAAATCGTCTGGGGCTGAAGATTTCTCTTGTGCCAAAGTCTTAGCCTCAGAATCGTCCACATCATCTTCGCCTCTTCTTGCGGCCCTACTATGCTTCGATACTAAAATTATTAGTTTCAGCTTATAAAATGATATTAAATATAAACATACCTTTCTTTGCCATTTGTATTATGTGTTTATGTGGAAAATAAGGGTTTAAACTTCGTTATAAGATTTTATCTTGTGAACTTTTATTGTGAGTCTCGTTTATTTCTTGAGATGAGCATCATTTCGGGATCGATCTACAATATACAGATTTCGAGTGCTTAAAAATTATGACGTTGTTTAATGCTATATTAGATTGCAAAATCCTGTAAAGATACTATGGAAGCTACAGGATAAAAATTCAGACCTGTGAATCTTTCATTGGTCTTTTCCCATCCCCATTGACTTCTGCTGAATTTTCCTGTGTGATTCTTACTGCCTCCTGATAAACTTGGAATGCTCTATTCAAGCCTACTTCCATGGGAAGCATTGATTCATTCAAATCATTGATTAAATGGTCCTTAACCTTCTTGTTATCCTTAACTAAAGAATTTTTATCAAAATCAGAGATTATTGATTTCTTAAGCGTCTCCAATCCACTTTTGCAAACTTTTAAGTTAGCGAAAAGCTTCTTTAATTGAGAGGGGCTATTTATATTCAAATAAACTTTCCAAAAATGTGAGAGAAATTCCATGATCGTGATGTTAAAGTTGATTATTTCTTGAATGCTAGACTCAGGCAAAATATCCGATGTACTTTGTTCTCTACCATTAGTAATCTTTTTAGATCTATAATTCCTTGAATTTTGCTTGATAATTGAATTTAATTCGACAGCTGACTTTTCAATGCTACCCAGCTTCGAAACGTAAGTTTTTGTTAATTGTGCGCCGTCGTGCTCGTTAGCATTGATAACATTCAGCTTCAAGAACTTCGTTATATCTTCTTCATTGTAAGATACATTTGCGTTATTAGCTGCTGGACCGGAATAAGCATCTTCCTTAATATTCAATCTAATAAAATTTTGATCCTCGGCATTATTCAAATCATGCAAATTGAGCTCATCTTGTAATTCATTCTCCTCGGGAGCACTTAATGCATCACTTTTAGTTTGCTCTTGCTTTTGACGCTTGGCCGGTTTTTCCACCGCGTCTTCATTATGCATATAGACCATTTTCGACGATAAAGTATTCATATTCTTCATTAAAATAATCATCTCGTTCTCTTGAGGCTTACTTGGTTGTTTAGAATTTTTATTTTGATTTGACAAAGCATTTTGTGAAGACAGTTCTTCGTCAAATCTCATTGTCACATCAGGCATATTTCCTTTTGTCTCGGAGTGATCGTCTTCATTTCCTTCGATATCAATAAATCTATTCACTTTATTGCCACCCTCAGTTCTCGACTCATTTATCTGTCCTTCATCGTATAGATCTGAGTTTATGTATAGGTACTTATCCAACAATACATCACCTCTCTCACTGCTACTTATTTTATCGCCTCTCAAACGTCTGAAAAGCTTTGAATTGAAAAATCTCGACCAAAATTCGCCTTCTTCAAACTTCAGAGGAACCAATTCAGAAAATGCTCTTTTTACCACAGGATAGGTATCGAAGATTTCATTAATTATTGTTCTAGTCACTTTCACATTCACCTGATTATCGGCAGTAGCTACAGGCTTTATCTCGGATAATACATTGTAAGGACCTCGATGTTGGGATATAGTGAGGGCAAAAGTTCTCAATTGGCTAACACGAGTGGACCAAAAGACTGCTGGTGATAACTTAAACTTCATCACGGCATGAGTAAATATATTTCTTAAGGTACGGTCCTCCAATAAAAGTTTCTGTTGTAAGGCGTAATTTTTTTGCAAGCTAGCGTCCGAGAGTGACTCAGGGTTATCAAAGGCCATGGGGTTTGAGGAAGAAGGATCAGTTGAAGATGGTGTTGGTGTAGCCTGGGCATTGCTTTCACTGGAAGAATCATTTGATGGTTTCCCAGGAGCAGGACTATCTTGAATCACAGTACGTTGCCTCGCGACTATGGTTTGTAATGAATCTTTGATATTATTCATTGTTGGTCTATTGTTGAAGGTTAACATCAACGACTTATCATCTCCAGAGTCTTTATACAACACCTTAAGAATGATTTTGGGAGAAGTCTCCTTGGAAGCTTGTAATTTTTGCAATGTCTTCAAGGGGATATCAATGGTCTTCAGTTGGTCAATGGCATTCCATTGCAAGAGAGGAGGATTCATATCTTCTCTAATGTGGACCATTCCCGAGACCTTATCCACCATTGCGGCACCTGATGCAGCAGACATGTCATGAATGTAAATTGAGAAGATGAGTCCACAATGAAACACACAGTATCCTAAGTAGCTTTTTTCACTTTTTTCAAACTTTGGTTAGCGAATAGATAACGCTAAATTGTCATCAGCACACATATTACCCACCCATACTAAAATATACGCACTTGCCCGCACTGAGGGGACAACAGTTAGAAAAACGAGATATTTTCTGCCTAGATTTTGATAGTTCTAAAGGTTTAAGTATCTTGGAAATTCATGTTTGCATCAGGCTCTATAGGTCTTACAAGGCCATTGATAAGGTTTGGGATACGAAACTTAACGAAAGCAAGGTTTAGAACTGGCACTACATGTCTTTCGAGGCCTAAATCACAATTGGGATCGATTAAATCCATCGGAAATAAAAGGTTAAGTGTGTCTACTTCTTTACGCAATAGATTGGACATTGAGGAACATTGGACAAGTAAACCATCTGTGGATAGAGAATTACCTGATCCATTTGTGGATAAAAGACAAAATAGACGCTATTTTTGGATATATGGGATTGGGGTGACCTTAGCTTGTGTCGTAATATTTAACTACGAAAAATCTCGATCTCCTATAATTAATTCGTCATTATACTTCCTCAGACGTTCTGAAATAGCAAAAGAACATCTCGGACCAAATATTGCGTTTGCTAGTTCGTGGCCCTGGATTTCGGGAACGCTAAATACGGTGAAAGGTGATGTCGATATAAAATTTGACGTAGCAGGATCCGAGGGTTCTGGTACTATTATTTTGAAGGCACAAAGAGTATCGAAGCTTCATCCCTTTGACGTGCAAAAATTCATACTTGACGTAAAAGGTAAACAATTTGATCTCACAAAGGATCCAACAATTTCCTTTGCCATATAGCTTTAGATAGGGTGCAGTCTGATCTACCACCCCCCCCCTGCAGCAAGTGTAAAAAAGTTTTTTCTTTCGGGTGCTCCGACAGTAATCAGTGCACTGAAATATCCCTTTGTGGCTCTTTCAGTACTATTCGACGGCGCAGCTTGCGCATCGCTGGTTGTCTGCGCCTCTGTGCTTCTGTGCGAACTCTGTAAATAGTTAGCGAATACACTCCCTGCCACTTCTTTGTTTCAGGGCGGCCTCCGCATCTATACAATTAATTTCCGAATGGAGGTTCCCACTTTTGTAGCCCCGGTCGTGAGAATTACAGTATCGAGGACTTGCTGAAAGTCGGAAGAAATTCACTGGGATTCAAACTCCTGACTTTAGTTGATGAGGATACTAGCCAGGGCACATTAAACCAGGATCAAGCGTTTAAGGAATACTGACATCTTTTGATCATTATCTTGTCGCTCGCTCAAGCTATTGATCTTATCCACAACGTGTGCACTAATACAGGAAATTGTTGTGAACGTTTACGAACGTGGGAATCATTAACATCTTTTTTCTTCTGATAACGAAATATCCTTTAAGTGATACTATCTGATAGTGGAAGCTTATCGGGTATCTGACTACCTTCACTGAAAAAGTGATTCAATCCCAAGAATAAAATCAACTATTTCACTTGAACTGAAACATAAGGATCTAAAAATAAAAGACATTCGTTCATGGGTTACAGAGAAGGTTTAGCTGTTGGTTTGGCCATAGGGCTACCTAGTGGACTTATCTTGATCGCTTGTTCGCTATTTTGGTATCGAAACCAAAGGAAGCAAAACAGAGAAGATTCAAATGGACCAGAAATGGATATTGGATTAAATGATGATAATCTGTTTAATCAGTTTCAGGATGAATTACATAAACCAATGGAAGAGAAAGATGGTTCTCCTTCTAAAAAAATTAACGAACACACTGTTGAAAAACCTTATCAATCATCTCTTTCACATGGCTCATCTTCATCGAATTTTGTTGATTCTCGTTCTCTGAATTTACAACCTAGAAGGGATGGCCAAAGAACAGCTTCTTCATACGATTTTTACGACCAATTTATCCCTATCCTTCCACAACATCATAGCCAATCTTCTCATGGCAATATAAATAAAGAATTTGAAGCTCCACCACCTATCTCTGAAGATGGAAATACAGAAGAAAGAAAGAGTTCAGATGTCTCAATCTCCAACTCATTGCAAAACAAGTCATTAGATAACCTTGCCAAACAATTAAATGCGCCTACTTTCTTTGAAAAGTTGCCCTCAAGGGCTGCTACAATGGCTCTTAAAACAAAAACTCCCCTTTCCAATAATTCAAGTACTGACTTGTTCGAAACGGATATTGTTAATAATACGGCTTTAAATGATAACTTTGTTTATGAAGCCAAATTACCGGAACACGTCACTAAACAAATTAGGGGTTATTCTAATACAGAAGACATTCATAACACTTCTGCCAACTCTGACGAAATAGTTGAAGAGGTGAATAAAGAGGAGAAAAATTTACGTCCGCCAAGTATACTGCAGGATCGTTACTGATTTATGATAGATAAGGGGTCTTTGAAAATAACTCTGCTTTTACAACCTTTTGCGGAAACTTTAAATTCGGGTGCATGTTGACAATAATGAGTACTGGGTGATATGCTTTATCGATTGACATATAGTTCTAAATGGCTGAAAGATTGGCTTTCTTTTACATTTAACTAACTTTTTTTTTTCCTTATTTAATATACATTCATCTACTTTTAAACTGCGATAAGTTTTAGACAGTGTAAGTTAGATAAAGATATCAATAAATGTTCAAAAAATCGGGACTAGGCTTCGGTTTGACCACAAGGCAAAGACTTGCAAGGGTAGCACCTAGTAAGTTTCCAGGTTTCGATCGGAATTGGCAAGGTTCAATTCCAAGAGTCAGAACCTACGCCACCTATAGACTGTTCAATAATAGAAAGACTCCCACGATTGCCGACTTTTTCCAAAGCAAAACAACCTTATACGTTGGATTAGGATTAGTGGGCTTCTACGTTTATAATCTTGAAAGTGCACCCTTCACTCATAGAAAGAGGTTTTTATGGGTTCCTTATTGGTTGGAAACTAAGATCGGAGACTATTCATACAAGCAAATTTTAAACCAGTATAGATCCCAAATTCTTCCTGAAAATGATCCATTGTACGGTAGGGTCAAAGGTGTGATGAACCGTTTGTTATCTAGTGCCATGCTGGGATTGCCCGATGAGAAGCAGAAACACCATTTACAGAGTCTTAACTGGAAGATTCATATAATACAGGTGGATCCTAATCAAGTTCCACCTAATGCATTCATTTTGCCTAATGGTAAGATATTTATCTTTTCATCGATTATTCCAATCTGCAAGAATGATGATGGATTGGCTACTGTGCTATCTCACGAGTTATCACATCAATTGGCTAACCATTCATCGGAGCAATTGTCTTCCCAGCCATTCTATATGGCTTTATCTGTTGTATTATATTCCTTGACTGGGGTTTCTTGGTTTAATGACTTGCTCATAGCTGGTGCATTACAGATGCCTGCTTCTAGAGAAATGGAATCTGAAGCAGACCACATTGGCACTGAAATAATGGCTAAACTGTGTTTCAATACAAGAGAAGCAGTAAGTTTCTGGCAGAGAATGAGTAACTACGAAGAAAGACTTCAACGTCAATCCAATATGAGAGAGGGGGTTCTCCTGGCCTTTTTGTCTACTCATCCTGCTACGACTAAGAGAATACATGATATTCAATCATGGTTACCTCAATTGAACCAGATCCAGGAATCTGCAGGCTGTTATGAATACCTGATCGGTAATTTCTCAAACACAATCAATAATTACTTTAAAAGATAATCCATTATGGACATATTTACATGTTTAAATATTTACAGTCATATCGTCGTCAGTGTCTACTTTAGAATTTTTGGTCAGGTGCTTTAGTAAGGCACTTTTGTAGATGTCTGAACCTACAAAATCAATCCCAACCACATTAGATTCAAAGATCAAGCTATATTTGGAAAATTCAACAAATAAACGATATCTTGTTCTATTCTTATTAGAATCTAGTTCTAGCAAATAGGCAGACAAAAGTCCAAGTCTCTTTCTTGTTCGTTTATCCTTAGTGTTGTACACAGGGAGCGAGAATTTAATGAAAGTTGTGTTTTCTTGTTCACGATCTTTCTCAGCTCCTTCATCGAGTTCTCCTTTGTCTCCAACCGGTACCTTTAGCTCTGTAGTGATAAAAGTTTCTATGTCGTTCAGATCAACCGAGTAGGCGAATTGACCATTATCGTCAATTAGTGATTTGAGGTCATGCTGATGGGTACCGGTGATATAATCCTTGATGATCTGGTCTAAAATATCCACAATTTGAATTTTGAAGTGGTCATAGGTGTTTTCAATACCATGTACAGCATTATAAATACTTGTCTCATCATAAGTCAAGGTTTCCACCTCTGTTTTCGGTTGCCTTCCTTGCATCACTTTATTTGTTTGCGTCTTTCTGATCCGATGAACCATGGTCTTGTATAAATAATATGCAGCTATCGCTATGGGAGGTCCAGCAGTTATGATGATATTTGGATTGATGTGTATTATCCCCAACGCAGACATTCCAACCACCCCACCATACTTAAATCCCAATGGTACCTTCCGGTTCCAAATGAGCAGAAGGTATGTTGATTTTGCAGTATAGGACTTGGTAGGTGGGATACTAGAGTAGAAGCACCGGCCAGTGCCAATATATGACCTGGTACCAATTATTGTACGCAGTAAAAGCATCACAATATTTGGTTTCAGGTTCGAGTTTTTGGTGATGAGCTTCGAGAATTTATCAATGGCGAAAAATAAATACTACTTAAATATTAACAATGGCAAGAGCTGAAGCAGGCACTGCAAAATATTACTCTAAGCAGCTCAAAGCTTCAGGGCTTCAGAAGTTAAGGTTTTATTGTCAAATATGTCAAAAACAGTGCAGAGATGCCAATGGATTCAAGAATCACCTAAATTCACCTAGTCACAAAGGGAGAGTGGAAAATCTTAGTGAAAGTGGACAAGGATACCTGGTCGTCGAGCGATATTCAAAGACCTTTACCGATGACTTTATGAGACTTCTAAGGATCAATCATGGTACGAAAAAGATTAATGCCAATAAGTTTTATCAAGAATACATATTGAATGATAAGGACCATGTTCATATGAATTCCACTAAGTGGTCATCGTTAACATCGTTTGTTAAATATTTGGGAAATAAAGGTTTAGTTAGAGTACTGCAATCAACTACTGATACTGAATCGGAATTTAATTTGGAGATACAATACATTGATGATTCTTCTGATTACTACCTAAAGAAACGGAACTTCGAGAGAAAGTCGAAGATGGAAAAGTCTGATAATGACTTATCTATGAAGAGGATCACTGAACAAATAGAACGAGGAAAAGATCTCGAAGAATTGCAAAAGGCGGAAAGAAAGGGAAAACAGGAACCTGTTCCTGTTACTTCAAATGGTCCAATCAAGCTAGTATTAAAACCAAAGGCAAATAAAATATCTAAAAAGAATGCTTTTAATGATGAATCAAGTGAGGAAGAATAATTTGAAATCACTTTCATGGTGATACGAAATAACGTAATAGGCATAGGCTTTAGCATATATATAGATTTTAAAATAATTTTAATGCATTTTATCTATAAATTCTAACAGTCCAACTATGTAATTCTTTCATAACAAAGTACATAAACATCTCTAGAGTGGAACGAGCTTATTCCTTGCAGAGCTATATTTCCATGAAACTGGTCCATCTTTATGTTTTCATCGTCAAAAAGGCACCACATGGGAAACCTAAGACTATCCATATTGTCTTCCCCTTCCTTTGCAGACGACTTGTTTACCAATGCGGTGTAATGACCACTCTTAAGGTTCCCGTAATGGTTTATCAATGCAACTAATTTATATCGAATGCTGTAATGGTCAGTCTTAAAAGATAATTCTAATGGGTATTGAACCCTAGTATTCAATTTATCAGTTAAGTTGAACATGGAAAATCTTGAAAGATGGATAAATAGTATTTGGGGTAACTTCACAAAATCCAAGGTTTTGATTGAAATTGAACTTTCTTTAGGTACTGTCATTTGCTTCAGACCTTCTTTTGCAGGTGATTTGCTTTTCCTGCTGAACTTCAAAAGACCAGATTTCTTGTTAGTAAAAACAGGATGGTTATCTAGACTCTGGGGAATTGGAGAACCTTTTTCTTTCTTAGAACATTCAGGACAGTTCCAAGCATTCTCTCCTGCCAAAACTTCATCCTGAATGTAAAATTTCAAACAGTCAGAAAGGTTAACATTGTCACTATTTAAACTGGGGATCGGAAGCGATAGTATAGTAAAAGGTGAAAAGCTGGTCGACTCATATTTACATCTGAAGCAAACTAACTTGTTTTGAAGATGTCCCTGGAATAAATCATGGATTGGTGAGTCACCTTCACTCCTTATGAGAGATTTATACCACTTGAAATATTCCTCTTTATCCTTATCTTTTATTACAATTTTCCACTTCTCAATGTACCTTTCGATTGAGCTATCCATGATATCCACGTTAGCTGGAACTTTACAAGATAATTCTTCGTGAAGTCTTTCTAAAACAAATAACAAAAACTCCTGAGCATCTTGTTGTTCATTTGGAATACGAAAATCCGGTTTCAAATAAGATGAAATCCTCAAAAATTTTGTGGGGGCGACGGAAACTCGATTGTGAGTATCAAACACTCTTAAAAGACCTGAAATTGCTTCTGATAATAACATACTTTCGCCTTTTTCTGACTTCAGTGCACGAAGAAGCTCCACAAATTTAGGATCTCGGATAAACTTTTGATACTCCAGTTTTTGAAACAAGGTTCTAAAGGGTTCGATTCCAAATAATGACTGGATTGTCAGGTTGATATAACAAGAAGACCCATAATTCTTCAATCCACAGACGTTAGATATTGAAGGAGCAGGGTGGTAATGTCTAGGTGGTTCTATTGGCACAGTACTTATTGGAGCACGATTGTAGCCCTTATAAGGAATATGAGGGATTTGTTGAGTAGGCACAGGTACCGTCATAGGTGGGCGCATCTGAGCTTTTCGAAAATTTGAGTTAGCAGTGGAAAGCTTTGAATGAGGAGACGTTGTGTGTTTATAAGGAATCAAACCACTGGCACTTACCTGGCTCAGCTGAGCCATTAAAGGTTTCTTGTTGAATTTGCTAAAATACGAAGGGTGTGGGTGAGTATCTCTTCTAATATACTCCTTCTTATGATGACCATTAGACTTGGGAACTTGATCTTGCTCTATATTAGTGCTTTTAGGAGGTAGTATACTATCCAGTCTTTCAAGCATAGGCACACTAGCTGGGTAAGGGGAAGTTTGCGCAACACTTTCGGAATTTTCAGCTGGGTAAGGCAACGGACCCCTCGCTACTTTCTCTCCCGAGCTATTCACGGCATCATTGATCACCTTATCATGCACATTTTCATCCAAATACGGGGTCCTCTTAATTGACGGAAATCTGTTCATGAAATCGGAAACTGAATCGCCATCACCAATTATAGAGTCTACATCAAGTGCTCTTAAAGTCTCGGTAATGTTTATGGATTTTTGCGATCTGGGCATGTGTTTTTTGGTTCCATTTTGTCCACTGTCATTATCATACACATTTTTTATTACATAGTCATCAGAACTTTCGCTAGATTCATCCCCACTAAACGAAATTTCATTCCTTTCGTATGCATCTTTATCTTTCAAGTATTCCATATATTGTACAAGCCATTCATGAAGATCTTTGACATTAAAGTTCAACAAGTTTTTCTCCAATAAATAATCCACCATCCATCGTCTTAATTGAAAATAAGTCACAGTGAGACTAGAATCGGGTCTCACGGTCTCATCATTGAAATAGAATGCAAACACATTCAAATAGATGATGAAATCTTCTTTGTTAGATTCTATAAATGCATCAAATCCTTTGAAATGAACGATTATAAAACTATTAATGAAATAGTTGAAAATCAAATATCCTTTTATATAACTCCTTATTCCTTCACTTGGTTCCCTATTAGTTTTCAGTTCTTCATAGAGTAACTCACAATAGTCGATTAGGTCAAATAACGATTTAGCACTTAGTTCGTTATCGAGTTGTAAACTTCTGAACTCTTGTTTTATAATGGCCGTGTAATATTGTTTCATATTCAAATCATGCTGCGTTATCCTTCCATAATTGTTCGAAATCGAGCTCAGAACAGATGCTTCAAGCTCGGTCATTCTTTCAATCTAGTATAGGTACGATTTCAATGACTACTTCATATGCTTTTCTATAAATGCTGCTAAAATCATGTAAAAACGTTGTTCTAATGACTGTTTGTGCCGATAATAGTTTTGAGCTTTTTTTAGTGATCTGTGGAAAGGGCGCGTGATCAATAAAGCCAAGGAGTTGCAAAATTAATAATGTACATTAAATGCATAGTTAATTTTCTATAGATCAAGAAGGGTTGAAGGGAATAGTATCATATATATTTACCATGTTTTCGTCATATTGTAATCTCAGCGGTGTTGTCGGACGATAAGAACCTTCTTTGGCATATAAGCTACTAAAAATACCGTAGGTATTGAAAAGATCTTCATCAAGTTCATCTTCATCTAAATCAGCTGAATTATGCTGTTCTTGTCTACTCTCCTGGTTAATCGGAGATTCCTTTTTACCATCAAAACCTGATGGATGTTGTGGATCAGCTCTAGCCGCGTATGACGGACTATCTATCCTAGAGGAATTATAATGCAAAGGATGATGCTGAGACACAGGTCTGTCTTGAAGTTCAGAGTTATTAGTGTGGGAAGAGCTATTACCACCTAAAGATTTCATTGCGTTCCAAAAGCCAATGCTCTCTTCTTGCATTTCATCAATGACTCTCTGATTCTTCTGTCTTTTACTATCACTCAAAGCTCCTTCAGGGGCTCTCTTATTATTAGCCTCCGCGGCGGCTACAAGTTCAACAGCGTGAGTCAAAGGAGTCAACGTATCAGACCTTATTGAATCACCTGTAGCTGCCTTATCAATTCCTGTAGACGATTGATTAGGTTGATTTGAATATTTATTAGCAGAGTCGCGGTTCCTTGAATCAACATTATGGTGGTGATGATGATGGTGATGATGATGGAAGTGAGCAGTTTCAACATCACTGGTTGTCTCTGGTGACTTTGAGGAATGTAGCTTGGGTACCTCTGTCAAAGGGGGGAGGTAATTGAAATGCTGATACCTTGACTTTAAAGGTTCCGAATCCACAAACAAGTCTGGTCTGTTCATCGGATAATCATTCAAAGTCGAGACTGGGGCATATAAAGGTTGTGGAAAAGAGTGAAATGAGTTATTGACTTCTCTATTTGGAGGTGAATAATGATGATGTATGTGCTGGTGGACGTCGACTTTTAATCCATGATCACGGGCATATGATATCAAACTTTGAGCTAGCTCTTGATTCTTTATCACGCCATTATTATCATCATTAAACACCTGGTGATGAGGAAGTGGTGGACCATTAGAGTCTTCCCCTGAAAGGGTATATGTCCATTCAACTCTATTATCTGTTGGTCTTGATATCCCCGATGCAGGAGGTCTTCGAAATGTTGGTGTACTCAGGAACTTATCACTATTATTTCCTGAATCATATCTACCCTGATTATCAGAATGCGCAAAATGAGAGTCACTGAAGGTGTTGTCTTCAGACGTTGTCAGTTGGTATACGTCGATCGGATGATGGGAGTTTCTTTCATTCACCATATCCACTTCCTTTTTAATAACTTGGTTAGCCTTACCTCTAGCGACTTCTGTCACTAATTTCCTCCATCTATTTCGACACGTTAATGACGGCCTTCCCTTTAGCTCATTAGCAATAGTTCTCCATTTTGTTCCATGTGCCTTCACTAATCTTATGAGTTTGATATCCTCATCTCTATCCCACGGCTTTAACCTATCGCGAGTATTGGGATCCAAAACTTCTATATATCGCTTTGCACATTGATCATCCGTTCTTCCCACTATCTCTCCAGATACTTTCTGCCAAGAAGCTCCGTATTTCGAGTATGCATTCAAGAGCTGCTCATCTTCTTCTTTAGTCCATTTCCCCTTTTTCAAGGAAGGATTTAATGAATTACACCACCTCTTCCTACAATCTTTAGGCTTCCTTGAGCCATCTAAAGATATCCGTTGGGCAACATGGTCCCATTTAATGGCTTCTTCTTCTATCTCTCCATCAGACTTGGGGAAGAGTTCATTTATGACTGCCACTAACGCAGCATCTTCTTCCTTGCTCCATGGTTTTCTTGAATCTCTCCTAAATGTCTGGAAACCTAATGACTCTGTCACAGATAATGGATCAATTTGGGCCACTCGCCTGTTTTTTGTCTCACTGGAAGATTCAGCTACTGATCTCATTCGATTCAATAGACTTTACCAATATTTTTTTTCTGTATAAATGTCAGAGCTTGATAAATACAAAGTTCGAGAATGCTGCTATTGGCAAGTATACCAGACATATGATGGGTTCTAAGCCACTATTATTAAAGTTATCTAGTTGCAACAATTGTTTATAACAAAGGAAAAAGATTTGACTCTTTCCTTAACGTGGTACTGTATATACGTTAGAAGAGATGGACACCAGGAGTCATGTTTATGATAAATTCAAAACCGCAAAATTGATGAGGAGTAACAGATCAAGAGGATAAGAGGACTTAATTCTTCTGTTCTTTCAGTAACCTGATTTTTTTATTATTTATCAATCTCAAAAGATTTCTCAATAACATCGATATGGTCACTTTTCCAATCGATGGAACATACAACCCGGCTTTAAGTTTTATATCATCATTAAAATTTTTGGCGCTGGAAAAATTAATCACCACTGTGCCATTATGAACATATTCTGTTGGGAACTTGTATGATTCCAGAGGAACACCCGTAACAATCACATCACACTTAGGGGCAAGTTTTTCAACGGTATACTGCTCTGCATCCAAATCTATAACCTTATGCCTCAGTTCCAGTAAATCATCACCACGGGTAAATTGTTGAATATTATTTATATCAACTGAGTAAACTGTAGCTCCATCATTTGCCAACAAGGCTGCTAAAGGTCTTCCGACAATTTCCGATCTATTCACCACCATTATTGTTTTTCCATACAACCTATTGCCATATCTTAATAAAGTATTGTATACCTTAAGGTACTCTAATATCTTAACCAACGCCAACGATGTACATGGGAGAATGGATTTTTGTTCATTTTGCGGAGGATCAAGAAATCTGACGTTGTGATATAAGTTACGGTAATACAAGAAGTTGAGTCCTTCAACATCCTTTTCCGTTGAGATAAGTTGTTGCAAATATTGATCTTGATTATCTCCAAACACTGGGAAATATACCATTATCCCATTGACATCATCATTGTTATTAGCCTTTATGAGTGCTGCTTCTAAGTCATTCTTATCAACATTCACTAACTCATACTGAAATCCTAAGGAGGTGCACGTTTTCTCAGTCCATTCAGCGTACATCTTAGCAGCTGGATCTTCATTAGCTAAAAATCCAACTAGTTTAGGAGAAAACCCTAAGCTTTTCAATGACGTTGTGACCTCTTCAATGTAAGGCTTAGCAATTGTGGAAGCCAAAATGGTTCTTCCTGCTGGCTTAACTTCGCTATCTGACCCCATTTTTACCTTGATATTTGATGAATCTCAACACAAAAGCTATGTTGTGCACGCCAACTCTAGTAAAATACTAACTTTTATAACCACTTACACCAACTCTTCCAACTACGGAGCGATGAAGATTATAGTCTTATTTTGTTACTCTGGCCTGAAAAAATAGAGGTCTCGAAATTGACTCGGGATGATGAGATCTACGAATTTTATTTTTGTAACATAGAAAAACTTACTTTTATCTATTTATCTTAAATGAGCAGCAGCATTTTTATACAAGCTTTGCCAAATGAAGGCCTCACTAAGAATTAACTCCACATCCTTCTCCTTCCATGTAGATGTCGGAGGATTTTGCAAGAACAAAAGAATCTCCTGAAAGTCCCTTTGCTTCAATTCAGGACTAAATTTGATAAGAAATGCAGCACATACATAAACATGGAAGTTGTTGAATCCTATAGGAGTCTCACTCAAATAAGTATCCCACATTCTGATAATAAGATTTATTGACATTTCTCTCATGAGCAAGCAATTCATCCACCTGAAAGAAAATTGAATGAATTCCACTTTTTCATTATCAAAATGATTTATCAATTCAATATCAATCTTCGATATAAGATTCTGTAATTCGTTAACTTGTCTAAGAATCCCCGGTTGCCCATGAATGTAATTATCTGTTATAGTTTCTAGTAATCGAGACAAGCACCAATAAGTATCCGCTTCAATTATTCCATGTACTCTTGCCGAGAGTTTGGAAGGATCAAAATTCTCGAGGTTGTAATTCATCAAATTGGGATCACTTAAAAGCGCCCGTTCCTTCTCATCACTATCATCCAAGAGCCCTGGAATGAATAGATCGTGCTCGTCTTTCTTTTTCTGTAATTGCCAAATATAATTCAAAAGGAAAATCTGATAAAAAGGAGTACAAAGATCGTTAATGCCTTGTACGTATCCACTAGCGGGATGTCTCACTGCCCATAAGAACAAAACTTTCCTCAATGAAAGTTGCACCTCTGGTCGACCATACAATTTCATGTATGGGTTTGTTCTTTTCACGTCAATGATTATTTGATGAGCAAGTTGTTTTTCTTTATTTGTGTTTGCGTTGCTTGTAATTGATGCAGTTGATGAATTATCTGGTTTATCATCTTCAAGATCAACAGAGATCACCTTTAACCCCTCTAAATACTCTTCTCTCTTTCTTTTCACTGTAGAGCTTTGTCTGGATTTATTTGCTGGTAAGTATCCTATTAATAATTGCCAAGTAAGAGCCCTCAATTCTGGAGGAATTCCATTCCACGATAGCTTACGAAGTTCCTGGATTTGAATATTTGAATCTTCAGTCAAGAGCCTCCTAAACTTGAAATACTTAGAGTTCAACTGGTTAAGTTTACTGATTTCAGCCTTTGTTTGGAGATCCTCATTGTCAAAAACCTGAGATTCTGACTTCGTTAACTTTTCACCCAGCGCCTTATTATTAAAACTCGACATAGAAAACGTCAAATCGGGATATAAAGAATCCAACATTTCCCCTGAATTCAAATTGATGGATGATGTAGAATTATTATTAACGTTGTTCAGAATATTCGAAGTAAGATCAGAACGCTTATCTTTCCCGTCGACTTCATCAAGACCGGCATCCCAGTCGTCGTCTAAATCGGTATATCTGTTTGATGTACTAGACCGTTTGATGCTTAGGGGAGATGAATTGGAATTAATACCAAATGAATAAGAATTGGGTTCGTGGAAATGCTCAGTTGATGGTGAATTTAAATGAGTGAAAGATGCCCCCACCGAGCTAGACCTGTAGCCAGTACGATCCTTATCTCTGGGGTTGGTACTGTCTTTATCTTCTTGGTGACCATATGACATTTCTCCATATATATTGCTGTTTGCATTTCTATAATTATCTGTTTTCTTCGAATTTGACGACGCTGCACTAGTTAAAGATAAATTCTTAAGAAAAGATGATAAATGCTTGCCCTTTCCTCCCTTTTCACCAAAGATGAATTCATTTTTTGAACTGTGGTAAATCTGTGACATCTCCTGTTTTCTTCGCTCCATTATCAAACGAATTATGTCTCATTCACACTTTGTTTAATCCAGCTGGTTGTTAGTTGTACTTAAATTGATCAGCCTCTCTTGCCTCTACACAGACTGCACCTTTTTAATCGAAAGTCGCACTAAACGATGTTAGCAGAATAGTGAGGATCAGGACAGATAAGAAGAGATGTAGAGATGAAGCAGAGATGAGAGGTACATTATTACAGGAAGTTAATGCGTAATGAGAAGCTATTATGATGATTCGATCATTGTATACATTTCCAGAGTTTTCGACTACTCTAATGTGACATCAGTCCTGATTTGAAAGGTTAGCCGCAGGTCTATCAAACCAGCTTGTCAAATATCATTCTAAGAACTTAGTTTGTGATTACGAATTATTTAATTTATAAAAGATTAGGCGAACGTAACTTCACCTTTAGCAGCGACAGAGCCTTGCTTCAATTCTCTACCAGAAATATGTAACACACCTTCATGAGTAATGTTGACTACAACCTCCAACTTGGAGTTTGGCTTCAAGTCTTTCAATCTTAATTCTGCTAATTCATTTCCAGGAACATAAACAACCTCTCTCTCGATATCAGGTTCTTCTTCTGAGAGATCCTCATCTTCTTCACCTGACAAAGGTTCAGGTTGAACGACAGTTTCCTTAACTTCTCTCTTACCTTCAAAAAGAGAAACAGCTACTGCGTTGGCATCTCCGTTGGTTACTTCAACGGACTTTTTAATTGGATATGCAGTTTCAGCTGGTAACAATGTCACAAATTTACCTTCAGCATCTTTAAAGCCAATTGGCTTGGACAAATGTTGGGTGTTGATCACCACTGGGGATAAGGATTCCTTGATCTCATCTTCATCAAATGACTGAATCAAGGATGCTTGTAAAGCAGCACCATCAGCAACAGATTCTGCTGGATTTAAAGCTTTTGGATCCAAAGATGGAGCGATGATGGTAGTTGACTCAGGGAAGATTGCACTTAAGTTTGAAGCTAATTTCGGTGAGTGAGAAGTTCCACCAACCAAGAGAACAGCATCTATATCCAATGTTTCCAAGTTGGCCTTACGAACAGCTTCTTCGATAAATCTGGTAAACTTAGTAAACACATCTCTAGCAGTCAATTCATATCTCAATCTATTCACAGTTGTGTAAAAATCGATACCTTCGGCCAAGGATTCGATGGAACATGGTGATGTTTGAACGTTTGATAATGTCTTTTTCACGACAATAGATTCGGATTTTAACTTGGCTATAGATCTGGCATTGTTTCTTGGGTTGACTTTAGTTTTCTTTTCAAACTCCTTAGCAAAATATTCAGCCAATACGTCATCTAATAGATCACCTCCTAAGTTTGAGTTATGAGCGGTGGCCAAAACAGTCAAGATACCACCCCTAACGGCAACCACAGCGATATCTGATCTTATACCACCAAAATCAGCCACAACAAATATCTTGTCTTCATACAAACGATCCTCTTGTAAAGATAAATGAGCCAATAATGCAGAGGATGGTTCGTTGATTAATTGTAAAACCTTGATACCTGCAGCATTAGCGATTTCAATCAACTCTGTCTTTTGAGCTTCGGAAAAGTTGGTAGGAACAGTGATGACTGCACCTTCGATTTCTTTACCACTGAAATCTTCAGCAGCCAATCTCAAATGTTGCAAATGTTGCTTAGAGACGTCAAATACCGAAACCACTTCAGTGGAACCATTTCCTTTACTTATTTCGAATCCAACTTTCCCATCTGAAGTTTCAACTGCCTTTGCACCTTTGGAGGACACAGAAGTATCTACATCGGTAAATTTTTTACCGATATAGTCTCTGAAGTTGATAATAGTATTGGATGGGTTTCTGATCAATTGAGCAACTGCTTGAGTTCCAAAATAGCTATCCTCTCCAACAAATGAAATGGCAGATGGGATCGAACGGTCACCATCTGGATTTGCGATAACATCGACTTTACCATCCTGGGAGGCAATGGCGATGGAAGAAGAAGTGTTACCGAAGCTTATTCCTAGCACTGCTGACATGTCGGTTAAGTTCCTTCAGAGTCTTTTAACTATCAAAGTAAGCACTAACCTAAGTAATGCTACAGGTGAAAAAAATTTTGTGTGCGCATATTTCCTGGTGTTTGCACACTTTCAAGAACATGTGAATGGAAAAGAAGCTACTGTGGTTAAAGACTCGAAGGAAGGCTTAGTGAGTCGATGTTATGTTAACATCTACGTTTAATTCTTAACACTTTGTAGTAATTTAAATTGACTTAAAAGGTAGTTGGATGTAAAGGTAGATTTCTAACTGTGTATCAGCCTCGTGTCTCCTTAATGATCGCATCTATTGTCGCTATTAATTTAAATTCAGGAATGCAGCACTACAGCCATATTATCTCTCTAATAATTATAACCTAGAGAAAAATCAGGATATAATCAAAGCTAATAACTCATATTGAGATTGTTAAACATTTTATTCCAAATAAGCCTTTTTTTCAGTTAAAGGTGAAGATACTCATGTCTTTTTGAGACGCTGAGGAGGCTTTGCAGTTTTTACGAATCATCGTAGTCAAAACGACTCCTTTAAATTTGTTTGAGTGATCATTGAACAACTTGAAGAAGCTTCAAGCCGAACGACACGTAGAGATGACGCGGCTTGCCAGTGCCAAACGCGTTAGATTCATTCTTCTTATATGTTTCTTCATTGGATCAGGGTTCTTCATCATTAGCACAAACCATGAGGAAAGACCCAATGAAAATGCCCAGCAAACAGCTATAGAAAATGACCAAACGGAAGTATTTGACTTTAAGCATTCGCAGAACCATCCTTTAAAGTTGAAAACGCCTTCTACAGTTGATAATCATGAGAAGCTGTCTGAGAATGGCGCAGACGATGACTTTGTAACTTGGAGGATAAAGCAAAGGCTTAAAAAGGCCAAAGAAAATGCAGAGAAAATACCAACAAAGGATATTAACATGGGATTCGATCCCAAGAAGTTTGCTGGTGATTTCGAAGAAAATGAAGATCAAGATCTAGCTGCTTTAAAAAATCCACACAACTTCTTGGGAGATATAGGAGAACTTGACAATGAACAATTAGAGGCAATAAAACATATTTATGAAGCATATCAAGAAGATGCATCCTCTAGTTTCCATGAGGTTACTCCAGAAGTTGATCTTCTGATAGTGCCAACGATGGATTTTAAGTCATTTCCAGAGTTTGACGACAAACCACATTCAACTAGTATAAATAACCTCAAGTTTAGAATCTATTCTCATAATGTTAAGAATGGTGGTCATACAGAGCTTGTGCCTGGTGAGAAGGGTTGGGTTGATCGTTACAAGAAAATTGCTGCATCCATAGATTTCAATTCCCCTCACGATACAATTGTTACATTACAAGAAGTCTATAAGTTTCAATTGGATGATATTTTGCATGAATTAAATAGATATTCCCGCAGTGAAGAGCCAGAATGGACGGCATATGGAGTTGGAAGAATAAATGGAGATAATGTTGGTGAGTTTGTTCCAATTTTATATAGACCTAGTGAATGGGAACTTGTTTTCAACGATTCTATATGGTTGAACCACAGAGATCCCAAAAAGGCATACAATGGTTGGGATGCGAAATATTTAAGGATTTGCTCTTATGTGACTTTGAAGCATAAATCAACGGGGAATTACGTCAATGTTTTCAACACACATTTTGATCACATAGGATTACAATCCCAAATTGGATCTGTAAATCTTTTGAAAAGCAAGATCGAGGAAATCAACGAATGGCCTTCTTTTATGTGTGGTGATTTAAATATGGAACCGTCTTCGTCTACATATAAATTATTGAGTGAATCTTTTAAAGATATGTCAACGTTGACGACTCCGTTTAACAGATACGGTCATCTGAAGTCCACAGTCACGGGCTTTCAAGGTGAAGTGATTCTTCAAGGTGGTCTGAATATAGATTACATTTTTGGTCCTCCTTATTCTCAAAAGATCAGTGACACATCAGAATGTCCCAAGGTGAAAACTAAATTACCCCATGATGCCTTGTCTGTGAAGCTCCGTTCTTGGGGGATGTTGCATTCAAAATATGATGGCCAATATATAAGCGACCATAGGCCAATTGTTGCCGACATTTTGATAGAAAAAAAATGCTGATTCTTTGTATTTTTATATAAATGGTAGCATTAATAAGACTTATATATTGACAGACAGTAGTTTTTCCTCTAAAGTCTTCAGCTCAGAGTTTGACTCAGTATCATCAGCCTTTTTAACCTTGATTTTTTCGCTTCTTGGCAAGTCTTTTCTGCGTCTATAACGGTGGCTGCTTGGTCGCTCAAACTTATCTCTGAACTCCAAGTATCTAGGTAACACTGTTGCCTCGACATGCTCTTTTGACAAAAGATAGGGATAAAATTTCAACCTATCGCCCCTCTTATCAAAGACTATCCTCATGAAATTTGTATATCTACCTCTTGCAAGTAATTTCACTTTAAGAGTTGACATTTCAATCAATTTACATATAAAGGCAAGCCATTTATCCAATAACTTTCCTTTGTCATTAGCTAGTCGATCTATTTCCATAGGAACATCGATATTGACCACCTCTTTCAATATGAGAGAATCCTTGTCCCTTATTCCAATTTTCAAGATCTTCGTTCCCGACAAGTAACATTGCAAAAGAGGAACTAGCAAAGACAGTCGCGATAAACTGGCCTTTGATTTTAATTCTATATAGTTTCCGAGTACCTGCTCAGACGAATCTAAATCATTCTGATTCCTTAGTTTTTCGAAGTCTTTTACGACTGCATCTATTTCACAAGATATCAAGATAGAGGTGCTAAGTGACGGAAATTCATGCAACACCATCGAATTGTACTTGACCGAGTTATCCAGTGCAGGCTTAAAGACAAAATCTTTTGAAGAGTCTGTAGTTAAAACACTCTCAAGATTAAATCCTGTCATTGACTTTTCATCTAAAACTGTTGATTGTCTTCTAGCGCTCTCAACATATATTTGGTCTCCATGTAGAACAACATTGAGAGTGAAAAAAGACCGTTTGAAAAATAGCAACATTAAATCAAGGAGACTATGCCTTGAACTTATAATTTTGGGCTTCATAAGGCCATTTTGACTCTCATACTGTTCAAGGGCTATAAATTTTGTCCCCTTCACATTTTCTCGATCTGAATTGCTTTTACTATAGTATTTGAAATCCCTAGCTCCTGCCCCCAAAAAGATATCCACTCCCTCTTTGACCTTACCATCACTATCAAATACATCATTATGCAACACAAGAACCCTGGCACTGTCTCTTGATAAGTCAATTTCAAAAGCCTTATTTCTAGAGTAGAATAGCTTTTCTAAAGCTTCATTCTTGGAATGACCCCATGCTTTCAATTGTTCTATAAATGTTTCCGACTGTAGAAATGACATAGGGATACTACCATGCTGAACGAATTCATTCAAGTAAGTGTCAATTGATTTAGCACCCATTTCATGTCCGTCCGTTGTTGTCAATAATTGATTTTTCTCGATGCGTATTTCCCCAGAATATGTAAGACGAGCGAGGAACAACAGATAGTATTATCGTTTAAGTATGCTATATATACTATTCACTAATTCATCAATTAGTTTAGTCCATTTTGTTCCTTGAACTTTTCCCATGCCTTGTTTAAGACAATAAAGACATTTTCACTAAGAATCCTGTCCTTGAGTTCAAGATTACCAATTTTATCGGGGTGTATGGCACTTATCACTTTCATGTAATTGATTTTAACTGATTTGGTAAGCATAAGATCGTTTAAAGTTAGCTTCTTCGTGGTGACAAAAAAAAATCCCAATCTTGACGGAATTATGTCAGGTAAAGTTGTGAGCAAGGTCCTTAAATTGTCCTCAGATCCTTTGCTCCATGCAGCCACCTTTTCATGGGTTTCCTCTTGTATCTTAAATTTAAGCTCTTCCTCTTTCTTTAATTTCTCACTATTCCTTTGAGCCTTTTCCGCATCTACTTTCGTCTCTGCTGGGGTTGTAACCTTCTTTGGAGCAGGTGTCTTTTTAGGAGGCGGATTGACAATGTTATTCACTCTTCTCTTTCCATCTATAATCTTTTTGTCAACAGCCCCAATTTCAACAAGATCCTTGTAGCAAGTCAAACTTTGGGGATAAATCTCGAGCAATTCTAAACTCTCGGCTTGTCGTAACATTAATTTTATGTACCAGGTTTTCACCGTCTTATCGTTAACCATAATCTTCGCATCTTGTAAGTCTTCCTTTTCAATTAGCTCCAATCCCAATCTACTGGCTTCGAGAGACTTCTTGTAGTTTCCTGATTTAAAATGACTCAATGAAATGTTGGAATAAACCAAAATTCTGTTTTCGTGGCCATCAGGTAATGACTCTAAGCATTTCGTATATAAAAGTACTGAGCCATCATAATCACCATTCTTGAAGGACTCTGCTGCCTGTGCCTTTGCTTCTTCATAATCTGATTGCTGGAACTTGTCTAATTGCGTTGAGATCGTCTTCAGTGGCTTTTTAACGTCGTTTGATCCATTCAACCCTAGTAAATCACCATCTGGACTAGCTTCCACAATAGGTACTGGATCTGGTACTGGAAGTGGGGAGGGCACGGGTCTTTCTGTCTGCTTCATATGCTGGCGCCTCTGTGGTATCTTAGGAGGAACTGCTTCACTCGACTCTTTATTTGGCTTATTATGATCTATATTGTGAGGTATTTTATGTTTCAGCGGTAAGGAGGGTGAAGAGGAGTTCTTTTCAGATCCTCCTTGCATGGAATTTTTGGCATATTCCTTTATATTCTCATACCTTGTTTTGGAACGTTCTTTGTCCTTTTGTTTCTGGGTTCTCATGAATTCTTCAATAGCCAGTTTGTCTATATCATTATCATCAAACTTCTCATATTTGAGCCCATTAACATTTTCCTTTCTTTCAAGAGCATCTTCTTCATAAAGATGACGAGTTTTCATCCAAGATGGCATATCACGATCAGAGTCTGTTCGGTCTAATTGTTGTAGATGTTCTATATTCTTCATAACCGTATCTCTAGACTTATTGAAAAAAGTGGAAGCCTTGCTAAACAAATCTAAGGAAATGTCGTTGAACTTAGTCGCCAAATCATCAGGACGGTCTCCCGTGTGTGATCTGTCAAGCGGGCGTTGTCTTTTACCGTTTGATTTTTGTTCCCTGCTCATGATATAATTGACACAGGCTTGTAAGTCAACACCCTTTCTATCAATTGCTTGATTAGCAACTTCAAATGGGAACCCAATATCGATTAATTCGGCTAATACTTCATCTCTTTTGTCAGAAACTGGAGCCTGTTTGCGAGTTTTTCCATTTTCATCAACAACTTTGGGACGCTCCCTGCTAGTCTGCTTCGTGTCACTATCTGAATTTCTTTCAACTTTGATTTTCGCTGGTGGTTTCAGTTGTTGTGGTATTGGTTCAGGTGATACGAAAGCATCCGTGAAATCATCATCTAGTAACGATTCGCTTTGATTCATTGTCTGTGGAGGCTCGGCTTTCCTTAACGGATCAGGTTTCAGGGTGGAAGGAGTAGGCTTCGGTTTAGTATCAAAAATCGCAAATGGATCATCATTTGTTCGTTGTGGAGTTGTTGATCTTGATATCTCAGATGAGCTGAAAGCTCCAGAGTTTCCTAAACTATTACTTTTGTTGAATATGTCTAAGTTAACCCAATTGCTTTGACCGGAATTCCCTGGAGATTCTTGTCTCAATCTATCTTGCCTTTCTTTTAGCGATAGGTGGTTGATCGAAGTGTTTGATGAGGAAGAATTAGCTGATCTGAAAAGATCGGCAAAATCATCTTTCTTTGGAGGACTCATATGCAAATACTTCTATTCCTCCTCAACTATCTCTTTTTCAGACTTGAAGTGATTGTATTATGGCTTTATCGACGTTTAGTTGGGAATCTCATGTTGATTTGCACCATACGCAGGCATCTAGTTGGTGAGGGTCGTGAGATGTTACCGAAAATGGTTTTTTTTTTTCTCAGCTCTTCTTAAAAAAAAGCTTGATATAATATCGTAGGTCAACAACTAAGCAGCCATGCATTTGATGTATACTACAGGCCCTGATGGGAAGAGGGTTTATACCTTGAAGAAGGTTACCGAAGAAGGTGTCATTACTCAGTCAGCACATCCTGCCAGATTTTCACCAGATGACAAATATTCGAGACAAAGAGTTACTTTGAAAAAGAGATTTGGACTCTTGCCAGGACAACAATAAAATGAAACAGTGAAGTATCTTCAATTATGAAGAGATTGAATAAAAAATCATACAAGATCATTATGAATTAATTCTCAGTGTTAGATTCGGTTACATATATTAATAAAGGAGATATTGATAAAATACTTTACATTTGTATGACATATCTGCTAGAAAGGAAACGAAAATATATAGTATCAAATTTATGCCATTTAAAAGCTAGACTGAGCCAGAGCAGATCTTTTTAAGAATTAGTCCTAGGTGTTAGCTTATTACCTTTACCACTTATGCCTTTTCAGCTCAATGTTTGGCATCGTAGATAGAACTAAAGTAAAGCCTTGCATCACATCATTGATTAGCTAGTCATGGTCAGCTATGTTAAGATATTACTAGACTAATATCTAGTAACTCAATTTTAGACAAACTTTTGATCTTGAACTCTGAAAGCAGTGATGATACTCAGATAACTCTAATCCACGTTCAGATATCCCTGATATGCTAAACTGTAGCTCTGCTGCTATGGAAGAGAGCAAAAATCGACAACTTTTTCGATTCTTAAACACATAAATAATACCATATTATGTAGTCATTATATCGGATCCTGCTTTTGATCTGTGGCTTCTAAATTAAATTCAGCGTTTCGAAGATAACTTTCCCACATCTGTGACAAAATTTCACTATCCAAGTTCCTTTTATTTATTTCTTGCAAGGACTTGTTCATTGTGACTATAGCTTCATTCAAGTTTTCCTTTTGGGATTAGTATATTTGCTTTCAGTATCCATTAAAAACAATCACTTACCATATTGTTGATTATCCTAGAGAGCAATGCATTTTGGACTTGTTCATGTGGGTTTTCCATCCTTAAATTGAGTCTTTAATGCTATGAGTAGTATGATTTAACTCAAAAAAAAGTTAGAGGTGTTTATAGATGGAAAAACGCGGTAAAGATGTACAAAAAAAAATTCCGATACCGGGAGTCGAACCCGGGTTTGCTCGGTGAAAGCGAACCGTGCTAGCCGTTACACTATATCGGAGAATACTCCAAATTGTAAGGTATCAGTCTTATAAGTACACACATAAGGGAAGAGTGTTGCAAAACAACCCCTTAAAGTGCTGCAAAAGTATATAAAGTGCGATATTCCCCCGATAGTAGAATGTGTGAATTCTACTAGGGTTTTCTAGATAGCAGTAACTATTCATAAGCTTAGAGTAGTCAAGTATTCAATAGGAATCACCTAAGTACGATAGTAACCCATTAAGACGACTATTTAGAATTCCCTATAAACCTCACAATTGGTAGCGTTGCTTGAAGATCAAGCACAAGAAAATCAACCAATCGAAAATGAGCGAAAGGGCCGTGCTGGAACTCGTGTCTGCCATGAAGCAGCAGATCGAACTCCAGGCCAAACAACTAGCCCTGCAAGAGGCTGATAGAGCCAAACAAGAACAAAGAAGTTTAATGGCCTATCTTTTACTGATTGAAGTCGAGCCCTACGGAGGAGACCCAAACCCTCAGGCTATCGACGCGTTCATCAAAAGAATAATCAGCAAAGTGGAAGGAACTGATCTCACCACAGAATTATACCTAGTCGTATTCAGCAGAAACCTACAAGGCCAGGCCAAGGACTGGTACGACAAAGAGAAGGAGGAAGACCCTTTCGTATCCGTTCAGGATTTTAAAGAAAGATTGACTAGCCACTTCGCCAAGAGAGTCGACTATCAAGCAAAATTCAACGAATTCGATGACTTGAGGCACAGCGGAGGCATAGAAAAATTCAATGAAAGGTTCGATAAGCTACGCAAAGAGTTGCCCCCAGGCCTATTGTCAGAGCAAGCACTGTTATTCCATTACATCTCGAAGCTAAAAACCGATGTCCAAAGAGAGGTAAGACTCAAACATCCTAAAAGTCTTCACGAAGCTATGCAAATCGCAGAGATATATAGCGAAGAGAAAGAAGGAATAACAAGGAATAGGTA